>OW121741.1:99043398-99545898 GCA_933228675.1 Stomorhina lunata
TATTCAAAATCTCGAGGAAGTGGAACCCTTATGAATGTTTAAACTATAGATGTATACATTTTAAGACGAAATTTATGACTTTGACGATTATGTTTTGTAAGAAGTCTTTCAGGTATCACATATTTGATTTAATACGTTTAAAAGCGTGAAATGTTTTCTTTTGATTTCTTTGAAAAAAACTTTAAAGTTTTCTTTACGAAACAAAATTATTTCATATTTTCATACTTATCCCATTAAATAATATCAATCATACGTCCTGTTATCCGAAAGAATAAAATCACCGAAAATCTGTCGTATCTAATAAAATTTAAACTTTATGTCGTAGATAAATTTTGGGCAACGGAATATTTAACATAGGAATAAGCTATTTAACATAGAAAAAAGCTATTACCATCATAATCCCTAAAAGGGTAACTTGCAGGAAGGGTAAGGCTGGAAAGGTATCACTTTAATAGTTATAGCATAAAAAGTGTATTAACCAAGGGCCTTATGTGTGCTTTGGAGCCTGATCTTAGGCCACATCAGGCATCGTATATGTAAGACCAAAAGCGAAACTTAAGAGAAAATGTAAAGAAAATAGTGATCAAAATTTCTAATAAGCAACTTTTGAATAATGTTCAAGTTTTGATGTATAGGAACCCAACAATTCTGACAAAAATTAAAAAAAGTCATAACTTAGAGAATGTTTCTTACTAAAATGAAATTAAATTATCGAAAGAAACATTCGAAAAGAAAATATTTGAAATTTTAAAATTTTGTAAATGGGTGCGTATGATTGATATTAATTATATAGAGATTTACTAAACCTACCATAACTTTTTTGCTTCTGAAAGAAATTTAAAAATTCAAAAGGATTTTGAAAGAAAACATATTAGTTAAATATCGAAATGGAGTAAGGAAACTTAAAGCCAAACAAAACGGAGCTAAATTTCTTGCGGGATATAATGCTTAACAAAATTAGTATAATTTTTATGGAGAAATCATTTGAAATTGAGAATATAAAGCCATAAATTTTAAAAGAATTAAATAAAATCAGAGCTTTAAAGGCTCTTTTTACTTTATCAAAAGAAAATTTAAAAAAAAAGCCTTCGAAAGTAAAATATTTGAAATTTACAATTTTTCAAATGGTTGCGTATGATTGATATTAATTATATAGAGATTTACAAAAACTTTAATAACTTTTTTGTTTGTAGAAGAAATTGAAAACTTCAAAAACATTTTGAAAGAAAACTTATCAATGCAGAAATCGATTTAACAACTTTTCAGTCAAACATAACTGGGCTAAATTTATAAAAATTCCAGGAGAATTTTTATACTTTTCAATTGAAATGTTCATAATTGGGTTCAATATAAATAAAAGTATAATTTTGTTTTCCCATAAGAACGATCAAAGTATTGGTTAGGACGTCGGGCTAGTAATCCACCCTTGGAAAGAAGCAATTACTTTGAAAAAGCTAAAATTTAATAAAAACAGCGCCGTTATAAGAAGACGAAAAATCAATGGAAAGATTAAGTAGAGCCAGATTAAGGCGCATGTAATTCCTGAATATGCTAGGCCCTTAACAGGTTATAAGTACATAAGTAATTAAGTAAGTATAATTTTTATACAAATATTGATTGTTCAATTATCAAATTTAGGTATATAGACTCCCACAAATGAGGGTAGACTTATATACAATTATAGCTTGGAAGCTTTTTCTTACTTATATCTGAAAATATTATCGAAAAAAAATATCCAAAAGAAAATATTGAAATTTAAAATTTTTTGAAATGGGTGCGTATGATTGATATTAATTATATAAAGTTTTACTAAAACTTCAATAACTTTTTTTGTTCGTAGACGATGGAAAGATTAAGTATAGGAAATTATTTCAAAGCTTGGCCTATGAAATTGGAGAGTATTCGAACCAGATTAAGGCGCATGTAATTGCTTAATATGCTAGGACCTTAACAGGTCATAAGTACATAAGTAATTAAGTAAGTGTAATTTTTATATAAATAATGATTGTTCAATTATCAAATTTAGGTATATAGACTCCCACAAATGAGGGTAGACTTATATACAATTATAGCTTGGAAGCTTTTTCTTACTTATATCTGAAAATATTATCGAAAAAAAAATATCCAAAAGAAAATATTTGAAATTTAAAATTTTTTGAAATGGGTGCGTATGATTGATATTAATTATATAAAGTTTTACTAAAACTTCAATAACTTTTTTGTTTGTAGAAGAAATTTAAAAATTCAAAAGGATTTTAAAAGAAAACTTATTAAATATTTTAGAAAAGTGGGTTAAAAAGCTTTTAGCTATACAAAACTTCGCTAAATTTACCTCAAAACATGTACATTACAAAATGTACGTTTCCTAAAATAAATTATTTGATATGTATCAACAATTTTTGGAACTTTTAAAGCATATATGTTAATTTCGAAGACAATTTATTTTGTTTTTTTCTTGTTTCAAAACCATTCCTTTAACACAAATAAATAAAATTGTTTCCATTCAATTGCAAACCTTTAGCTTTTTTCAACCACAAAACAAACGGTATTTATAGGTATTTTTCTTTTATTACTTCGTGGTTAATATGAACCCATATATTTTGCATATTGTTTATAGCCTTTTTATTCCTATTGGAAAAATGTACATTTTTCTCCAGAAAATTACCTTTTCTTTCCGTTTTTATGTACATAAACAAAACTTTTCCTTTATAGCTTTTAAAGGAAAAAAACAGTACCTCATCAGACTTATTATACTAAAGTTCACAGCTAAATGTGTTGCAGATAATTTGTTATAAAAGATAATAAACATAATAAATGACATAAAAAAAGAAATATATAGGAAAAAGAAAAGGGAACAAAGGGAAACAAATTTCTTTTGGGTTTGCCGGAAAAATAACTTAAATATATTTCCATTTAGTCAGCAGAAAAAGACAAAAATATAAGATAGTAAAAAAGTATTTGTTAAAACTCCTCTACCCTCCTTAAGAAAGAAGGCTTCAAATAAAAGTATGTTAGAAAAAGCTGGCTAAGTGCAAATGATACCTTTAGATCTAAGGGCAAAGTAATGGAAAAGTAACATATAACTAAGGAAAATAGCTCAAGTCTTGTAATGAAATCCTATAGAATATTCAGGCTAAATGTTTAGACATTTGCATAAATTACCATTTTGTTTAACAAGGCTTATATGTTAAAGAAAGGAGCCAAAGGACTGGGAGTAGGAGCAGCCTAGAAAGCTTTGGAATATCTAAATAAATAAACAATGAAATGTAACAATTTTTGGTTAAAAAGAACTTTGTGTTTTATTACCTTAAATTATAGAAATATATATAAAATCAACTATAAGAAAAGTTTTAGGAGGGAAAAAGAAAACTTAGCTCAAGAAAACTAAACAAAAAGTAAGAGGAATACAATTGAATTATTAAAGGCAATTCCGCTTTTAAAAAGCTACTCAATCTTTATTAAATATCTTAAAACTACCCTCAAATGTTTTAAAAGCATTATTTTTCATATTTTTTTCTTATTTTTCTATTATCTCATGAGCTTTTAAAGATAAACTCAAACAAAATTTCAATTTAATTAAGGCAAAAGCTAGTCAAGTATGACAACTAAATACCCTACACTAACTTTTTTTGTTAAACTAAAGAAACACCTAAACATTTACAAATTTTTATGGGTTTTTGAAAGAAATTTTCAAAATTTTATAATTTTATATGTGGGTGCGTATGATTGATATTAATTATGAACTATTTTTACAAAAACTTGAATAACTTTTGCGTTTGCAAGCAGATTTTGGAAATTTAAAAGCCCTTAGAAAGAAAACCTGTCATGGTTTAGATTGTTAATATTTGCGTATCACAGTATTGCTTCGCACTGCCCTAACGGATGCTCTAAATCATTATATAGATTATATGTATATGTTCTACCTCTGGAAATGGAAGAACCTTCAATTAATTCTTAAATTCTGAAACCAAAGAATAAAATAAATTATAAACGATAAAAATACGATACCATTGGCCATTATTTAAGCCATTTAAACCGTTTTTAAAAGAAATTTTGAATATTTAAACTTTTTTTCTAAGGGGTCGTATGATTGATTTTAATTTTGAAATATTTTACAAAAACTTGAATAACTTTTTCGTTTGCAAGCAAATTTTGGAAATTTTAAAATATCTGGAAAGAAAACTTATCATAGTTTAGTATATATCCAACTGTAAATCACTGGTGCCCTTTGTACCGCCCCAACGATTGCTCTTAATGCGAGTATACATGTAATAGCTTTGGATATGAAAGAACTTTTAACAAAAAATATATCACAATATCAGAAAAGATTTAGGATAAAAAAAAGATAAATTTGATAAAAATTTGAACCATTATAATATTTTTTGATATTTAATATTTTCTTTACGGGAGCGTATGATTGATATTAATTATGAGATATATTACAAGAACTTGAATAACTTTTTTGTTTGCAAGCAGATTTTGAAAATTTTAAAGCCCTTAGAAAGAAAACCTATCATGTTTTAGACTGCTTATATATGCGAGTCACAGTATTGTTTCGCACTACCCTAACAGATGCTCTAAACCAGATTATATATATATGTTCCACCTCTGGATATGTAAGAACCTTCAACTAATTCGTAAATTCTGATATCAAAAGGATTAACAATAAAAATACGATACCCTTGGTTATTGTTTAAACCATTTTAATGTTTTTTAAAAGAAATTTTAAAAATTTCAAATTTTCTTCTAAGGGGTCGTATGATTGATTTTAATTATGGAATATTTTGCAAAAACTTGAATAACTTTTTTGTTTGCAAACAGATTTTGAAAATTTAAAAGCTCTTAGAAAGAAAACATATCATGGTTTAGACTATTAGCAACTGCGTATCATTGGATAATCTAATTAGAAAGAAAATCTATCATGTTTTAGGTTATATATGTTCTACCTCTGGATATGGAAGAACCTTCAACTAATTGCAAAATTCTGATATCGAGAGTATTGAGGATAAAAATGTGATACCCTTGGATATTATTTGAATCATTGTTTTGGTTTCTAAAAGAAATTTTGAATATTTCAAAATTTTTTCTAAGGGGTCGTATGATTGATATTAATTATGAAATAATTTACAAAAACTTGTATAACTTTTTTGCCTGCAAATTGATTACAAAAATCCAAAAGGAAATAGAAAGCAAACTTATCATAGTTTAGCCTTTTTCCAACTGTCCATCAAGGCCGCCCTTCATACTACCCCAACAAAGGATCTAACTGCGATTATACATGTGATAGTTTTGGATACGAAAGATACTTCAGCAAAAAAAATGAATATAGAAAGGATTAAGGATACAAATTAGATTACTAGATATCCTTCGTAAAAACTTAAACCATTTTATTGATTTTTAATATTGAATAGTTTCCTCTACGGGAGCGTATGATTGATATTAATTATGAGATATTTTATAAAAACTTCAACAACTTTTTTATTTGTGTGAAAACTTCGGAAATTTAAGAGAATTTGTTAAAAAAAAAACATATCACAGTTTGGCCTATGTTAAAGCTATTCATCATGGGTGTGCTTGTATTAACCCAACGGAGGGCGCTACATCTAGACATATGAGGAATCTCAATGGTCAAATTTCGATATAGAAAGGTTTAAGACAAAAAAGGGATAGATTTGATAGACATTTAAACAATTCTTTTGGCTTTTTAACAAAAATTTTAATAGAACGTATGATTAATAAAATTTTGAAATACTTAATACAAGAAAGCTCTTCCTACTGGCCCTTCGGCTGGTCATAATGCGCTACTTCTTGAAATAAAAAGATTTTTGAAAAAAAAATTGGATATAAAAATGATTAACGAAAAAAATTGGTGATTATCGATAACAAATTTAACCTGTTTTATTGGTTTTTAAATGAAAATTTAAGAAATTAAATATTTTGATATCATGGGGCGTATGATTGATAATAATTACGAGATATTTGATAAAAGCTTAAATAACTTTTTTGTTCGTAGGAAGATTTTAGTGATTTAAATGAATTCGAAAAGGAAACCTATCAAAGTTTTGCTTACAAGCATCTGAGGATCACTGCTGGGCTTCCAATTACTACATTAAAGGTCCTTAATTCGATAATGCATTAATGTTAACTCCGGATATGGAAACATCCTTAAGTATCGGTAAAATTTCGATTTAGAAAGGTTTCAACACAAAATTGAAACATCTATATTTAAAAAACACTCTAGTCTAAGGGTGAAATAAGGATGCAATATTGTTTGCACTTATCAATAATATGTGAAGGCTTAAAAAACTATTTACAAATTAAACCGAAAATTCAACTTAAAGCCAGTCAAAAACGAAAATTTTGTACCCTACAAATTGCTTTTATACTTAACTAGAGAATTGGGAAATCTTTTAAAAAATTGTATTGTTTTTTAAAGACATTTTTAAAATTTAATATTTTTGTATACGGTAGCGTATGATTGATATTAATTATGAGATATTTCATAAAAACTTTAATAACTTTTTAATCCGTAAGAATATTTTAGAAATTTAAAAGGATTATAAAAGAAAACATATCATAGTTTACCATAAAAGCATCCGCGAATCACGGGATGAATTGGATGTTCTAAATGTGATTACGCAAAAGCTAGCTGTAGATTTGAAAAGACTAAATTATTGGAAAAATTTAAATAAGACAATAATTAGTTAATATCTTTTGGGTGATAATGAGTCTAGCTATAGACAGAAAGATCCATATTTTTATTTTGAAAATCAATAAGAATTGTAGCGCACAACAGCAACCCACAAATTCAAACTAAAAAACCCAAACACACAAAAATTTAAATCTCAATTCACACACCCGAAATAATCCAAACAAAAAAGCAGAATTGAATTTTAATTGAATTTTATAGCAAAAGTGTTGAAAACAATTTCCATCTCTATCCAGGCTCTAGGCACAACGCACACAAAAAAATCAACAAGACGAACATACAGAAAGACTCAAGTGCCAAATTCAAACAACAAACGCACCTAAAAAATATCAAAAAAAAATTTAAAAATGAATGAAATTGAAAAAGAAATTGAAAGAAATTCTGATTCAAAATTCTACTAGACTAGAATATTGTTTAACTTAGAACTAAACTTAAATTACCCGAACAAATGAATAGGATACGTATTTGAAAATCATAAAGACTAGACATTAGTTAAAATACTAGAATTTAAGACCGACATTCAAAACCAAAACTGGGAAAAATATAAATGGAGAACATGTCAAATCTAAAATTGATATATGAGTTTATGATGGAATCAAAAAAAAAAATATTCATTCTTTTGTTTTATTAGAAAATGGAGCAAAAATGTTCTTCGTTATTAATTTATGAGTAAATGTTTGAAATGTTAGTTTAATTAAGAAGCTTTTTGCTTTAATAAATTTATGTGGAAATAATGGAATTATGTTGGGAAATGTTACGCAAATAGAAGCAAAGATTCTTATTTGATGGAATCTAATTGGGGTTCTAAACTTTGAAGCCATAAATAAAAAAAATGGTAAAGGGGAATATAATTTTCAAAACAAGAAAAAATTGAAGGACTAGAAAATTTACATAAATTTCTTTTAAATGTAAAGAATTTTTCTATAGAAAAATTTTCATATTTTTCATACTACAATTATTCTACAAAAAAATTTTCAACATCAAAATTCTTCATAATCAAAAATTCTCTTATAGCTAATTTTTTAAAATCTATAGGAAATTTTTAATAATAGAACTTTTCTTTTAAAATTTTTTTTGTTTTTAAAAATTTTTCTGTACAAATTTTTCGTTAAAAGAATTTTTCTATAGAAAAATTTTCGTTAAAAAAATTTTTCTATAGAAAAATTTTCGTTAAAAAAATTTTTCTATAGAAAAATTTTCGTTAAAAAAATTTTTCTATAGAAAAATTTTCGTTAAAAAAATTTTCTATAGAAAAATTTTCGTTAAAAAAATTTTTCTATAGAAAAATTTTCGTTAAAAAAATTTTTCTATAGAAAAATTTTCGTTAAAAAAATTTTTCTATAGAAAAATTTTCGTTAAAAAAATGTTTCTATAGAAAAATTTTCGTTAAAAAAATTTTTCTATAGAAAAATTTTTGTTAAAAAAATTTTTCGATAGAAAAATTTTCGTTAAAAAAATTTTTCTATAGAAAAATTTTCGTTAAAAAAATTTTTCTATAGAAAAATTTTCGTTAAAAAAATTTTTCTATAGAAAAATTTTCGTTAAAAAAATTTTTCTATAGAAAAATTTTCGTTAAAAAAATTTTTCTATAGAAAAATTTTCGTTAAAAAAATTTTTCTATAGAAAAATTTTCGTTAAAAAAATTTTTCTATAGAAAAATTTTCGTTAAACAAATTTTTCTATAGAAAAATTTTCGTTAAACAAATTTTTTCTATAGAAAAATTTTCGTTAAACAAATTTTTTCTATAGAAAAATTTTCGTTAAACAAATTTTTTCTATAGAAAAATTTTCGTTAAACAAATTTTTTCTATAGAAAAATTTTCGTTAAACAAATTTTTTCTATAGAAAAATTTTCGTTAAAAAAATTTTTCTATAGAAAAATTTTCGTTAAAAAAATTTTTCTATAGAAAAATTTTCGTTAAAAAAATTTTTCTATAGAAAAATTTTCGTTAAAAAATTTTTCTATAGAAAAATTTTCGTTAAAAAAATTTTTCTATAGAAAAATTTTCGTTAAAAAAATTTTTCTATAGAAAAGTTTTCGTTAAAAAAATTTTTCTATAGAAAAATTTTCGTTAAAAAAATTTTTCTATAGAAAAATTTTCGTTAAAAAATTTTTTCTATAGAAAAATTTTCGTTAAAAAATTTTTTCTATAGAAAAATTTTCGTTAAAAAAATTTTCTATAGAAAAATTTTCGTTAAAAAAATTTTTCTGTAGAAAAATTTTCATTAAAAAAATTTTTCTACAGAAAACTTTTCGTTAAAAAAATTTTTCTATAGAAAAATTTTCGTTAAAAAAATTTTTCTATAGAAAAATTTGCGTTAAAAAAATTTTTCTATAGAAAACTTTTCGTTAAAAAAATTTTCTCTATAGAAAATTTTTCGTTAAACAAATTTTTTCTATAGAAAAATTTTCGTTAAACAAATTTTTTCTATAGAAAAATTTTCGTTAAACAAATTTTTTCTATAGAAAAATTTTCGTTAAACAAATTTTTTCTATAGAAAAATTTTCGTTAAACAAATTTTTTCTATAGAAAAATTTTCGTTAAACAAATTTTTTCTATAGAAAAATTTTCGTTAAACAAATTTTTTCTATAGAAAAATTTTCGTTAAACAAATTTTTTCTATAGAAAAATTTTCGTTAAACAAATTTTTTCTATAGAAAAATTTTCGTTAAAAAATTTTTTCTATAGAAAAATTTTAGTTAAAAAAATTTTTCTATAGAAAAATTTTCGTTAAAAAATTTTTTCTATAGAAAAATTTTAGTTAAAAAATTTTTTTTATAGAAAAATTTTCGTTAAAAAATTTTTTATATATAAAAATTTTCGTTAAAAAATGTTTTCTATAGAAATCTTTTCGTTAAAAAAATTTTCTCTATAGAAAATTTTTCGTTAAACAAATTTTTTCTATAGAAAATTTTTCGTTAAACAAATTTTTTCTATAGAAAAATTTTCGTTAAACAAATTTTTTCTATAGAAAAATTTTCGTTAAACAAATTTTTTCTATAGAAAAATTTTCGTTAAACAAATTTTTTCTATAGAAAAATTTTCGTTAAACAAATTTTTTCTATAGAAAAATTTTCGTTAAAAACTTTTTTCTATAGAAAAATTTTCTTTAAAATTTTTTTTATAGAAAAATTTTTCGAAAATTTTTCCTTAAATAGAAAATCAGTCTATATAAAAAATTTAATATTAAATTTTGTTACCTTTTTTGTTGCAATGGACCTGATAGAATATTTTTAAAAATACATACCTGAAAATAGAAAAAAGTTGCAATATTGTTAAAATTATAAAAATAAAAATCGACTTTATAAGTTTTAAACTTTATATTTGAATAAAATAAACTTTTCTATTAGATATTTAAAAAATTTTCTTAATATTTGTGGATTTTTCTTTACCAACTATTCTAACAATCTAAAAGCTTTTGATGTTAGTTTTTAGCCCTAAATGTGAGTTTTAAAAAGCCTTTCAAATTTTCCGAATATATGATTTTCTAAGAAAGTTATAAAGCTTTTAGTGAAATTAGATTTTAATTAATATTAATCATACGTCCTAGAGAATATCCCTTATTTTATTTATATTGCAAGTAAAATGCTATAAACCTATTTAAATTTTGAACTAGCTAAGTTTGCTGTTTCTTTCGCTAATCATTTGAATATTAATTAAAAATTATTACTAAATTTGCATTTTATCTTCATATTTTATTTACTCGAAATAGGAAAAAAAAACTTTAAAAGTCTAGAATATTCTTGTTGGGTATATAACAAAGGAACTTAATGATTTATACAAATTATGTAAATTTTTTTGGAAAATATCCCTGCTAATATTCATAAATGTTGCTAATTAGATTTTCCAGTTTTCTTAGCTAACTTTAAGTAAATTTTTCTTAGGGCTCTTGAAAATTGTTTAGTCCTGGAGCTTGATATTTAGGTGGTAAGAAAAATGATATTTGGCGTCAGATTTTCCTTTTTTTGTTTAAGAAAATTTATGCTCATTTTCAGTTTGTACTTAAGGAAAACAATAATTTTATGCTGTTGTATTTATTTAGCTCAAACATTAAGGAAAATAACAAATCAGCATTTTCATTACAAAAAAAAAAAATACATTGTCTCCTTTTGGTTTTTTCGAGGATAATTTTCTTAAAATATTCTGCTGAGCTCAAATAAATATATTTACACCGGTTTTACCACAAAGAAAATTTTCCATTAGTAATGTTTATGAGTGATTTTTTTTTTTGTATATAAATAAAATCATTATAAATTAAGATTTATGAAAAGGACTCTATAATGACAATTTTTGGCTCCATAGTTTTAATAATGAATATTTCTCTAGACGTGCAAAAATTACTATGAAAATAATTAATAATTCCTACAAGCCATCAGCTATTGTCCTTAACTTTATGGCTCAAATGAAAACCGCTATCACTAGCACCATCATCATGAACATCATCCCCCCTCCCACCAACTCATCCTTAATATAATTTCCACTTTCCCTCTATAATTTACAAAATTGTTTGCCATAATCTATAGATTGGTGTGGTTTCCCTTTATGCTGTTCGGCGCCTTGTGTTTTACATGACAGTTCAGTGACGGGTTTATTAGAAAATTTATTCCATAGAATTGCTAAATCGTTCAGCGTTTCATACATAAATTTTAATAATGAATGGCAATAGATTTTCATTGGTAAATAATTGGTTGGCTGTTTGTTAATTATGTCATGACTTTAAGTGAGAGAAAATTACAGGAGTTAGCTGTTACTAGGGAAAGTTTTGGATAATCAAAAAATTTAATTTAAGTCTGGCAGAGAAAAAATTTGAAGGATATTGGAAATTTTGAAAATTTCAAATCAACAGGGAATTTTAATTATTATTTTTAAACTTCTGTTTTGCAATCAGAAACCTTCCATTTTATTAGGACTTTCATTTAAAACCTTAAAATTTTCTAAGTTATTATTATTTTCTTAATAAAATTAAATTTAAATTGTTTGGTCCTAAAAGACGTATGATTGATATTAATAGGGAGTTAATTTACTAAAATACGTTTAAATTCAAAACGGCTTAATATTTTTCAAAATTTTAAAATGTTCTTAAAAGCAGACACTCAGGAGATTTAAATACTATATGTATCAAACATATCGCCAAACCAGTCTTAAGAGAAATATTAAATTGAAATCCAAATTATATATTTAAATACTACACCATCATAGCTACTAAGGAATTTGGCATATGTTTGCCATTTTTGGTCCGACACCTACCTTATATTCACTTCTAAATTGATTTTAAGTGGGAGAACATTTTGGACAATAAAGAGATTTGATTTACATTTGGCAGGAAGATTTATTAAGGAAATCAAAAATTTTTAAATTTTTTAATTTTCAAATCGAAATAGAATTTTATGTATAATTTTCAATTTGAACTTTTGTAATCAGAAACCTTCCATTTGATTAAGATTTTTATTTAAAATCATAAAATTTTTAAAGTTATTATCATTTTCTGAATAAATAAAATTTTAATTTTTTGGTCCTACAGACGTATGATTGATATTAATAGGGAGTTAATTTACTAAAATACGTTTAATTCAAAAACGATTTAAGATTTTTGAAAATTTTAAAATGTTCTTAAAAGCAGACACTCAGGAGATTTAAATACTATATATATATATATATCATATCGCCAAACCAGTCTTAAGAGAAATATTCAGTTGAAGTCCAAATTATATATTTAAACACCACAAGATCATAGCTGCTAAGGACTTCGACATATGTTTGCCATTTTTGGACCGACACCTACCTTATATTCACTTCTAAATTGATTTTAAGTGGGAGAACATTTTGGACAATAAAGAGATTTGATTTACATTTGGCAGGAAGTTTTATAAAGAAGATGAAAATTTTTTTAATTTTTTAATATTCAAATCCTAAAAGAATTTTAAGTATAATTTTCCATTTGAACTTTTGTAATCAGAAGCCTTTCATTTTATTAAGATTTTCATTCAAAACCATAAAATTTTCTAAGTTATTATCATTTTCTTTATAAAATGAAATTTTAATTTTTTGGTCCTACAGACGTATGATTGATATTAATAGGGAGTTAATTTACTAAAATACGTTTAAAGTCAAAACGGCTTAATGTTTTTGAAAACTATAAAATGGTAACAAAAGCAGACACTCAGGAGACTTAAACATTATATAAAAAAATTGTCGTCAAACCGATGTTAAGAGAAATATTTAATTAAAATGAAAATTTTATGTTTATACCATATACCAAAATAGGTACTAAGATATTTTGCTCATGTTTAAAATCATTGGTCTGGCAACCACCTTAAATTCACTTCTAAATCAACGTGAAGTGAAAAGACATTTTGGGCAATAAAGAAATTTGATTAAAAGTTGTCAAAAAAAAATTTTAAGGAGATCAAAAATTTTGGAATTTTCAAATTCAAATAGAATTTTTAGTATAATTTTTAATTTGATCTTTTGTAATCAGAAACCTTTAATTTGGTTGTGACATTAATTTAAAACCTTTAGACGTTACTTAATTTAAACATTTTCTCAATTAAATTAATTTTTAATTTTCTGGTCCAACAGACGTATGATTGATATTAATAGGGAGTTAATTTACTAAAATACGTTTAATTTCAAAACGGCTTAATATTTTTGAAAATTTTAAAATGGTAACAAAAGCAAACACTCAGGAGATCTAAACATTAAATAAATCAAATATGTCGTTAAATCGATCTTAAGAGAAATATTTAATTGAAATCAAAATTATATATTTAAAAGCTACAACAACATAATTTCTTATCAATGTTGCAGATGTTTGCAAATATTGGTCTGACAATCACCTTAAATTCATTTCTAGATTTTGCATAATAAAGACATTTGATTTATTTTCGGCAAGACAAAGTTTGAAGACGATCAAAAATTTTGAAATTTTCAAATCCAAACAAAAATTTATATATAATTTTTACATTGATCTTTTGTTAACAGAAATCTTCAATTTGATTGTGATTTTCATTCAAAACCTTTAAATTTTACATAATTCTATAAGTTCCTTAATAAAATAAAATTTTAATTTTTTGGCCCTACAGACGTATGATTGATATTAATAGGGAGTTAATTTAATAAAATACGTTTAATTCCAAAACGGCTAAAGGTTTTTGAAAATTTTAAAATCTCATGAAAAGAAGACACTTAAGAGCTTTAACCAGTATAAATATCAAATATATCGTGGAACCGATTCAAAGAGAAATACTCTATTAAAATCAAAAAAATAAAATGTAATATATTTTTTAGCTTAAATTAGTCTTTATATTTGAAATATCATTTTATCTTAGATGTTTTATAATCAAAAATCTTAAATTGTATAAAGATTTTCATTTAAGACCTTGAAGTTTTTCCTAATTTAATAATTTTTTCAATATAATAAATGTTTAACTTTATGGTCCCACAGGCGTATGATTAATATTATTAGGAAGTAATTTTACTAAAAGTCATTTAAATGTCATTAAAATGGCTCAATGTTTTGCAAAATTTAAAAATGTTATCAAAAGAAAACTATTGGGAGCTTTAAACGTAGTATGTATTAAACATATCTGGGAACCGATTTTATTCAAAATTTTATATTAAAATGAAAATTTAAACAAAAATGTCCACAAAAAAAATTGTATATCCTAAACCACTCTTAATCGGAGGTAATAGTGCTTAAACTATATAAATACTGATCTCAGACCCACCTTCAAGTAACCCAAGGAACTCATTACACCTTTTAACCCTTTTTTATATTCTTCTAATGTCACAATATTTTTCTATAAAATGTCATAACTTTTTTAAAAGAAACTTCTTTCCGCTTCCAAACAAAATTTCTCCTAACTTTTACTATTTTTCCCAATATTAATATCATATTTCAAATAAAAATTGTCTAAATATCTATGAAAGGTATTTGATATCATCAAACATATACAAAGTATTTAAACTTATACAAGATTATTTTGTGTAATCCTTTTTGTATAGTTTTATAAAAAAAAACACTCTAGTAAAAACTAATATCCCAAGTATAGGAAAATTTTTGAGATGACAAAGTATCAGGCAAAGAAACTTTTGGTTTTTATAACAAAAGAAAAATCTTAAGAGATTAAAGAAGCATAAACCATGTTATGGAGGTTTTAGAAATATAATTCTAACTTTCTAATGTACAACTTGAAAGTTCATGGTTTGGATAAGAACGAAGGAGATCAAAGATACGCAGTATTTAACTAAATAAATTGAATAAGTCCAAGAGATTTTTTAATGTAAGGATTTTGGGACATCAAAATAAAAGTCTTTAAGAACGAAATGAAATGCAAATCAAAAAATGCTACACCAGCTAACGGAGGCAATTCTTATATTGTATATTTTGACAAGACCAATTTGGGCCTTTCTTTTTCTTCTGTTAACGTAATTGGGAATGTGTAGAATATCTTTATCACCAAACTAGGCAAAAAGCTTCGTAAGGAAATGCATTTGACTAAGCTTTCATTCTGTTTAAAAGCTATTGGGGATTCACTTTATCGCAATACCAAGCCAAGAGCTTTATGAATAAGAGCTTCTTACAAACACTGATGAGAATGTAGTAGTGACTATAGAGGAAAAATATGATACCCTTTGTTTTCTTCAAACAAATCTTCATTATTTTAAGGTTATATCTGTTTTATGGGCATCCTTCTGACGTAAGGAAGGACAAGGTCTAAACAGAAAAGAAGGCCTGAAATATATGGTACATAAGTCCGTGATGTCTTAAGACCAGAGGTAACGTTCATTCAAGAGCTGCTGGATGTCAAATTTTCCTCTGAGAAAATAACAGATAGAAAATTGTGCAAAAAAATTGAAAAAAATTATGGAAATATGAGCATTTACTCGAAATATGAGAGGAAAGATACAATATTTAACATTTAAGAAAATAAAATATAAATGAAAATAGAAATTAGAAAATTTTTCTCCCAAGTGTTCATCATTGAAAGAGATTTACGCTTAAATATTCTTTGGGTTAGTTTAAGATTTTCAGCTATTCTATAGAGAAAAATGTTTTCTTTCAAAAACATTTGAAAATTTCGAAAAAAATTTAACAGTTTTCGAGTTAAACTAATTTTTGTAAAACAACTCCTCAATTAATATCAATCATACGCCCGGTATGCATGGAAATTTAAATTTTAAAATTCTTCGAATATTGTCAATGAAAAAATATTTTATTATATTTTTTGGGTAAATAAAAGAAGTTTGAAGCTAAAAACATGAAAAATTTTTCCATCAGGACTTTTCAAAATGAATATTTCAGTTTTTTCCCCTTAAAATCAACTAAAAAAATTATTCTCTTTATATTTGCATTACTTTTCCACCGAGATCTGTTTTTCTTAGAATTCTTTACTTATGAAATGTTGAGCTTCAAAAATTGATTAGATTGTGACTTTTTTGTTAAAAAAAACTTTTAAGTTAATATCAATTTCACGCCAGGTATATAAGAAAATAGAAATTAGAACATTTTTTCTTAATATTCTTAGCGGCAGTGTAAGATCTTTCAGTCGTTCTATGGAGAAAAATGTTTCTTAAAAAAAACATTTGAAAATTTCCTAAAAAGCTTAAAAGTTTTCGAGTTAATCTAATGTTTGCAAAACAACTTCTCAATTAATATCAATCATACGCCCGGTATACATGAAAATTTAAATTTTAAAATGCCTCGAAACTTGTCAATGAAAAAATATTTTAAACATTTTTTTGGGTAACGAAAAGAAGTTTAAATCTAAAAACATGAAAAATTCGTTGATGAGGACCTTTTAAAATTAATATTTCAGTTTTTTTCCTTTGAACCAATTTTTTTTTTCTATTGCTTATAAACCGAGATCTGTTTTTCTTACAATTCTTTACTTATGAAATGTTGAGCTTCAAAAATTGATTAGATTGAGACTTTTTTGTTAAAAAAAAAACTCTTAAGTTAATATCAATTTCACGCCAGGTATATAAGAAAATAGAAATTAGAAAATTTTGTCTTAAATGTTTTTCATCGGAATAGATTGTAACTTAAATATTCTTAGCGGCAGTTTAAGATTTTTCAGCCATTCTAAAGAGGAAAATGTTTTCTTTGGAAAACATTTAAAAATTTCTAAAAATCATGAAAAAATTTCGAGTTATGTAATTTTTTGTAAAACAACTCCCCAATTAATATCAATCATACGCCCGTATATAGGAAAAATAAAATTTAAAATTCCTCAAAAAATTGACAGTGAAAAAAATGTTAATAATTTTTTTTGGTAAATAAAAGAAGTTTAAAGCTAAAAAATAGCAAAATTCTTTGACCAGGACTTTAAATAACCAATAGTTTTTTATTTTTTTCTTAAAACCAATTAAAAATTTCTGCTCTATATATTTTTATTACTTTTTAACCGAGATCTCTTTTTTTCTTAGAATTCTTTCTATATTTTAATGAATCTCTTTTTCATTTTTATATGGTAGTTTTTCCTTTTCTTCTCCCCTTGTTTGTGGTAACCGTGTCCCCATTGCTTTGCAACTCTAAAAATCTTCTGGTTTATTAAACTGCATAAAAAGTTGACATCATAAAGTCAGTCATCTATCTATCCAACCATCCATAGTATTACATGTATACATGGCTTTTATGCTGATGAAAATCATAAGGATATACAACAAACGCAGCTAAAATAATGATGAAAAGACATGTAGCAGGCAGCCATCCTTCCACCTATCCCTGAATGAAAAATAATGATTTTTTCCATATATTTTTAGCACAAGAATCAAGCTTTGGGATTTGTTTTTATTATGCCAGATTTTTTTTTCTATTCAGTATTTATTTACCACTTCAGGTTGTAGTTATTTATGTAAAGTGTTTATGTATATTGTTAGCGATATGTATTTTTTAAAAGAATATTTCTATGTTAAGCAGAGTCTTTCTTTCTGAGTTTGTGCTTAAACAATTGAAACCCTTAACAATATTTTTTTATTTTATATTTCCTTTTTCCTTGTTATTTGTTTGTAGTTTACCCCATTTTTTCAAAAAAAAAAAACGAAAACATTTTAACAATTGTTTCAGCTGATGTTGGTGGCTTTTAGTCAAAGGTTAAAATGTTAAATGTAGAAAATTATTAAACAAAATCATCCTCCTCCTGCTCAAAATCATCTTTAGCAAATGTTATCGTTATCCTCTGACTCTTATATAAAGAAAAAAAAAATTAAAATATATATTCACCAAATCACAGGGGATGTTTTACAATATTTTCATAATCAAAATAAATAGAACGTAAAATAATTGTGACAAAATCTGGATATATGGAAATTTTTACTACTGAAAATACAAAAATATGATTGAAAATGGAAATAGGAAATCATCCAGACAAAATCAGAATTTATTGAAGCATTATTTTATATGAAGTTATATAAAACCTTGCATTATTTTCAAGCTTAGAAACACATATTTATAGAAATTTTAGAATTTTTAAATCGTTTAGAACAATTTGTTTAAAGAAATATTTATAAGACATTTTTTAGTTATTTCTGCTATACAAAGCCTAAAATGTTTTCTTTTGAGAGGTTTTTGAATCTTCTGAAAATGTTGAATGGTTTCAGAGATATAGCAATTTAAGTAAAAGAACTCCTAAATTAATATTAGTCATACGCCCGCTCCCAAAAATTTTAAATTTATTTCTTTTTAAATCAGAAATTATTTCAAAACTAAAAAATTTTTGAAATATTTCCTATAAAAAAAAGAAATTTTTGGAAAATTTTGAAAAATTTTTTTAAAATTTTCTAAATAATTTCCTATAAAAATAAAAATTTTTGGAAACTTTCCTATAAAAATAACAAATTTTTAAAAAATTTCCTATAAAAATAAGAAAATTTTGACAAATTTATTATAAAAATAAGAAATTTTTGAAAATTTTCCTATAAAATAAGAAATTTTTAAAAAATTTCTTATAAAAATAAGAAATTTTTGAAAAATTTCCTATAAAAATAAGAAATTTTTAAAAAATTTCCTATAAAAATAAGAAACTTTTGAAAAATTTCCTATAAAAATAAGAAATTTTTGAAAAATTTCCTATAAAAATAAGAAATTTTTGAAAAATTTTCTCAAAATAAAGAAATTTTTGAAAATTTCCTATAAAAATAAGAAATTTTTGAAAAATTTCCTATAAAAATAAGAAATCTTTGAAAAAATCCTATAGAAATAAGAAATTTTTGAAAAATTTCATATAAAAATAAGAAATTTTTGAAAAACTTCCTATAAAAATAAGAAATTTTTTAAAAAATCCTATAAAAATAAGTAATTTTTGAAAAATTTCCTATAAAAATAAGTAATTTTTAAAAAATTTACTATAAAAATAAGAAATTTGTTGAAAATTTTTCTATAAAAATAAGAAAATTTTTGGAAAATTTCCTATAAAAGTAGGAAATATTTGAAAAATTTCCTATAAAAATAGGAAATTTTGGAAAATTTTCCTATAAAAATAGGAAATTTTTGAAAAATTTCCTATAAAAATAGGAAATTTTTGAAAAATTTCCTATCAAAATAGGAAATTTTTGAAAAATTTCCTATAAAAATAGGAACATTTTGAAAAATTTCCTATAAAAAAAGGAAATTTTTGAAAAATTTCCTATAAAAATAGGAAATTTTTGAAAAATTTCCTATAAAAATAGGAAATTTTTGAAAAATTTCCTATAAAAATAGGAAATTTTTGAAAAATTTCCTATAAAAATAGGAAATTTTTGAAAAATTTCCTATAAAAATAGGAAATTTTTGAAAATTTTCCTATAAAAATAGGAAATTTTTAAAAATTTTCCTATAAAAATAAGAAATTTTTGAAAAATTTTCTATAAAAATAGGAAATTTTTAAAAAATTTCCTATAAAAATAGGAAATTTTTGAAAAATTTCCTATAAAAATAGGAAATTTTTGAAAAATTTCCTATAAAAATAGGAAATTTTTGAAAAATTTCCTATAAAAATAGGAAATTTTTGAAAAATTTCCTATAAAAATAGGAAATTTTTGAAAAATTTCCTATAAAAATAGGAAATTTTTGAAAAATTTCCTATAAAAATAGGAAATTTTTGAAAAATTTCCTATAAAAATAGGAAATTTTTGAAAAATTTCCTATAAAAATAGGAAATTTTTGAAAAATTTCCTATAAAAATAGGAAATTTTTGAAAAATTTCCTATAAAAATAGGAAATTTTTGAAAAATTTCCTATAAAAATAGGAAATTTTTGAAAAATTTCCTATAAAAATAGGAAATTTTTGAAAAATTTCCTATAAAAATAGGAAATTTTTGAAAAATTTCCTATAAAAATAGGAAATTTTTGAAAAATTTCCTATAAAAATAGGAAATTTTTGAAAAATTTCCTATAAAAATAGGAAATTTTTGAAAAATTTCCTATAAAAATAGGAAATTTTTGAAAAATTTCCTATAAAAATAGGAAATTTTTGAAAAATTTCCTATAAAAATAGGAAATTTTTGAAAAATTTCCTATAAAAATAGGAAATTTTTGAAAAATTTCCTATAAAAATAGGAAATTTTTGAAAAATTTTCTATAAAAATAGGAAATTTTTGAAAAATTTCCTATAAAAATAGGAAATTTTTGAAAAATTTCCTATAAAAATAGGAAATTTTTGAAAAATTTCCTATAAAAATAGGAAATTTTTGAAAAATTTCCTATAAAAATAGGAAATTTTTGAAAAATTTCCTATAAAAATAGGAAATTTTTGAAAAATTTCCTATAAAAATAGGAAATTTTTGAAAAATTTCCTATAAAAATAGGAAATTTTTGAAAAATTTCCTATAAAAATAGGAAATTTTTGAAAAATTTCCTATAAAAATAGGAAATTTTTGAAAAATTTCCTATAAAAATAGGAAATTTTTGAAAAATTTCCTATAAAAATAGAAAATTTTTGAAAATTTTTCCTATAAAAATAGGAAATTTTTCAAAATTTTCCTATAAAAATAGGAAATTTTTGAAAATTTTCCTATAAAAATAGGAAATTTTTCAAAATTTTCCTATAAAAATAGGAAATTTTTCATACATTTCCTAAAAAAATATGAAATTTTTGAAAAATTTCCTATTTTTATAGGAAATGTTTGAAAAATTTCCTATAAAAATATAAAATTTTTGAAAAATTTCCTATAAAAATAGGAAATTTTTGAAAAATTTCCTATAAAAATAGGAAATTTTTGAAAAATTTCCTATAAAATTAGGAAATTTTTGAAAAATTTCCTATAAAAATAGGAAATTTTTGAAAAAATTCCTATAAAAATAGGAATTTTTTGAAACAACTTTTACTAATATCCCCTAGGGACACCAGAGTATCGTTCAGAGCAACGGCTGTATAGCGTTTATTATTAGATCTCTATGCTGGAAATTACAAATAATATAAAAAATATTTGTTTATTTATTATTTAAAGAATAATTTAGAATTTATTTTTTTTATTATCCCGGTCGTATGATTGATATTAATTAAAGAGTAGTTTCACTAAATTCTAAATAACTTTAGAACGTTTTTGGTATTTCAAAAAACTATTACGTGATTATAGAAGAAAACATTTTAGAGCTTTTTACAAAACCAACTTCTTTACCCTAACCTGAAATGGTGAGTAAGAAATTTACAGCCAAAAAAATACTTCATTTTTAAAAAATCTTAAAAATTATGTGTATCATTCTTGAAATAGACCAATTTATGATTATGGTCAACACATGATAACAAGTTTCTTAAGAAACCTTTTAATGATAACAAATGAGCTAATTCCCATCTTTAAAAATATATTTATTGTTATTTTTGCAAAGAAAGTCTCAAATTTGTTAAAAGTCATTCTTCAGAAATCATTTGTTATTATCTTTTATTTCTTAAAAATATGTTATTATTTATAATTTTTCTTAAGTATTTTGGAAGATTTAACAAAAGATTTGCTAGTTATTTATAGGAAGGACAAAAGCAAATATTTCATATTTAAACAAACTGAATTGTTCAAAAGGACTAAACATCAGATAAGTTGCTATAAAAGGACATTTGCTAAATAACAATAAATAATAATCATTTTTCTAAACAAAATGACTAAAAGCCTTAAAGTTTACCTTAATTTATTAAGGGATGAAAAAGAAAAAAATGGCTAAAAGAACCTGATGAGAATGACTGGTTTTCTTTTCTTATTCCCGATGATTTAGAAAGTGTGAACAATTTGGAAAAAGTGTCCATACTTTATATGAAATCTAAAGGTTACAAAATGAAAATTTATTAAGAAAAGGTTAAGTAAATAAATTTCAATCTTATGCTAGAAAATTTAGGGAAAATTTAACAAATTTTAAAGGCTACACCAAGCTTTGCCTTGGTCATCTACTTTTAACCTGCTTAATTAGTTTTTCTTTCCTCTTTTTTTCTTAAAGAAAGTATAATTTAGCTAATTTCCTTTTGTTTTTTAGCTAAAAGTTTTCTTTTCCAAATTAATGTGTTTGTTTAGAAATTAAGGCATAAACTTTATTTTAACACTTTCGAAAAAGTGTAAATGAATATGTTTAAATTTCGTCCTTTTTTAGGCAAAATTAATGAGTTCTTTAACTTTTTGTTAGAAAAATTAAAATGAAATTGGTTGCAGAAAATATTTCAAAAAACTTTTTTTTTTCTCCAAAACAAATAAATTGTAATTTTTTAGGAAAAATTTTTGTAATGAATTAATTTTTGCTCTTAAGGATAATGTTAGGCAACAAATAAAAAGCCCCCCCAAAAGCTAAGTGAATTAGTCATATCTGACAGTTGATTTGTTAGTGGTTGTAAAAGGGTTTTTGGTTATGCTAAAAAAAGGGTGTGTAGAGGTCAGAAAGACCCTAATCTATCAAATACTTAAAATTTATGACCTAGATTTAAAAGAAAGAAACTTTACATCTGGGAAATGTTGAAAGTTTTTAGTAATTAAAGAATTTTTTAAGAAAAAAATAGAATTTAGAGAGAATGTCTTAAGAAATCTTTAATTTATATTTTCTTGCGTACGGAGCGTATGATTGATTTTAATTAGGCAACTGTTTTGCTAAAATTAATATAACTCCAAAACTTTTGATATCTTCTTTAAACTTATAAATGGAAATAAAAGAAAACATTTTAAAGCTTTAATCGATCCCGCTTTAAAAGTACGATCTAGGGTATTTCGATTAATTAATGCTTTCAAAATTCAAATTTTTGCCACGTTATCATATTTTTGCTTTACTTTCTTATAAGTTAACATCATTGTTCTTCACGATAATTAAAACCCTAAATTTAGTATTGATTTTTTCCTATTTTAGCTTAAAATATGAAAAAAATAAAAAAAAAATTTAAACATTTGATTTTGTGGGCATTTTTTTTATAATTAGTAGAATTTTAAAAATATTTTTTAATCAAGTTTTATGCTTTATTATGTTGTTTATTAATCCCCATTTCAATTTTAAAAATATTTGCAATATTATAGATGTTATAGACATTTTTCAAAAATTACTCCTATTTAATATCAATCATACGCCACCCAGTAAAAAATGGAAAATTTGAAATTTCTCCTTAAATTTAAAATATTTGAAAATCTTGTTTAGAGATCTTAAAACTGTTAATATAATGCCACCCTTTAAGGTTTTAGATAAACAAAACACATACAATTTTCTTAAGAAATTTGGAATTCAAAAAATCAATCAAAATCTTCAAATCAATTCTTTAGGCATTCCTTTAATTTATTATTTAACATCATTGTTTTTCCAAGAGAATTTAAACCTTATATTAAATTGTTCGTATTTCAGCTAAAAATATTATATTATAGTGAAACCTCTTTCGAAAACCTTAAATATTTGATTTTATGAACATTTTTTCTATAGTTAAAAGAAATCTGCAAATAATCTTTAAGTGCATTTCTATGCTCAATTTTGTTGTTTATCAATCCCCATTTCAATTTTTAAAATATTTGAAAAATTATGGATTTTATAGCAGTTTTTCTAAAATCACTCCTAATTAATATCAATCATACGCTACCCGGTAAAAAAAATTAAAAATTTTAAATTTCTCTTAAATTTTAAAATATTTTAAAAACTTTTTTAGAGACCTTTAAACCTTAAACAAAATGCCAAATTTTAGGTTATTAAGTAGACAAACAACTTAAGATTTTCTCAAGAAATTTGCCCTTTAAAAACTCAGACAAAATCTTCAAATCAATTTTTTAGACATGTCTTTATTTTATAATCATCATTGTTTTTTCAAGAGAATTTAAACCTTATATTTAATATTAAATTGTTTGTATTTCAGCCAAAAAAATTATGTTACAGTGAGACCAATTACGAAAACCTGAAATATTTGATTTTATGAGCATTTTTTCTATAGTTAACATAACTTTAAAAATATTTATTGAATGCTTTTTTAGGTCCTATTTTGTTGTTTTTAAATGCCCATTTAAATTTTTAATATGTTTTAAAAATTATGGATTTTATAGCAATTTTTCTAAAATTAGTCCTAATTAATATCAATCATACGACACCTAGTACCGAAATTGAAAATTTTAAATTTTTCTTAAATTTAAAACTATTTAATAAATTTTTTTAGAATTCTAAAAATTGTTAACAAAATGCCAAATCTAATAGCTTAAGATTTGGCATTTTGTTAACAAAACATTTAAAATTTTCTTAAGAAATTTGGCCTCTGAAAAATCTTACAAAATCTTTAAATCAATTTTTTAGATATTTCCTTACTTTATGATTTAACATTATTGTTTTTCAAGAGAATTGAAACCCTATATTCGATATTAAATTTTTGGTATTGCAGCCAACAAAAAATTATGTTATAGTGAAACCTAAATCAAAAACCTAAAACATTTGATTTAATGAACATTTTTTCTATAGTAAACAGAAATCCAGAAATATTTTTTAATATTACTTTCTTTGCTCTATTTTGCTGTTTTTAAATACCCATTCAAATTTTTTAAATATTTTAAATATTATGGATTTTATTGCAATTTTTCTAAAATTACTCCTAATTAATATCAATCATACGCCACCCAGAAAAAAATGGAAAATTTTAAATTTCTCTTAAATTTTAAATGATTTAAAAATCCTGTTTAGAAATCTTAAAACTTAAAACAACAAAACACTTAAAATTTTCCTAAGAAATTTGCCCTTTAAAAAAATCAGACAAAATCTTCAAATCAATTTTCTCATCAATTCTTTACTTTAATTTGCCTGTTTTCTCTTTTTATACTCGATTTCTTAAAAAGAAAAACAAACCATTAAATGTTAAAATGTAGAAAATTACAAAACTTAAGCACTTTAGATGTGAAAACAACATCAGTTTTTATCTTCATGTTCTTAAACTCCAGATTACAGGTATCTTTTCTTTTTAGACATAGAGATTCTTTTAACATGTAAAAGAATTTTAACCCTTAGAATTTATTTTACATTTCTATACATTTTCAAGCTTAAACATGTTTACGGTTTTGAATCCTTCACATATATGAAGAGACATGTTTATGTACTTAAAAGGTCCTACAGCCACAGAAAAAAACACTTGAACTGAAAATTACAACATTAGACAAAAGAGGTATAAAACAACAATTTACGTTCTTTTTTTGGTCCCTTTTGACATTTTCTTTTTCACTTTTTTTTGTGTTTTTCTTCTAAAGTTTATGCACTTTGGGAATTTGTCACGAATATCAAAATAAAAACAAAATATAAGAAAATTAAATAGAGAAAAGTAGAAATAACTGAAAAAAGGGATTGAAAGAATTATTTCTTATAGAGGGGAAGTAAAAAATTACCAAGTATAATGTGAGCTTAGAAGACCTCAAAAGCTTTAAGGGTTTTTTCCCTTAAAGTGAATATTTTTTTTTTTTTTCATAACAAGTCTAAATAACTCAGGCGAGGTCTTGTATTGTGGTAATGGTTACGATAAATGTTAAAAGCAACATTTATTTTCTTCGTGACAATTCCTGGGGTTCGCTTGTCTAAAGCTACTTCTAAGGTTAAGTGGTTAACTAAGGTGACTTAACAGACACTTAGTAGGCAAAGAAAATAGGTATATTTTAGCAAGAAATTAAAAAAAATTTTTCTAAGAAATTGTTACTAAAATTTGCTTTTAAAAGGAACTAAAATATTAGACAAAAACGTTTTTAAATAAAAAAGAAACATTTTTTTAAATTTTCTAAAAAATGTTGCTTAGAAAAATTTTGTACCAGTTTTTAGAAATTTTTCTTAAATTATTATAATTAGTCAGTATTTTTGTATAAGTTTTAAGTTTTTCAAAAATATTTTTGAAATATTTAATGGTTATGAAGTTATTTAAAATTTTATATTTTCATATAGGGTGTCGTATGATTAATATTAATTGGGAGTAGTTTTCGAAAATTGGCCCTAGAAGCCGCAATTTCTAATAGGTTTTTAAAATTTAAACGGCAGATTATAGACAACTTAACAGCCTGTAATACAGATGGCGTTAATAGTATTAGATTTACATGATATTGAGTTATTTCTAGCCTGTCTTAGGATATATATAAATTTTGTGTATTAAAAGTTTGTTGGCAAAAAACGATACTATCAAGGCTCTATCAGATGTCGAACGTTGAAAACGAATTCATTGGAAGCTTAAAGGGGAACATACGGAGGATGACTCATTAAACCGACATTTTTATTAGTCAAAAAGTCCCTTATATGATGATAACTATGTTTGCTAGCTCGCATTGTTTTGGTAAAGAATAATCCATTTATTGGGGGTTAGTTTTTCTTGGTTTTTCCCAAGACTTGAGGCCAACAAATGGCTGTGTGCTATTCAGAATCGATCGACCTAATTACATGATATAGACAGGCCCAGTTTTTTTTTAAGATCGGGCGATAATTTGCTTTGGGCAATGGGACAATCGACTATTGTTTACTGTATGGCTCACACATATATAGGTCCAGAATTCATTACCTATCACGATTTCATAAAATGGGTTATGAAGCCCCGCTTGAAGTTGAAAGTAGTAACCAAATATTCATTCAATATTAAATTTACGATGGCCTATCAAATATTTTCAGTTAAACTCACAATAGGATCTTCATATTATATTAGCTCATGACAAGCTTCAAAATGTTTCGGAGGAAGAAATGATTTTGAACAACCTTAAGCGAACTACGGCCACGATTAAATTCTAGAAACCAGCTACGCACTAAAGTCAGCTGATACTTTACCATCAAAAATTTAATTCATTTAATCGATGGTTTTTGATTTAAAATGCATCGAAAGTCACAAAATAATAATGTTCAGAATTTAATTCTAGTTATTGCCCAACTTGATCTTTAAAGACCTGCTGGCAGATATCTGAACTTATATATCCCGATCTCGAAACGTAAGATCCAACCCTCGTATGCTGTCTACCATTATTTCCAAAAATATCTTGGAAATGTTTTATAGTCTTGAAGGTATTTAAAGTTTTCCAATTTTGTTGACGGTGGCGTATGATTGATATTAATTTTGAGTAATTTTGAGAAAATTGTCATAACTCCTAAAATGTTTATTCTACTTTCAAAATTTAAAAGGGAAGTTACAGAAAACAAAACCAAGTTCAAATCATAATATGTATGAAAGTGCTATAGTCGAAAATAGGAAAGTGTTATAAACATTTTGAGCGCATGTATGTTCATAAACAAAAGATACTACGAAAGGAACGCTATTTTCTTGAAGACAGAACTAGTATTGCCTTATCTCGAGACATACAATGCGACCCTCGTATATTGTCTTTCATTATTTTGAAAAATGTCTTTGAAATGTTTTATGGTCTTAAAGTACTTTAAGTTTTAAAATTTTGTTTACGGTGACTTATAATTGATATTAATTATGAGTAATTTTGGGAAAATTGTCATAACTCTTAAAATGTTCATGATATTTTTAAAATTTAAATGGGGACTAAAAGAAAACAAAACAGAGCCTAAATCAAAATTTCTAAGAAAGTGCTATAGTAGAACAGAAAAAAGTTCTATGAATATTCGGAGTGACTATATGTTCAAAAAAAGACAAATTTAAAAAGAAACGCCATTTGCTTGATGACAGAACTGGTACAGCCTGATCTCAAAACATAATAGGCAACATTCTCATATTATCTTTCATTATTTTAAAAAATATCTTTGAAATGTTTTATAGTCTTAAAGTACTTTCAAGTTTTCCAATTTTGTTTACGGTGACGTATGATTGATATTAATTATGAGCAATTTTGGGAAAATTGTCATAACTCTTAAAATGTTCATGATATTTTTAAAATTTAAATGGGGACTAAAAGAAAACAAAACAGAGCCGAAATCAAAATTTCAAAAAAGACAAATTTAAAAAGGAACGCCATTTGCTCTATGGCAGAACTGGTACAGCCTGATCTCAAAACATAATAGGCATCCTTCGCATATTAACTTTCACTATTTCCAAAAATATCTTTG
Organism: Stomorhina lunata; assembly: GCA_933228675.1. Taxonomy (NCBI): domain Eukaryota; kingdom Metazoa; phylum Arthropoda; class Insecta; order Diptera; family Rhiniidae; genus Stomorhina; species Stomorhina lunata. Next base: position 99,071,531 of record OW121741.1, read on the forward strand.
AAATTTTTGATAGTCTTGAAGTAATTTTAAGTTTTCCAATTGTGTTCACGGTGACGTATGATTAATATTAATTATGAGTAATTTTGGAAAAATTATCATAAATCCTAAAATGTTCATTCTATGTTAAAAACTTAAACGGGGTCTAACTAAAAACAAGACATATCTTAAATAAAAATATATATAAAAAAATGCTATAGTTGAATATGAAAAGAAAGCTATAAACGAACTTAGCGCGTATATTCTTTAAATATCAAATTTGATTAAAGGTACGAGTTTTTCTTCATGTTAAAACTGGCATTGCCTAATCTCAAAACAAACAATACAACATTAGTATATTGGCTTTCAGAATTTTTAAAAATATTTTGAAAACATTTTATATTTTTGAAAAAATTTAAAGTTTTGCAAATTTGTATACTGTGACGTATGATTGATATTAATTATGAGTAATTTTGGGAAATTTGTCATAAATCTTTCAGTTTTCATTATTTTTTTAAAATTTAAATGGAAAGAGATAAAAAACAGAGCTCAAATTAAAACATACAATAAATTGCTATATCAGTCAAGACCTGCTCTTTCATACCCTACATCATTAAAGTCAAATGGGGAAAAGTTTCTATATTTAAGTTTGTGATCATGTGAATGTACTTTGGAGATTTTTGTATATTTTTGAAATGTCTGGCATTTAAGTTTAATATGAGAACTAGGTTCAAATGTGGACCAAGCTCAAAATTTTGAATTATTATTTATGTTAACACAAACACAAAATTTATGCAAAATTAAAAAAATATTTGTCTTTAGATTTATACTGTAGTGATATTCGGGGTATTTACGTCACATTTTCGAAGAAGATATGGCTGTAGGAGAAGTGTCCGAAGTATTGAACTAGACCAAAATATTTGATTTAGACCAAAATGAAAACTCTGTACCAAATTTCATCAATTAATCTTCAAACAAGCGATGAACATGTATAAATCGACCAATAAATTGATTATGACTTAATTGATATACTTAATGGTGAGTATCAAACCAATATTTCTATGCACTTCAAACATTAATACAAACTTATAATACCCTTCCCACAAAAAGTGGTGTAGGATGTAAAATATTAAAAAAAAATATTTTATAACATAAAGTTCACTTGAAACCAAATGTCTTAGCTTAACTAGCTTATAGATAAATATAGCTTTCAATGTTAGCTTTCAGAATTTTGAAAACGATTTTTTAAATATCTGATGCTTTGGAAACAATTCAAAATTTTGTAATTTTGTACAGGGTTGCGTATGATTAATATTAATTCAAAGTATTTTTTGAAAATTTGCTATAAAAAGTACAATATTCCAAATTTTTCAAAAATTTAAACGAGAGATTTAAAAAGACAAATTACATCATACAAATCTAAAATGAAAAAATTTCTAAGAATTTATGTAATAAGGAAAAACTCTATTCAAACCTAAATTTTTAGATTTTCCCCACAAATTAAAAATTTTCAATTACATCATTTCTAAAAACATTTTGCTAATGTAATGAGTTTCTTTAATGATGACTTTTAACATTAACGTTATTTTTCAAAATATCTCCTCTAACTAATTATGGACAAAAATTGAATATGTTATCTTTATTATTCTTAATTACACTTTCCATCTAGTCTGTATATTAAGGCCCTAAGATGTATAGCAAAATTTTGTATATATTATTTTAATCTAAACTAATTTAGCGCTCATTAATTTCCATAGATGAAATTATCCTTAAAGCTATAATAAGGCTGGGAAATAAAATTTGTTAGGACTAAAAAGGAGACTTAGAAAAAAAGAACAATGGATTTCAGCACGCAATATTGGACTCCTTCCTTCCTTTCTTCCTTGTCACCCCCGAAAGATCGTAGAAAAAAATAAAAATGTATAATAGGCTTCATTTTCATTATGATTAGTATTCTTTTTCTTATTACAAGCATTTGAACAGAAAAAAAAGAAAGATAATTGAATTAAAAAAAGACATACACACACACTCAAACCATGTCATTTCCACTCACACTTATACTTATTGTTATCCCCAGGACTTAGTCTGAGCAAACAAAAGGACATAGAAATTTTACCATTAGTTTCTTACACCAACAAAATCAAATTGTTTTGTTATCTTAAGTTTAAGACAAACACTTAAATAAAAGCAGTTTTTCCCTACAATAAATTTTTCTTTAAGATAGAAAATTTTCAAAAGAAGCCTAGGGCAAAAACACCAACATTAAAAATAGCCACTCATTTTACTTTAGATAACAAGAACAACAACAACAAAAGTGACGACTCCTAGCCTGAATGTTGCGGAAGAACCTTGAGTTGTAGTTGTTTTGTTGACAGGCTTGTTTTGTTGATTTTCTTAATTGAAATTATATGTATAATGAGATTTACCAAGAAAATGGTGAGAAGAAATAAGAGAATTGTGAAATTTTTGTTACTAATATATATATATTTAAGATATCCTGAAGATTTCGTTTATATTATCTTAAATTTGTTGTATCTTAATTATTAGTAAACATTTAGTTGTTAGATTTGATTTGTTATATTTTTTCAGATTCGGCTATTGTTTGAAGTAATAATAAAGACTTAAAATACGCTTGACCTAGATTTAATCATTAACAAGGGAAATTTTTATTATAATTGAAAATTTTAAAGGAAAAAATGAAGAGTCCTTAACACTTAACAAGGCATTGTATTTCATTTATATTAGAAGAATATATTATTGAAGGAAGAATAAAGGAAAATTACAATGTTTAAATTTATTAACATCCTCTACATATTGATCAAATTTCTACATTTAATAAATGAAATACAAAAATTTTTTGTTAAATGTAGTATTTTTCAACATTTTTATGTAAAATGTAAGAAAATTAAAGTCTGAATGTTGATAGCAACATGTTGCTTAAAAATTGTAATAGCAACATGTTGACATACTTTAACAACATGTTTAATTCACATAAATTTCTTCTTTAAATCAATTTAAATACATACAAATATTTGGTATAATTATATTTAAGAACTATATTGCCAGCAACATTTTGACAGTAAAATTTTACCAGCAACATGTTGCTATTTGAACTGTTACTTTATTTCATTTTTCTTTATTCTTCTTAATCCAAGAAAAACACAAAAAAATTCTTACTGAGCTGAATAAAATGTTGCTAAAAACATGTTGCATAACATTTAAAATGCAAAATGTTGCTGATACTAAGTTCTTATGGAAAAAGTAAGAAAATAACAAACAAAATACAATTTTTTTTTGTTGAATGTAGTATATATCAACCATTCCAAATACATACAAATGTTTGGTATAATAATATTTAAAAACTATATTGCCAGCAACATTTTGCCAGTAAAATTTTACCAGCAACATGTTGCTATTTGAACTGTTACTTTATTTCATTTTTCTTTCTTCTTAATCCAAGAAAAACACAAAAAAATTCTTACGGAGCTGAATAAAATGTTGCTAGAAACATGTTGCAAAACATTTAAAATTCTAAATGTTGCTGATACTAAGTTCTTATTTAAAAAGTAAGAAATCTGATATTTCATAACAAAGAAGCTATTTTTAACAAGCAAAATACAAATTTTTTTGTCTAAATGTTGACAGCAACATGTTGCTTAAAAATCCTAATAGCAACATTTTGACACACTTTAGCAACATAATTAATTCACATAATTTTCATTCTTTTTTTATTTAAATAAAAAAAAACTTTGTTGCCAGCAACATATTGCCAGTAAAATTTTATCAGCAACATGTTGCAGTTTGAATTGTTACTTTATTTCATTTTTTTCTTAATCTAAGTCAAATGCAAAAAATGTTCTTATTGAACTAAAAAAAAATGGTGCTTGAAACATGTTGCAAAACATTTAAAATGCAAAATGTTGCTGAAACTAAATTCTTATGGAAAAAGTAAGAAAATTGAGTTATTAACATATTAACGTTGCCAAAAACATGTTGCACTAACATTTACAGATATTTTCTATCTTAAATTCTGACCAGATTTCTACAAATACAAAATTTTTGTTTATTGAATGTAGATTTTTTCAATTATTTTTATATAAAACGTAATAAAATTAAACTAAATACAAGTTTGAGCGTTGACAGCAACATGTTGCTTTAAAATTGTAATATCAACATGTTGACATACTTTAAAAACATGTTTAATTCACATAAATTTCTTCTTTAAATTAACTTAAATACATACAAACATTTGGTATACTTTCATATAAAAACTTTATTGCCAGCAACATGTTTCCAGTAAAATCTTACCAGCAACATGTTGCTAATTGAATTGTAACTTTATTGTATTTTCTTCTTAATCGAAGTAAAATACTAACAATTTTCTACTTAACTAAAAAAAATGTTGCTAAAAACATGTTGCGAAACATTTGAAATACAATATGTTGCTAGTGGCAACATTTTGTAATAAATTTCAAGTAATTTGAACATAAATAAAATATTTTGACATGTTGTTAAGTCTAGGGTCATACACGGCAATTTAAGTTAAACAATTCTTGAGTTTGTTAATGTTTTTTTCAGTTTGTAACATAAGAAAATTAGACTAAACACAAGTCTGAATGTTGACAGCAACATGTTGCTTAAAAATTATTGACAAACTTTAACAACATGTTTAATTCATATAATTTTTTTTAATTAAAACCACTTAAATACAAACAAATATTTTATATAGTTTCATATAAAAACTTTATTGCCAGCAACATGTTGCCAGTAAAATTTTATCATCAACATGTTCCTATTTGAATAATTACTTTATTTCTTTTTCTTCTTAATCCAAGGAAAATAAAAAATTTTTTTATTAAACGGGAAAAAAATGTTGCTAGGAACATGTTGCGAAACATGTAATATGCAAAATGTTGCTGATACCAAATTTTTATGGAAAACGTAAGAAATCTGAATTATGAACATATTAATATTGCCAAAAATATGTTTCACTAACATTTTCAGTTCAACATGTTGCTGATGCTTTGATTAATGCATGTGATATAAGAAAAACATGTTGCTTCTAAGATAATTTTTCATTAACAGGTGAGTTTAACTTATAATAGATGTATTAAAACGGAATTACAAATAGAATGTTTCATAAACATGTTGCAGATTCATATAACCAAAAACATGTTGATGATTCTTTGAGTATTACAAGTCAAATATAAACAAAATGTGGCTACTTGTAGTATTTTTCAATAGTAGATAATAAAACCTTGAGAAAAACGTAATAAACTGTATATAAAAAGATAATGTTTCCATAAGCATGTTGCAGAAACATTTTACGTATAACATGTAGCAGAAACTTTGAGTATTACAAGACAAAAATACTGCAAGCTTGTAGTATTTTTTAATGATGGGTAAGAAACCCTGTTTTTGGTGTTTGAAAATCGATATAAAAAATAGGAAAATGCTGCCAGCAACATGTTCTGTGTATTTTTAATCTAAGGCACTTGCATAGATTTCGTTTCTTAAAGCAAAATAAGTTCTAATTACATTTAAAAAACTTTATAAAACGATATTGTACAATAGTTGATAGAAAAGAAAACTTTAAGCTATTAAATGTTGATCTTTACTCTTTAATTTTTAAAACTGAGGAACTAGTCTTTGTGCAACATGTTGCTAAACGTAATTACATTTAAATTACATTTAAAAAACTTTATGAAACGATATTGTACAATAATTGATAGAAAAGAAAACTTTAATCTATTAAATGTTTATTTTTACTCTTTAATTTTTAAAACTTAGGAACTAGTCTTTGTGCAACATGTTGCTAAACGTAAATATTATTTTACAGTTACTTATTGAAAAGTTAAGAGATGCTTATAATTATTTTAAAAAATTTGCTTTTCAAAATTCTTGTGTTGCTAGCAACATTGAATAGTTAGCAACATGTTGTAGAATACAAAATTGTACTTTTTTCACTTTTTGACAAATTTCTTCATTTAAACAAGTTACCAATATTTTAAATATCAGTGTTAGTAACACACATTTATTTTATGATACATTTAAAATAGTTTAATATAAATGAATCATGCTAAAATATTGTCTGCAACATGTTGCTAGCGTTTTAAATACACAGTTCTTGTTATTTTTAATTTAAAGAAAAATATGATACGATATTTTACAATATTGATTGATAGGAAACTATAATTACAGCTACCAGCAATATGTTGCAGAAATTAAAATAAATTAAAATTTTGAAGTTTACTCCTTAAGTTTTATAACTTAGAATGTATGTTTTCCGGCAACATGTTGCTTAAGGCAAATATTATTTCCAAAAAGAAACTGAAAAGTTTAGAGATGCACAAAAGTTTTGAAAAATTTAGCTGTCTGAAATTTGGGTGGTGGCTGGCAATATTGAAGGGTTAGCAACATGTTGCACAATCAAAAAAATTATGCTTTTAAAAATATACAGTTAGTTTTTTGAAAATTTTAAAATTATTGAAAAAGTTATTTGTTTTTGATATCTTTGTGTTGCTAGCAATATTGAATAGTTAACAACATGTTGCAGAATACAATAATGTATTTATTGATTTAAATGAAATTATATTTATTTAAGTTTTAAAAAAATTTTTTCGTTTAAATGAAATTATAATATTTGTAGCAACATTTTCCAGTAAGTATTTTTCTCCTTAAACTTTTCGTGCAACATTTTGCTAAATATTAAATTATTTTACAGTTAATTTGTTGATAATTTTAGAATTCTTCAAAAATTTATTTGGAATTGATATTCATGTGCTTTAAGCAATACTAAATATTTAGCAACATGTTGCAGAATACTACAAGGTATATTTCTTCGTTCAAAAATATATAAGTCATGAAATTTTAGTCTTTGGAGTAATATTTTACAGTAGAATTTTTTAAAGTTAAATTTTGGAAAGTCTTAGAACTAGTTTTGTGTGATATCAATATGTTGCTAGCAACATTAAATTTCTAGCAACATGTTGCAGAACAAAATATTGTATTTTTTCATTTTTAATCAGGTTTCTTCGTTCAAAAAGAAATTTAAATACAAATATTGAAATATAAATTTTTATATTTGCTGTGCAACATTCCCTAACCGAATTGAGATTTTATTTTTTCCTAATTTCAATTACCAAATCTGTCATATTGCATTAAAATTTAATTAAAAAATCTCTGCTTTAAGCCAATTTTCCCAAAAAAAAATTTGTATTTACTTTCTTGTTTAAACAAAAAAAAATATATATTAAAATATTATATCAACAATCAAAAAATAAATCACAAATATTTATATTCTCCGAAAAACAGAAACAGCTCAAACACACACCTCCGGGCGGTAATATTGATTAAAAATTTAAAGCAAAAAACATGTACAACAAAAAATATCTCTATAAAATTTCATTCATGTCTGTCAAATAAAATGTCAAAAGATAATTTTTAATGTTTTTTTTTTATATTGTAAATTTTTGTGACATTATTAAAGCCTAAAGATATGATATCTTTAGATATTTCAGTAACTACTTTTGTAACGAAGTAACATTTTTATTTGAACAAGTAAAAATTGATGTTTGAATAAAATAAAATTTTAATAAATTATCAGACAAAGGAAGTTTAAAGACAACACAGCACAAAGTAAGTAATAAAATATAATAGATACTTGAAAATTTTGTAGTATCTAAATGTCTATGAAAATATAATTTTTTATTTTCTATATGTTAAAAGATTTTCAAGGATTTTGTAGGGATTTTCACTTAAAATATATAAATATATGGAAGAAAAAACAGAAATGTAGGAATTTTTAGCAAATTTTTTTGTTAAAACCAAAAAAAAAATAATGTTAAAATTAATAATAAAAAAATATTGCCAGCAACATGTTGCAGAAGAAAAAATTTGTTAACAGCAACATGTTGCAAAAGCAAAATTTACCAAATTGTGAACTTTTGTAATATCTTTAGTAGTTTTTATATGAGATAAACATTTTTTGATCACATGTCAGTACCACAACATTCAAAATTATTTCTAGCAACATTTTGTAGAAGAAGCATATATTTTCTTCCATATATCATCTACATGTTGCAGAAATCAGATAAATTGGCTCTAGGGCTTACGTCAATAAATAAATAAATTAAATGAAAATTAAATCAAGAAATTTTAACGACATCTTAAATATTTGTTGATCTGTGCCAACATGTTGCAGAAACATATATTTTTATAAATTTTTTTTATTCTGAATGTACATGAAAAACGCTAACAATATATTTTAATAACATTTTATAAAAATCACCCAAATTCTTTAAGTACTTTTTTACATATCCATAAGCTTTCCTTGTCCACTCTCTGCAACATTTTCAAAAAACTAATGTATTACCAAATGCTTTTAGCAACATTTCCTAATTTATTTTTTATTTCCTCCTCTTCTGTGCTACTGCGATAAATTCAACTGTATCTCCTAAAATCTATTTACTTTCACTAGATTTCTTCCTTTTTATTCATTAAAAAGAACATTTTGCATGAACATGTCTGAACACGTCGTATGCAGAAACCTTAAGGGCATTCCGAGAGTTATTTTATTTGTCTCAAATAGGATTAAGTTTCAAGTTTGTTTATTTATTTTTATTTTAGTATATTTTTACCCAAAAAACATAAAATCATAAAATTGTTAAGATTTTCAGAAGCTATAAATAATAAAATTAATCCCCCAAGGACTAACGCGTTTGTCAACGAAGATGAAAAGAGCTAGTGAAAATAGTGGAAAGATATACAGTTACCATTTCCTTAATGGAAAATGAAGAAATTTGCATCAAAATATTGAAAATAATTTTTGAAAATGAAAAGAAAGTTGTTTTTTTCCTATAAGGAATCCCAAAACATTGTTTAGTGAAATCAGCAACATGTTGCTAGAAAAGTATAAATAGACAGTTTGATGTTGTCAACATATTCGAAAGGCAACAAAGATTCTAAAAGTTTCCAAAGATAAATTACAGTTCATTTGCATACAAATTAAATTGTCTAGCAACATTATTCAAGTTGCTTGCAACATGTTCCTAAAACGGCTCAAATGCAATCTTAATAATTTTTTAATTGGAAACAAGTGGATTACTAAAACATAGACTAAGCCATAGACAAAGACATAGACTAAGACATAGACTAAGACATAGACTAAGACATAGACTAAGACATAGACTAAGACATAGACTAAGACATAGACTAAGACATAGACTAAGACATAGACTAAGACATAGACTAAGACATAGACTAAGACATAGACTAAGACATAGACTAAGACATAGACTAAGACATAGACTAAGACATAGACTAAGACATAGACTAAGACATAGACTAAGACATAGACTAAGACATAGACTAAGACATAGACTAAGACATAGACTAAGACATAGACTAAGACATAGACTAAGACATAGACTAAGACATAGACTAAGACATAGACTAAGACATAGACTAAGACATAGACTAAGACATAGACTAAGACATAGACTAAGACATAGACTAAGACATAGACTAAGACATCGACTAAGACATAGACTAAGACATAGACTAAGACATAAATTAAGACATAGACTAAGACATAGACTAAGACATAGACTAAGACATAGACTAAGACATAGACTAAGACATAGACTAAGACATAGACTAAGACATAGACTAAGACATAGACTAAGACATAGACTAAGACATAGACTAAGACATAGACTAAAACATAGACTAAGACATAGACTAAGACATAGACTAAGACATAGACTAAAACATAGACTAAGACATAGACTAAGACATAGACTAAGACATAGACTAAGACATAGACTAAGACATAGACTAAGACATAGACTAATACATAGACTAAGACATAGACTAAGACATAGACTAAGACATAGACTAAGACATAGACTAAGACATAGACTAAGACATTGACTAAGACATAGACTAAGACATAGACTAAGACATAGACTAAGACATAGACTAAGACATAGACTAAGACATAGACTGAGACATAGACTAAGACATAGACTAAGACATAGACTAAGACATAGACTAAGACATAGACTAAGACATAGACTAAGACATAGGCTAAGACATAGACTAAGACATAGACGAAGACATAGACTAAGACATAGACTAAGACATAGACTAAGACATAGACTAAGACATAGACTAAGACATAGACTAAGACATAGACTAAGACATAGACTAAGACATAGACTAAGACATAGACTAAGACATAGACTAAGACATAGACTAAGACATAGACTAAGACATAGACTAAGACATAGACTAAGACATAGACTAAGACATAGACTAAGACATAGACTAAGACATAGACTAAGACATAGACTAAGACTAAGACATAGACTAAGACATAGACTAAGACATAGACTAAGACATAGCCTAAGGCTTAGATTAGGAAAACTCTATTTCATCATGTTGCTATTATTATGTTGCTATCAACATTTTTTCTTTAACATGTTGCTAGCAACATGTTGCCTCAAACTCAAAAAAACATTATTCTTTTGGAAATTTTGAAAATTTCAAACAAAAAACCGTCTTTTAAATTAGAATACACTCAAACCTTTAAGTAATTATCTCCACACGATCACATACCTGTAAATAAACAAGCAAAAGCAGAAAATTAGTAACTTAAAAATTTCCATAAAATCTAAGATATAGTCTAAGATGTGAACTTTGTCATAGGCTTTAAAATCTATTGTAAGATATTCTAATACTTAGACTATGGGACAAACTAAGATATGTTGTTATCAACATGTTTCATAAAACATATTGCTATTCACATGTTTCTTAAAACATTTTTCCAGCAACATGTTTCTTAAAACATATTGCTATCAACATGTTCTTTACATATTGTTGATATGTTTCTTGAAACATTTTCTTATCAACATGTTGCTATCAACATGTTTCTTTAAACATGTTGCTATCAAAATTTCCAAACAAATTATGAATTTAGAAAACTTTTTGTTGGTGTCTAATAACAAAAAAAAAATTTTATTATAAAACTTCAAGTGTGGTCTTAGCACCTTTAATGGCTTTTTATTAGAGTCACAAAAATTATAATAAAAAAATAAATTTAAACATAAAAAGAAAAAAGGGGAAAATCTGATTACGTTTCACAAATCTTGGCTAAAAATCCTTTCTGGTAATAAACCACCAGAAGATAAAAAAAATATATATTTTAAACAAAAAAACACATTAAAATTAAACACACCTAAAAACAAAGAATTTTTTTTTCAAAAGCCATGAATAAAATTAAATACAAAATAAATCAAAAATGAACAAAATAAAAACGCACAATTTGTTTTTATGGCTTTTTATGGGAAGTCAGTTTATTTCACCAAAAAATCTACCAAGCCTCAAATATTTCGCTAATGGCTTTTCAACAGAAAATTTTGGGTCACTTTTGGTTGTTGTACTTCCAAAAATAAATTTCCCTGAAAGCTTTCAAGAGCATGAGCTATAGTTAACATTAAAGCCAGATAATTATAACAATTACCAGGATAACAGTTAGGGAATTATTTGTATCATGACATTTATTTTGTCACGCATATACTGGCCTTAACAGTTAGTTTTATGTTTTTGTGTGACAAAAACTTTTGGTAATTAAAACTTTAAGTGGGGAAGTATGCCTCACTCCCTTTCTAGTTTATCAAGCTGTTTTTATTTGTATCAGTGTGTATAGTAATGAGGAATTAAACAAAAGTTTTACTATTATAACCTGCTGTTTTATTAAACAATTTATAGTTTTCAACATCAATCATCTTTATTTGAGGTAATAATAAAGTAAAAAGGAAAAACTTAAATAAAACTAAAAGATTTTGCTTTTGTTTCCCGGGTTTTTAATGGCTGTAAATATGAAAATTCTGCTAATCTTGATAAATAATAAGATTCAAATACACTCGAAAAAAATCTGTTAATAAATTCTTAATATAAAAAAATTAATGCTACTTTTTGTTGTATAACTCTAGAACGGTATGACCTATCCAAACCAAATGCTTAGGATTTGTTTGGAATTATTAGTTTATGGTTTATATGAAGTTTGCAAAAAATCTGTCTAGCGTTTTTTGATTTCTCATATTTTTTGTAACAATCTAATTAGTATTTTTTGTTAGAGTTTATAAAATCTATGGAAATTTTTTGTTAGAGTTTATAAAATCTATGGAAATTTTTTATACTTACACATTGTAAAATATAATTTCCATATATTGTATAAACTCTATGCAGAAAAACAGTAAACTATGCATTTGATCATCTTATTTTTAGCAAAGTTGTTGCTGATGAGCCGACAAAGGTTTCTATGTTTGTATGATCAATTTCCCACAGGTGGCGCCACTGAAAATTACTCAAAAATGAATTAAATCTTAAACTTTGCATTTGATCATGTTATGATCTTTAGCAAAGTTGTTGGGCATGAGTCGACTGAGGTTTCTGGGATGGCTCGATTAATTTCCTTTATATGGCGACTCTGAAAATTACTGAATGAATATGCATTTGCTTATGTATGAGCCGACGAAGGTTCTTAATATATAAAAATTAATGCCACTTTTCGTTGTAATTGTATAACTCAGGAACAGGATCACCTATGCAAAACAAAAGTTTAAGCTTTGTTTGGTATTATTAGTATATGGTTTATGTAAAGTTTGCTAAAAATAGGTCTAACGGTTTTTGATTTTTCACATTTTTTGTAACAATCTAATTAGTATTTTTTGTTAGAGTTTATAAAATCTATGGAAATTTTTTTTATTTAAATATTGAATAATATAATTTCCATATATTGTATAAACTCTATGCAGACAAATAGTCAACTATGCAGTTGATCATCTTATATTTAGCGAAGATGTTGCAGATGAGCCGACAAGGGTTTCTAATTTATCACATTTTTTTGTAACAAATTAATTAGTATTTTCTTAAGGTTTATAAAATCTATGGAAATTTTTTATATTTTCACATTGTAAAATATAGTTTCCATATATTGTATAAACTATATGTAGACAAATAGTAAACTACGTATTTGATCAACTTATCTCTAGCAAAGTTCTTGCGGATGAGCCGATAAAGGTTTCTAAGTTGGTATAACCAATTTCCGACAGGTGGCGCCACTGAAAATTACTCAAAATTAAATAAATCCTAAACTTTGCATTTTATCATGCTATGATCTTAAGCAAAGTTGTTGCGCATGAGTCGACTGAGGTTTCTAAGTTGGTTCGACTAATTTCCGATATTTGGCGACACTGAAAACTAAGAATATGTATTTGATTACCTAATGACCTAAAGCAAAGTTGTTATGCATGAGCCGACAAAGGTTTCTAATTTGGTGAGAATAATTTTCGCCAGATGGCGCAACTGAAAATTAACCAAAATGAATTGAATCGTAAACTATGCATTTAAATCAATGAAATAATTCAAAATTAATTTATTTTAGTTGGTGGAGCAGGAACGCGTTTGGGTACAGCTAGTAGTTATATAAAAATTTGCAATAAATTGGGATCCTAGTGTAATACACTAATGTAAAACTTTCTAATTAAATGTTGGATATCAAATAATTTTTGCAAAAACCATTTTTACAAAATTTTTTCTTAATTGTATCGTCCTACGTTTCAATACTCCCAGGTAAATACTCATACATACACGCATACATATGTGAATTTAAAATGTTATCTGCAATTCTAAGGAGGTGTGCGTGTATACTCCACAATAGATGCCTAGATATAAGGGGGTTAAAATGTCCTCGTATTTAAATATTATACATCATTTTCTTACTTATATTATACATACGTAAATACAAACGAATAAAGTTTCATACAAAACAAATTTTTTGTTCATTTGTTCGGCTCTAATAAAAACTTAATTTCTATGTGTTGTAATTTATGCCTATTTCGCATGTTTTCCTGCAATTGTCAAGGCTTTAATACATTACCACGAATCTAAAAATAAAACCCCCCCACAATACAAACAGTCAAAACAGGGGAATTTGTAACAAGCAAAAAAATACTAAAGGTTTTTCACTGGAAAATCCATTTTTACGCTAAACTCATATGAAGTCATATAAACATGTAACAGGAGAAAAACAAAAGCTTGTACATGTTTTTTACGATATAATTACAAAAACCCCTCCCCTATATTTTTAATACACACATACATATACATATGTATGTAAATAATTTTATATAGTCGTACAATATCCTTTTTATATCAAAATAAAAAAGTCTAAATGAAAGAAGTTTATGGGTTTCTCGAAATAGCAAATGTTAGCTTTTTATTTTATTTGAGGGCAAAAGAACGAAAACCATATAAAATTTAAAGTGTTTTATGTTTTTATATACCGTTGGAAAGGAAAGGGATTAGTAGGAATATTTTTTAAAGCGAGCATTTAAATCAAAATGTATCCATATTTTATAAGAAATTTTTCAAAAATTTATCAATTTTATTGAAATTTTTTCAAAAATTTCTTATTTTTATAGGAAATTTTTCAAAAATTTCTTATCTTTATAAAAAATTTCTTAATTTTATAAAAAATTAAAAAAAATTGTTTATTTTATAGACAAATTTTGAAAAATTTCCTATTTTTATAGGAAATTTTTCAAAAATTTTCTATTTTTTAAAGGAAATTTTTCAAAAATTTTCTTATTTTTTAAAGGAAATTTTTCATAAATTTTCTTATTTTTTAAAGGAAATTTTTCATAAATTTCCTATTTTTTAAAGGAAATTTTTCAAAAATTTCCTATTTTTAGAGGAAATTTTCTTATTATTCTTATTTTTATAGGAAATTTTTAAAGGAAATTTATATAGGAAATTTTTCAAAAATTTTCTATTTTTATAGGAAATTTTTCAAAAATTTCCTATTTTTATAGGAAATTTTTCAAAAATTTCCTATTTTTATAGGAAATTTTTCAAAAATTTCCTATTTTTATAGGAAATTTTTCAAAAATTTCCTATTTTTATAGGAAATTTTTCTAAAATTTCCTATTTTTATAGGAAATTTTTCAAAAATTTCCTATTTTTATAGGAAATTTTTCAAAAATTTCCTATTTTTATAGGAAATTTTTCAAAAATTTCCTATTTTTATAGGAAATTTTTCAAAAATTTCCTATTTTTATAGGAAATTTTTCAAAAATTTCCTATTTTTATAGGAAATTTTTCAAAAATTTCCTATTTTTATAGGAAATTTTTCAAAAATTTCCTATTTTTATAGGAAATTTTTCAAAAATTTCCTATTTTTATAGGAAATTTTTCAAAAATTTCCTATTTTTATAGGAAATTTTTCAAAAAATTCCTATTTGTATAGGAAATTTTTAAAAAAATTTCTATTTGTATAGGAAATTTTTCAAAAAATTTCTATTTGTATAGGAAATTTTTCAAAAATTTCCAATTTTTATAAAAAATTTTCAAAAATTTCTTATTTTTATTGGAAATTTTTTTAAAAATTCCTATTTTTATAGGAAATTTTTCAAAAATTTCCTATTTTTATAGAAAATTTTTCAAAAATTTCCTATTTTTATAGGAAATTTTTCAAAAATTTCCTATTTTTATAGGAAATTTTTCAAAAATTTCCTATTTTTATAGGAAATTTTTCAAAAATTTCCTATTTTTATAGGAAATTTTTCAAAAATTTCCTATTTTTATAGGAAATTTTTCAAAAATTTCCTATTTTTATAGGAAATTTTTCAAAAATTTCCTATTTTTATAGGAAATTTTTCAAAAATTTCCTATTTTTATAGGAAATTTTTCAAAAATTTCCTATTTTTATAGGAAATTTTTCAAAAATTTCCTATTTTTATAGGAAATTTTTCAAAAATTTCCTATTTTTATAGGAAATTTTTCAAAAATTTCCTATTTTTATAGGAAATTTTTCAAAAATTTCCTATTTTTATAGGAAATTTTTCAAAAATTTCCTATTTTTATAGGAAATTTTTCAAAAATTTCCTATTTTTATAGGAAATTTTTCAAAAATTTCCTATTTTTATAGGAAATTTTTCAAAAATTTCCAATTTTTATAGGAAATTTTTCAAAAATTTCCTATTTTTATAGGAAATTTTTCAAAAATTTTCTATTGTTATAGGAAATTTTGCAAAAATTTCCTATTTTTATAGGAAATTTTTCAAAGATTTCCTATTTTTATAGGAAATTTTTCAAAAATTTCCTATTTTTATAGGAAATTTTTCAAAAATTTCCTATTTTTATAGGAAATTTTTCAAAAATTTCCTATTTTTATAGGAAATTTTTCAAAAATTTCCTATTTTTATAGGAAATTTTTCAAAAATTTCCTATTTTTATAGGAAATTTTTCAAAAATTTCCTATTTTTATAGGAAATTTTTCAAAAATTTCCTATTTTTATAGGAAATTTTTCAAAAATTTCCTATTTTTATAGGAAATTTTTCAAAAATTTCCTATTTTTATAGGAAAATTTTCAAAAATTTCCTATTTTTATAGGAAATTTTTCAAAAATTTCCTATTTTTTATAGGAAATTTTTTTTATTCCTTGAACCAATTTCACTCATCCTCTTCCTTATATAATTATTATACCTAGAGATATTTTAATTTCACGTTTCATTTACATGTTTATGGCTTTTTTTTCAAATTTATCAAAACAAATTTATCTTCGTAATTTAAAAATTTTCATCAGAAATTTGTAAAAATAAACCCTATCAAAAATTTTTCCATTACTTTATATTTGTATTACTAAATTAAAAAATATGTTTATTGCATTATTTTTATATTCAACAAATTAATTTATGAAACCTTATGAGTGGGCGACCACAATAAAGGACTCCGAACACCTAGAGGGCAATAATTTAATTTAATGGACTAATTTTGCATAGACGACAAGGCGGTAATTTAAAGTTTTATTCGAGCAACAAAAAAATGAAGCCCTAATAGCGATTTGGTGTGAAACAGTTGACAAATGTTGAAGGACTATTATTTAAAATAGATTAGACATTAAGAAGGAATGCAAAGGACATATTTCAGTTATGAAAAAAACTGTAAAATAGTAATTTTCTTAATGTGAAATTTTAAAAAAGTATTTGCAAAATCGTTTATTCATGAAATGTTATAAATGGCAAGTTTGGGCAAAATAAATTACATTAGAAGCAGTTGCTTAAATATTTCACACAGTTTTCTTATGGTTCTGGTATAAAACTCCCTAGGGTTTCCCTTTTATACACCTTTTTTTAGCCTTCCATAGACAAAAAAGCTTTTGCAACATAAACCCTTTTTAGCCAAAAGTTTAATGTCTTCTTACAATTTCTGTCAACTCTATCCAAAACATAAGTCCCCTGTTTGGGTGACAGTTAACTGTCAATCAGTCAATCAATATGTCAGTGGTTAGACTTGAATGTTGTTATTGCTGTTTTAATCCCAAATTCAAAATGTTATAGTCATTGTTACGGTTTGCCAACAACATAAAATAAGGAATAGAGACACATTTGTATAATAATAATCACCCAGAAAACCAAAAGCCACTAACAGACTGACTGTCTATTTTCCAAAAACCTACAACTAATCATCCAAAAGGTGATATAAGAGTAATGAATATTTCATTCCAACATTTGTCATCCCTTTTAGTTAATAGCAAAAATGAAATGATGGCAACTTTAACCCCTTTTAAAAAAAATCCCGGAAACTAAAAAGTTTTGTTTTGTTGTAAAAAGTTTTATTTCCCCCCTCCTTTCTAATGACAAGATTAATAATTTAAATAGACAAGTGTAAAAATTTGTTTGTTTCGGCGTAAGAGGAAGTGTCAAAAATTTATTGATTTTGTTATTAACATGATTTTTAATGTGTTTATTTGTTTGAATGATGGGAAATGATTGGGGAATTTTGAAAAGTTTTGTTTTGTAAACATAAATAAGTTATTACTTTTCGGTTTGTTGATTTGTGTATAAGCAGGTGACATTACTGCAAATGACTTATTAAAAAATTATTGAAGTTTAAAGTCAGTTAGGATTAAGTTTTAAAAATTTCCAAGCCTAAAATAATTTTGACATGTTGATAGCAACATGTTGATAGCAACATGTTGATAGCAACATGTTGATAGCAACATGTTGATAGCAACATGTTGATAGCAACATGTTGACAGAAACATGTTGACAAAAACATGTTGATAGCAACATGTTGTCAGAATCATGTTGACAGAAACAAGTTCACAGAAACATGTTGACTGCCAGATGTTGAGGGAAACATGTTTATAGCAATATAATGAAATGTTTCCAGTTTTTCCAAATTTTCTATAAAAATAGGAAATTTTTGAAGAATTATCTATAAAAATAAGAATTTTTGAAAAATTTCCTATAAAAACAGGAAATTTTTGAAAAATTTCCTATAAAAACAGAAAATTTTTGGAAAATTTCCTATAAAAACAGGAAATTTTTGGAAAAGTTCCTATAAAAACAGGAAATTTTTGAAAAATTTCCTATAAAAACAGGAAATTTTTGAAAAATTTCCTATAAAAATAGGAAATTTTTGAAAAATTTCCTATAAAAATAGGAAATTTTTGAAAAATTTCCTACAAAAATAGGAAATTTTTGAAAAATTTCCTATAAAAATAGGAAATTTTTGAAAAATTTCCTATAAAAATAGGAAATTTTTGAAAAATTTCCTATAAAAATAGGAAATTTTTGAAAAATTTCCTATAAAAACAGGAAATTTTTGAAAAATTTCCTATAAAAATAGGAAATTTTTGAAAAATTTCCTATAAAAATATGAAATTTTTGCAAAATTTCCTATAAAAATAGGAAATTTTTGAAAAATTTCCTATAAAAATAGGAAATTTTTGAAAAATTTCCTATAAAAATAGGAAATTTTTGAAAAATTTCCTATAAAAATAGGAAATTTTTGAAAAATTTCCTATAAAAATAGGAAATTTTTGAAAAATTTCCTATAAAAATAGGAAATTTTTGAAAAATTTCCTATAAAAATAGGAAATTTTTGAAAAATTTCCTATAAAAATAGGAAATTTTTGAAAAATTTCCTATAAAAATAGGAAATTTTTGAAAAATTTCCCATAAAAAAAGGAAATTTTTGAAAAATTTCCTATAAAAAAAGGAAATTTTTGAAAAATTTCCTATAAAAATAGGAAATTTTTGAAAAATTTCCTATAAAAATAGGAAACTTTTGAAAAAATTCCTATAAAAATAGGAAATTTTTGAAAAATTTCTTATAAAAATAGGAAATTTTTGAAAAATTTCCTAGAAAAATAGGAAATTTTTGAAAAATTTCCTAGAAAAATAGGAAATTTTTGAAAAATTTAACATAAAAATAGGAAATTTTTGAAAAATTTCCTATAAAAATAGGAAATTTTTGAAAAATTTCCTATAAAAATAGGAAATTTTTGAAAAATTTCCTATAAAAATAGGAAATTTTTGAAAAATTTCCTATAAAAATAGGAAATTTTTGAAAAATTTCCTATAAAAATAGGAAATTTTTGAAAAATTTCCTATAAAAATAGGAAATTTTTGAAAAATTTCCTATAAAAATAGGAAATTTTTGAAAAATTTCCTATAAAAATTGGAAATTTTTGAAAAATTTCCTATAAAAAGAGGAAATTTCCTATAAAGATAGGAAATTTTTGAAAAATTTCCTATCAATATAGGAAATTTTTGAAAAATTTCCTATAAAAATAGGAAATTTTTGAAAAATTTCCTATAAAAATAGGAAATTTTTGAAAAAATTTCTATAAAAATAGGAAATTTTTGAAAAATGTCATAAAAAAAATAGGAAATTTTTGAAAAATTTCATAAAAAAAAATAGGAAATTTTTGAAAAATTTCATTAAAAAAAATAGGAAATTTTTGAAAAATTTCCTAAAAAAAATAGGAAATTTTTGAAAAATTTCCTAAAAAAAATAGGAAATTTTTGAAAAATTTTCTAAAAAAAGGAAATTTTTGAAAAATTTCCTAAAAAAATAGGAAATTTTTGAAAAATTTCCTAAAAAAAATAGGAAATTTTTGAAGAATTTCCTAAAAAAAATAAGAAATTTTTGAAAATTTTCCTAAAAAAAATAAGAAATTTTTGAAAATTTTCCTAAAAAAAAATAGAAATTTTTTGAAAAATTTCCTAAAAAAATAGTAAATTTTTGAAAAATTTCCTAAAAAAAATAGTAAATTTTTGAAAAATTTCCTATAAAAATAGTCAATTTTTGAAAAATTTCCTATAAAAATAGTAAATTTTTGAAAAATTTCCTATAAAAATAGGAAATTTTTGAAAAATTTTCTATAAAAATAGAAAATTTTGGAAAAATTTCCTATAAAAATAGGAATTTTTGAAAAAAAATCCTATAAAAATAGGAATTTTTTGAAAAATTTCCTATAAAAATAGGAATTTTTTGAAAATTTTCCTATAAAAATAGGAATTTTTGAAAAATTTCCTATAAAAATAGGAATTTTTTGAAAAATTTCCTATAAAAATAGGAATTTTTGAAAAATTTCCTATAAAAATAGGAATTTTTGAAAAAAATCCTATAAAAATAGGAATTTTTTGAAAAATTTCCTATAAAAATAGGAATTTTTTTGAAAAATTTCCTATAAAAATAGGAATTTTTGAAAAATTTCCTATAAAAATAGGAATTTTTTGAAAAATTTCCTATAAAAATAGGAATTTTTGAAAAATTTCCTATAAAAATTGGAATTTTTTGAAAAATTTTCTATAAAAATAGGAATTTTTTGAAAAATTTCCTATAAAAATAGGAATTTTTGAAAAATTTCCTATAAAAATTGGAATTTTTTGAAAAATTTCCTATAAAAATAGGAATTTTTTGAAAAATTTCCTATAAAAATAGGAAATTTTTAAAAAATTTCCTGGATTGGAAAAGTTTGGCACTGAGTTCTAAAAAAAGAATAAGGTCATTCAACTTCTTTTGATTCATTATTGATACGTAATCAATCTCTAAAAGTCAATACAAATGGTGGCCATTCTAAGTACAAATACGGACGGAATTGTGAGACTGAAATACAAACAGTCGGACAGACAGACATTAAACTAAATATGACGTAAAGATAACACAGATACAAACTCTTTCACACACTCATACAGAAAAACTGGGCTTTTCCGTCTGACTATAAATGAGTGAGATAATGACTGATACCTCTTCGTTAAAAGGAACAAATGGATGACTGAATAAATCAATACTGATGAGGACAGACAAACGAATGAGTGAGTGAATGAGTGGATGACTGAAAACCTCCATGAAAAAATAAAGTTAAATCCATTAAAAACAGACAAATAAATGTTTAATTTTGTAAGTGATTCTTCGTTTGGTCAAATGGTCATTAAAGAAATTAAATAAAAATAAATTCAATTAAAATTCAATATGAACTTTGAAGCTTTTTTGTGATTAGGAAGAATTTTTTGGGGTTTTTAATAATTTAGAGGAAATAAATTTTATTGATGGGGTGTTTTGGGTTGGGTTCTAATGTATAATGTTAATGTTTTGAATTTAATTATTGATCTTAGAAGTTCTAGGGCGGAGCTTTAAAATAAATTTAAAAGTCATAAATTTCATTAAGTTCTTTTAGAGTCATTGATTCTTTGATGGCGCTTTTGTTTAAAGGGGAAGAAATGAAGATTTTGATTTTAATTTTAATTTAGAGGCAATTATGTTCTAATTCAAATAAATTTAATGGATTTTTACGATTTTTAATATTTAAAACTTTTGAACTTATTTAAGTAATGGTTTACAATTAATGGGAATTTGATTAAAATGGTTAAAAATTTGGGTTAAATTTAAGGATTTTTGATTACAAACTTGGGACTAAAAATAAATTTTAAATATTTAAATTTAAAAAGTTTCTAAGGAAAATATTTAAAACTTTTTATACAATATTTAAATCTAAATTAGTCTACCAAAAAAAATGGTTTAATTTAAATTAAATATTTTCGTTTATTTTTTTACTCTTATTTTCCGCAATATTTATTCATAATTTTTGATTTATGAAAATATTTATTTTAAATAAAGACTAATAACAGTTATTAGTGGTTTTTAAACTATAGAAATAATACCACAAACAAATAGAACCACATAAAGTTTTTTATGAATGTAACTATTTAATTAAAATTTATTAAGTGTGAGAAAAAATTCTATTCGCAAAAATCGGAAAAGAAATTTTTTATAAATATTAGAAATTTTTGAAAAATTTTCGATAAACAAAAGAAATGTTTGAAAAATTTACTATAAAAATAAGAAATTTTTGAAAAATTTCCTATAAAAATAAGAAATTTTTGAAAATTTTCCTAGAAAATAAGAAATTTAAAAAAAAAAATTCCTAAAAAAATAAGAAATTTTTCAAAAATATCCTAAAAAAAATTAAAAATTTTTGAAAAACTTTCTATAAAAAAAAAATAAATTTTTGAAAAATTAGAAATTTAACTATAAAAAGAAGAATTTTTTCAAAAATTTCCTGTGAAAAAAGACATTTTTAAAAAATTTGCTATAAAAAAAGGAAATTTTTAAAAAAATTGCTATAAAAAAACGAAATTTTTAAAAAATTTGCTATAACAAAAGGAAATTTTTGAAATATTTCCTATAAAAATAAGAAATTTTTGAAAAATTTCCTATAAAAATAGGAAATTTTTGAAAAATTTCCTATAAAAACAGGAAATTTTTGAAAAATTTCCTATAAAAATAGGAAATTTTTGAAAAATTTCCTATAAAAATAGGAAATTTTTGAAAAATTTCCTATAAAAATAGGAAATTTTTGAAAAATTTCCTATAAAAATAGGAAATTTTTGAAAAATTTCCTATAAAAATAGGAAATTTTTGAAAAATTTCCTATAAAAATAGGAAATTTTTGAAAAATTTCCTATAAAAATAGGAAATTTTTGAAAAATTTCCTATAAAAATAGGAAATTTTTGAAAAATTTCCTATAAAAATAGGAAATTTTTGAAAAATTTCCTATAAAAATAGGAAATTTTTGAAAAATTTCCTATAAAAATAGGACATTTTTGAAAAATTTCCTATAAAAATAGGAAATTTTTGAAAAATTTCCTATCAAAATAGGAAATTTTTGAAAAATTTCCTATAAAAATAGGAAATTTTTGAAAAATTTCCTATAAAAATAGGAAATTTTTGAAAAATTTCCTATAAAAATAGGAAATTTTTGAAAAATTTCCTATAAAAATAGGAAATTTTTGAAAAATTTCCTATAAAAATAGGAAATTTTTGAAAAATTTCCTATAAAAATAGGAAATTTTTGAAAAATTTCCTATATTTTTATAGGAAATTTCCTATAAAAAGAGAAAATTTTTGAAAAATTTCCTATAATAACAGGAAATTTTTAAAAAATTTCCTATAAAAATAGGAAATTTTTGAAAAATTTCCTCTAAAAATAGGAAATTTTTGACAAATTTCCTAAAAATTTTTGATTTTTCATAAAAATTTATAGTAGAACTTTTTTCCAAAGTCCAATATTTTATCACGAACAAAAACTTCATTTGATTTGTTTTAATTTGTAAAAATTGTCATAAAATTTAATTAAAATGTATTTTCTAGCTACTGAATCGATTTATGTAGACTTTAAACTTTTCTAATAAATGAAATGAATTATTATTGCAAAAATTCTGCAAATAGAACAATTGTCATCATATCACGATGATTGGTTTTTAATTTTGTCTACGAACGAATGGTAAAAGTTTATTTTAATTAAATTTATTTATTGTTTATTTAGAGTTACAAATTTATAATTTGTAAATGCAAGGGCAGACGGACGAATGAACTGTGAGATAGACAGACAAACCGACCGGCAGACAGACACACCGAAGGACAGACGGACTTACTGTGTATGAATAAAATATTTTTACATATCCATAGGCTATTTTTTGTGTAAATAAGTAAATGATTTATTAAGTGTTTTTACACTCAAATGATTAAAAATAATTTATTCTAATATTATAATAATTTGCATTTCAAAATAATAATTTGTTTGTGTTAAATTTAATATTTACAAATTTGAAATGAAAAATAAAATTAATTAAATAGATTTTAATTAATTGACATGACATCAAACTAAACCATCAGGAGATGGAATATATTGCGATGTTTTTAGATCAGCCCTAGTCTTGTTCTAATAACACAAATGGGCGAAGTTAGGTTCGTCTGACTCGTATTTGTACATAAGTTTGGTTTAATGGTTGTCCTAGACTATGTCTTAGTCTGTGTATTAGTCTATCTCTTAGTCTATGTCTTAGTCTATGTCTTAGTCTATGACATAGTCTATGTTTTAGTCTATGTCTTAGTCTATGTCTTAGTCTATATCTTAGTCTATGTCTTAGTCTATGTCTTAGTCTATGTCTTAGTCTATGTCTTAGTCTATGTCTTAGTCTATGTCTTAGTCTATGTCTTAGTCTATGTCTTAGTCTATGTCTTAGTCTATGTCTTAGTCTATGTCTTAGTCTATGTCTTAGTCTATGTCTTAGTCTATGTCTTAGTCTATGTCTTAGTCTATGTCTTAGTCTATGTCTTAGTCTATGTCTTAGTCTATGTCTTAGTCTATGTCTTAGTCTATGTCTTAGTCTATGTCTTAGTCTATGTCTTAGTCTATGTCTTAGTCTATGTCTTAGTCTATGTCTTAGTCTATGTCTTAGTCTATGTCTTAGTCTATGTCTTAGTCTATGTCTTAGTCTATGTCTTAGTCTATGTCTTAGTCTATGTCTTAGTCTATGTCTTAGTCTATGTCTTAGTCTATGTCTTAGTCTATGTCTTAGTCTATGTCTTAGTCTATGTCTTAGTCTATGTCTTAGTCTATGTCTTAGTCTATGTCTTAGTCTATGTCTTAGTCTATGTCTTAGTCTATGTCTTAGTCTATGTCTTAGTCTATGTCTTAGTCTATGTCTTAGTCTATGTCTTAGTCTATGTCTTAGTCTATGTCTTAGTCTATGTCTTAGTCTATGTCTTAGTCTATGTCTTAGTCTATGTCTTAGTCTATGTCTTAGTCTATGTCTTAGTCTATGTCTTAGTCTATGTCTTAGTCTATGTCTTAGTCTATGTCTTAGTCTATGTCTTAGTCTATGTCTTAGTCTATGTCTTAGTCTATGTCTTAGTCTATGTCTTAGTCTATGTCTTAGTCTATGTCTTAGTCTATGTCTTAGTCTATGTCTTAGTCTATGTCTTAGTCTATGTCTTAGTCTATGTCTTAGTCTATGTCTTAGTCTATGTCTTAGTCTATGTCTTAGTCTATGTCTTAGTCTATGTCTTAGTCTATGTCTTAGTCTATGTCTTAGTCTATGTCTTAGTCTATGTCTTAGTCTATGTCTTAGTCTATGTCTTAGTCTATGTCTTAGTCTATGTCTTAGTCTATGTCTTAGTCTATGTCTTAGTCTATGTCTTAGTCTATGTCTTAGTCTATGTCTTAGTCTATGTCTTAGTCTATGTCTTAGTCTATGTCTTAGTCTATGTCTTAGTCTATGTCTTAGTCTATGTCTTAGTCTATGTCTTAGTCTATGTCTTAGTCTATGTCTTAGTCTATGTCTTAGTCTATGTCTTAGTCTATGTCTTAGTCTATGTCTTAGTCTATGTCTTAGTCTATGTCTTAGTCTATGTCTTAGTCTATGTCTTAGTCTATGTCTTAGTCTATGTCTTAGTCTATGTCTTAGTCTATGTCTTAGTCTATGTCTTAGTCTATGTCTTAGTCTATGTCTTAGTCTATGTCTTAGTCTATGTCTTAGTCTATGTCTTAGTCTATGTCTTAGTCTATGTCTTAGTCTATGTCTTAGTCTATGTCTTAGTCTATGTCTTAGTCTATGTCTTAGTCTATGTCTTAGTCTATGTCTTAGTCTATGTCTTAGTCTATGTCTTAGTCTATGTCTTAGTCTATGTCTTAGTCTATGTCTTAGTCTATGTCTTAGTCTATGTCTTAGTCTATGTCTTAGTCTATGTCTTAGTCTATGTCTTAGTCTATGTCTTAGTCTATGTCTTAGTCTATGTCTTAGTCTATGTCTTAGTCTATGTCTTAGTCTATGTCTTAGTCTATGTCTTAGTCTATGTCTTAGTCTATGTCTTAGTCTATGTCTTAGTCTATGTCTTAGTCTATGTCTTAGTCTATGTCTTAGTCTATGTCTTAGTCTATGTCTTAGTCTATGTCTTAGTCTATGTCTTAGTCTATGTCTTAGTCTATGTCTTAGTCTATGTCTTAGTCTATGTCTTAGTCTATGTCTTAGTCTATGTCTTAGTCTATGTCTTAGTCTATGTCTTAGTCTATGTCTTAGTCTATGTCTTAGTCTATGTCTTAGTCTATGTCTTAGTCTATGTCTTAGTCTATGTCTTAGTCTATGTCTTAGTCTATGTCTTAGTCTATGTCTTAGTCTATGTCTTAGTCTATGTCTTAGTCTATGTCTTAGTCTATGTCTTAGTCTATGTCTTAGTCTATGTCTTAGTCTATGTCTTAGTCTATGTCTTAGTCTATGTCTTAGTCTATGTCTTAGTCTATGTCTTAGTCTATGTCTTAGTCTATGTCTTAGTCTATGTCTTAGTCTATGTCTTAGTCTATGTCTTAGTCTATGTCTTAGTCTATGTCTTAGTCTATGTCTTAGTCTATGTCTTAGTCTATGTCTTAGTCTATGTCTTAGTCTATGTCTTAGTCTATGTCTTAGTCTATGTCTTAGTCTATGTCTTAGTCTATGTCTTAGTCTATGTCTTAGTCTATGTCTTAGTCTATGTCTTAGTCTATGTCTTAGTCTATGTCTTAGTCTATGTCTTAGTCTATGTCTTAGTCTATGTCTTAGTCTATGTCTTAGTCTATGTCTTAGTCTATGTCTTAGTCTATGTCTTAGTCTATGTCTTAGTCTATGTCTTAGTCTATGTCTTAGTCTATGTCTTAGTCTATGTCTTAGTCTATGTCTTAGTCTATGTCTTAGTCTATGTCTTAGTCTATGTCTTAGTCTATGTCTTAGTCTATGTCTTAGTCTATGTCTTAGTCTATGTCTTAGTCTATGTCTTAGTCTATGTCTTAGTCTATGTCTTAGTCTATGTCTTAGTCTATGTCTTAGTCTATGTCTTAGTCTATGTCTTAGTCTATGTCTTAGTCTATGTCTTAGTCTATGTCTTAGTCTATGTCTTAGTCTATGTCTTAGTCTATGTCTTAGTCTATGTCTTAGTCTATGTCTTAGTCTATGTCTTAGTCTATGTCTTAGTCTATGTCTTAGTCTATGTCTTAGTCTATGTCTTAGTCTATGTCTTAGTCTATGTCTTAGTCTATGTCTTAGTCTATGTCTTAGTCTATGTCTTAGTCTATGTCTTAGTCTATGTCTTAGTCTATGTCTTAGTCTATGTCTTAGTCTATGTCTTAGTCTATGTCTTAGTCTATGTCTTAGTCTATGTCTTAGTCTATGTCTTAGTCTATGTCTTAGTCTATGTCTTAGTCTATGTCTTAGTCTATGTCTTAGTCTATGTCTTAGTCTATGTCTTAGTCTATGTCTTAGTCTATGTCTTAGTCTATGTCTTAGTCTATGTCTTAGTCTATGTCTTAGTCTATGTCTTAGTCTATGTCTTAGTCTATGTCTTAGTCTATGTCTTAGTCTATGTCTTAGTCTATGTCTTAGTCTATGTCTTAGTCTATGTCTTAGTCTATGTCTTAGTCTATGTCTTAGTCTATGTCTTAGTCTATGTCTTAGTCTATGTCTTAGTCTATGTCTTAGTCTATGTCTTAGTCTATGTCTTAGTCTATGTCTTAGTCTATGTCTTAGTCTATGTCTTAGTCTATGTCTTAGTCTATGTCTTAGTCTATGTCTTAGTCTATGTCTTAGTCTATGTCTTAGTCTATGTCTTAGTCTATGTCTTAGTCTATGTCTTAGTCTATGTCTTAGTCTATGTCTTAGTCTATGTCTTAGTCTATGTCTTAGTCTATGTCTTAGTCTATGTCTTAGTCTATGTCTTAGTCTATGTCTTAGTCTATGTCTTAGTCTATGTCTTAGTCTATGTCTTAGTCTATGTCTTAGTCTATGTCTTAGTCTATGTCTTAGTCTATGTCTTAGTCTATGTCTTAGTCTATGTCTTAGTCTATGTCTTAGTCTATGTCTTAGTCTATGTCTTAGTCTATGTCTTAGTCTATGTCTTAGTCTATGTCTTAGTCTATGTCTTAGTCTATGTCTTAGTCTATGTCTTAGTCTATGTCTTAGTCTATGTCTTAGTCTATGTCTTAGTCTATGTCTTAGTCTATGTCTTAGTCTATGTCTTAGTCTATGTCTTAGTCTATGTCTTAGTCTATGTCTTAGTCTATGTCTTAGTCTATGTCTTAGTCTATGTCTTAGTCTATGTCTTAGTCTATGTCTTAGTCTATGTCTTAGTCTATGTCTTAGTCTATGTCTTAGTCTATGTCTTAGTCTATGTCTTAGTCTATGTCTTAGTCTATGTCTTAGTCTATGTCTTAGTCTATGTCTTAGTCTATGTCTTAGTCTATGTCTTAGTCTATGTCTTAGTCTATGTCTTAGTCTATGTCTTAGTCTATGTCTTAGTCTATGTCTTAGTCTATGTCTTAGTCTATGTCTTAGTCTATGTCTTAGTCTATGTCTTAGTCTATGTCTTAGTCTATGTCTTAGTCTATGTCTTAGTCTATGTCTTAGTCTATGTCTTAGTCTATGTCTTAGTCTATGTCTTAGTCTATGTCTTAGTCTATGTCTTAGTCTATGTCTTAGTCTATGTCTTAGTCTATGTCTTAGTCTATGTCTTAGTCTATGTCTTAGTCTATGTCTTAGTCTATGTCTTAGTCTATGTCTTAGTCTATGTCTTAGTCTATGTCTTAGTCTATGTCTTAGTCTATGTCTTAGTCTATGTCTTAGTCTATGTCTTAGTCTATGTCTTAGTCTATGTCTTAGTCTATGTCTTAGTCTATGTCTTAGTCAATGTCTTAGTCTATGTCTTAGTCTATGTCTTAGTCTATGTCTTAGTCTATGTCTTAGTCTATGTCTATGTCTTAGTCTATGTCTTAGTCTATGTCTTAGTCTATGTCTTAGTCTATGTCTTAGTCTATGTCTTAGTCTATGTCTTAGTCTATGTCTTAGTCTATGTCTTAGTCTACGTCTTAGTCTATGTCTTAGTCTATGTCTTAGTCTATGTCTTAGTCTATGTCTTAGTCTATGTCTTAGTCTATGTCTTAGTCAATGTCTTAGTCTATGTCTTAGTCTATGTTTTAGTTTATGTCTTAGTCTATGTCTTAGTCTATGTCTTAGTCTATGTCTTAGTCTATGTCTTAGTCTGTGTCTTAGTCTATGTCTTAGTCTATGTCTTAGTCTATGTCTTAGTCTATGTCTTAGTCTATGTCTTATTCTATGTCTTAGTCTATGTCTTAGTCTATGTCTTAGTCTATGTCTTAGTCTATGTCTTAGTCTATGTCTTAGTCTATGTCTTAGTATATGTCTTAGTCTATGTCTTAGTCTATGTCTTAGTCTATGTTTTAGTCTATGTCTTAGTCTATGTCTTAGTCTATGTCTTAGTCAATGTCTTAGTCTTTGTCTTAGTCAATGTCTTAGTCTATGTCTTAGTCAATGTCTTAGTCTATGTCTTAGTCAATGTCTTGGTCTATGTCTTAGTCTATGTCTTAGTCTATGTCTTAGTCTATGTCTTAGTCTATGTCTTAGTCTATGTCTTAGTCTATGTCTTAGTCTATGTCTTAGTCTATGTCTTAGTATGTCTTAGTCTATGTCTTAGTCTATGTCTTAGTCTATGTCTTAGTCTATGTCTTAGTCTATGTCTTAGTCTATGTCTTAGTCTATGTCTTAGTCTATGTCTTAGTCTATGTCTTAGTCTATGTCTTATTCTATGTCTTAGTCTATGTCTTAGTCTATGTCTTAGTCTATGTCTTAGTCTATGTCTTAGTCTATGTCTTAGTCTATGTCTTAGTCTATGTCTTAGTCTATGTCTTAGTCTATGTCTTAGTCTATGTCTTAGTCTATGTCTTAGTCTATGTCTTAGTCTATGTCTTAGTCTATGTCTTAGTCTATGTCTTAGTCTATGTCTTAGTCTATGTCTTAGTCTATGTCTTAGTCTATGTCTTAGTCTATGTCTTAGTCTATGTCTTAGTCTATGTCTTAGTCTATGTCTTAGTCTATGTCTTAGTCTATGTCTTAGTCTATGTCTTAGTCTATGTCTTAGTCTATGTCTTAGTCTATGTCTTAGTTTATGTCTTAGTCTATGTCTTAGTCAATGTCTTAGTCAATGTCTTAGTCTATGTCTTAGTCTATGTCTTAGTTTATGTCTTAGTTTATGTCTTAGTCTAGTCTATGTCTTAGTCTATGTCTTAGTCTATGTCTTAGTCTATGTCTTAGTCTATGTCTTAGTCTATGTCTTAGTCTATGTCTTAGTCTATGTCTTAATCTATGTCTTAGTCTATGTTTTAGTCTATGTCTTAGTCTATGTCTTAGTCTATGTCTTAGTCTATGTCTTAGTCTATGTCTTGGTCCATGTCTTAGTCTATGTCTTAGTCGATGTCTTAGTCGATGTCTTAGTCTATGTCTTAGTCTATGTCTTAGTCTATGTCTTAATGTAGTCTAAATCGGTCTTAGTTTATGTTTTGGCTTATTTTGCTTGATAACATTTCTTTTTGTTTTCGTATTTTTTGTTATTTTGCCCCACTGTGCTTCATTGTAGGCGAAGCGTGTAAGCGCCAGCTTTTAAATTAAATTAGTTGTATTATTATTTGTTAATAAATACAATTAATTTTTTGCTGTTTATACATTTTTGTGTGCATTTAAATTAAAATGTATTTATTTATGCTAATTCAATTTTTTGATGTCATTTAAATGTGATTAAATACGTGAAAAAAATTTAAAATTTTTGAAATGTAAAAAATATTTAAGAAAATGAAAATTTTAATTTTTAAAGTATTAAAAAAGACAAACTTTGGAATATTAAAACATAAGTGAAAAAATTTAAATTAATTTTTTTACAAACTAGTTCGTTTTTAATTGTTGATATCTCGAAAATTAATAGCTACTGTTAATGCCAAAAGGCCTTATCCAGCCTTTTGCATTAATATTAGTGATGAGCAAATTAATCCTATTTGCTCATCATATATCAAAGCTGATAGTTGTGAAAATCGTCCTATCTCTGTCCCGCAAAAACGCCTAAACCAAACTGTCAAAACGGTCAAATGTCTAAAAGGCTGCTTCCGTTTTGGCCTATCCATATTTCCTTCTTATATTTTCAACATTTGAAGAGAAAGGTTTGTATTTTTCACGAGCAATCAACATAAAATCCACCCCCACTTGGTCTCATTTGAAGAGAGAATTGATCGATTTATTTTTCCAACCAGCTCATTGAAATCTCACCCTAACATTTGGCCCTCACGAACCGAATTGGAAGTTGTGGATTGATTCTCTGGATTAAATTTGGTTACTCCATACACATCTTTATCTTTACATCACCTACAAATCTACACTCTTGCTCTTTGTCTCCAAAAAAAAAAAAAAAAAAACTGTTTAAAGGTACGTTTGCATTCTGCTTCATTTAGTTATTTAGTCAAAAAAGTGCATTTGCGAAAAGCTCTAGGAGCAATTACTTTTAAATAAAATTTTTATATTTTTGCGTAAACACAAAATTAAATAAATAAAATAAAAAAAATTAAAATCAAAATAAATTATACGTGAAAAAATATTCAACATAATAAAAGTACAAAATACTCGAAATCAAGAAGAAAAACAAAAAATTTTTGAAACAAAATTAAAAATTGTATAAAAAATCAGAAATAATCAAAAAGAAGACGAGAAACAGAAACCAAGAAATTTAGCAGCAAGCTGAAACATATGACCCAGAGATCACTACCGGTGTCCAGTAAGTTCTTCAACTTTTCGTCGAGAATTTTTTCCAAAAAAAAAAAAAATAATATAAAATTATTGTTAAAAAAAATTTAAAGAAATATAATAATAAATAATTTAAAAATAATTTCCAAATATTCATATTAATTTCTGCGACGAGTTATGTAAACCGGTTTTCCTCCCTTTGCCCTTATTACATTCATCATCATCTTTTCCTATTCTACAGTAATTCGTTTTCAGGCTAATACATGTGATATGCAAATTTCTCTTCCACTGTTTTTAAATTCTACAACATTTTTAAATTGTATCTAGTGATCTGTTCTCTTGTAATAAAGTTTTTCTCTTGAGTGATAAGTTTCGCGCTCTTTGAGTTACATTAATTGCAATTATAATACACTTTGTTTAACTCTCAGTTTCTTTTATACTGTAAGTGTTACCGTGAAAAATTTGGTAAGACATATTGAAACATATATTTTGGATAAAAGAAATTATCAAATTTATAAAAAATATTTTGTTTAAATTAAATATAATTAAAATATACATATATTTAATTAGATAATTTTCTTGCTTCTGTTCAAATTTGATATGATTTTTAATTTCCAAATATTTAAACTTATTCAATCTACCAATTTTCTACCTAATATCTAAATCCTACAACCTAATCGCATACAAAAAAGATTTATGTTTTTTAAAAATTTTCTAAATATATTTTGTTTAATAAATTCAACTAAATTTTCTAATAAATTTAACTAAATAAGTACTTAAAATACTAAATAACTTTCCACAATAAATTGCAACAAAAAGATATAATAAAAATTAATAATTTAAAACAAAATCAAATAAAATTTATACCAATCTAAAGAACTAAGTTTAACAAGAAGTTAACAAAATTTAAGTGAATATTCATTCAAATCCAAATCTTTTTATTTCATAATAAATTAAAAATTGTTTATTGATTATAACATAACAATTATTGAGTTTTTTTGCATCCAAAATTCTGTGTCGAACAATTTTATTGGCATCCACATTCTCTTTTGTTGATTATAGTTGTTGTAAGCTCCTTTACAACAGAACTGGAGACTTTCTCTTTATTATTCAAAAAATTACAAACGTACATAAATATATGTAACTATTGGAAGGATTGAGCGAAGATTATATACGTACATATATATATTCCATATATTACGTTCATACATATATTTCAATACAGACATAATAGGTCTGTTCGTTACTTAGTTTTGTTAAATAATTTTTTTGCATCGAAATAAAAACTTTAAACCATTTTCATCTTATTTCTGAATATTTAATAAGGTGTTAAATTAATTTCTTTTAAAATTGTATTTTTCAAATAATTTGTTTATTCCTTTTTTAAATTCATTTCGATATTAAAAATATTTATTCCAAAAAAGAAATATTTAATTAACAAAAAAAAAATATACAAAGATTCAAAAAAAAAAAGGAATATAAAGTTTTACATTTGTATAAAAACTGAAATTTAATTTGATCCATAATTCAGAACTTGTCATAGTGAAGAAATTTGTCCATTCCGATTTATTTGCTTTCTTACAAAAATTAATTTTATATCACCTTTAAATATTTATTTTACCTACAATAAAACTACATTGACTTAAAAATAGAAACAAGTTTTTTTTTCAATCAAGCTGTGTTTCTTTATTCGATTTTTTCTAAATTTTTGTGTGAATGAACCTAATGTCAAATATTCTGCCAATACTTTAAAATTTACTTTTTCATCTTTATTTTGAATTTTATCCATTGTTTTGGGGAAAAAGGACTAAGGGGTTATGTGATTACGATATTTAGAGATTACTACTTAAATTTTATTATCGTTTTTGGGGAACAGACCTACGGTCTTTTTATTCCAGCATTCAAATTGTAATCTGTAATTTTTCATTCGTCATTTTAAAGGGAAAAGACCTATTGTCGTGTATTATTCCAGGACTTTCCCATAAATAAAAGGTTCATTGACCTTAATCCATAGGTTTTTTAATGAACAGCTGATCGTAAGTTAGATACAAGAAACCCTTGTATACAATAAAAGCCAGTTTTTAAATCAAATATTTGTTTTACACTTCTATCAACATTTTTCGAAAGTTGTTCAGTATTTGGTGTAGTGTTATAGAAAATTCTCAATAAATATTTTCTTATTTTTCAAATTTACTGTAAAATCCAAATACTTGCCGACTGTTAGCACTATTTTGCGAAAAATATTCAGTTTTCGGAAATCTTTTTTTTCAAAATTTACTTAATTTATTCCAGAATTTTAATTCTTATTTGCGTTGACAATTTCTTTCCATTTTCGTATAGATTTGTCAAATTTCTAAATAACTGGAAAATTCTTGTAAATTTAAAGATTTATTTCACTTACTTGGCCATTTTGTCATAGCATTTGAATATTTTTTTCTTTTTCGAGATTTGATAGATAGCTAGTGTTTTTTCTCCTTAACTGGCTAATTTTTTTTAAACTAATTTTGTGTCCTAAGCTTGTTTAAGTCCTAAGCTTGTTTAAGTCCCAAAAGATATTCTTCAACATGTCATTAGACAATTTTATTCGACTTTCCGACAGTCTTGTTGAATTCGAGGCTGATCTGAGTGATAATCAGTTTCCATTGACTTCGACATATGCACTCGAAGTTCATCGCGCTGAACTCAAGGCGAACTGGAATCTAATCAAGTCAGCCTACGACAAGTGCCTTCGGGAGTTAGAAAAGGAAGCTCGTGACAATGAGGAGCCAGTCGATCTTGAGACCATAAAAACCAAATATAAAAGCACTTATATCACGTTCTGCAATTGCTTAACAAAATTATATGAAATCGCAGATAGTCTCAGGCCTAGAAGTGTAACTAGTCCAGTTGACAACTTGGTTTTTTCCAGCACTTCCCAGGGCATCGGCGTCCAAAATCAAGCTTCCTCAAATCCACTAAGTCATTCGGCTTCTAGTTCCAATCGTTTTCATTTGCCTCCAGTAGAGATTGATTCCTTTTATGGTGATTACGCTTCCTGGCCTACATTCCGAGACATGTTCACGGCTGTAGTATCAAATTCAAAAGCTAGTCCAGTCGAAAAACTCTTCTTTTTGACTCAAAAGACTAGAGGCGAGGCTAGGGAAATTGTTAAGAAAAGTCCACTCACCAATGAAGGTTTCGAGATGGCTTGGAGGGATTTGTGCGTCCGTTTTGAAAACAGAAGAGTCTTGATAAATGGCCAGCTGAAGATCCTTTTCAGTATCCAGGCCATTAACTCCGAATCAGGGAAGGCACTTAAACAAATTCAAAGAGATATAAACTCCTGTATCTCAATTCTTCAACTATATCAGATAGACGTGTCAAGTTGGGATCCCATTTTTGTTTTCATTTGTACGAATAAGCTACCTGAGATAACATTGACATTGTGGGAACAAGAGTTAAAAGATAAAACATCTATTCCCAAGTGGTCGGAGCTTAACGAGTTTCTGACCAATCGGTATCGAACCTTAGAATCGGTGTCCGAGATTCGAGGTTCCAACAATACCAAATCCAATGAAACAAAATCGCGCAATAGTCCAAATCCGAACTCAAACTCCAAAGTTCATAGTTTTCAGGTTAATGTTTCTGGTCCACAATGTCAATTGTGTCCCAAGGAAAGTCATCCAATTCGTAAGTGTTCTAAATTTTTAAAAATGGATCACCAACACAGATTCAGTGAAGTTAAGAAACATAATTTGTGTCTGAACTGCTTTTCAAAAACTCACACTGTGAGGAATTGTACAAGCAAAAACACATGTTTCAAATGTCAAAAGCGACATAACACTCTGCTCCATAGAGATTCTGAACAAACTTCTTCATCCCCAAAACCACCTCAAACACCCAATACTTCCAACAATTCAAGCCTAAACCCCAATTCAGCTCCATACTCACGCCCAACTCCTAGCAATATACAGTCCACAGATAGTTCCACATCGGGCAGAGTTCAATCTTGCTTTGCATCCAGTTCCAAAGGAGTTTTACTGGGAACAGCCTGGGTGAATATATGCCATTTGGGCATACAATACCAGGTCCGTGCCTTGATTGATTCAGGTTCGGAAGGCACGTTTGTTTCCGAGCGTGTATTTAATAAGCTCAAGCTTCCTTCTCGGCCTACTAGTGCGCAAATTTCGGGCTTAAATAATACCGTTTCCGCAAAAGTGCAATATGAAAGTTCGTTTGTATTGGGCTCCCAATTAGATAGTGGAATTTCAATTCCTGTCACGGCACTTGTAGTTCCGCAGTTGTCCAATAACTTGCCTTCTCAAGTGATTTCAAAAACAAACTTTTCGAATCTTCCTGAAATTCCTTTGGCTGATCCGAAGTTTTATGTCAGTTCCAAAATAGATTTGCTAATCGGAGGAGATGTTTTCCCCTCTATTATTTGTTCAGGGATTAGGCACAATATTTGCCAATCACTGATAGCGCAAGAAACCATTTTCGGATGGATCCTTACTGGTCCGGTTTCTTGTCAATCCAATTCCAGTCCCACAATAACTTCACACTTCTGTGAAATTACCTTAGACAAGGAAATTTCACTCTTTTGGGAGGTGGAGAATCTTCCAAGGAAGAACTTTCTATCTCCATTCGACCAATATTGTGAGGACTTATATCTTCGGACAACCAAACGAAACTCCCAGGGAAGATATATAGTTTCGCTTCCATTTAAAGAAGAGTTTCCTAGCTCGTTAAATATAGGTCATTCTAGGTCCAATGCCATGGCTCAATTCTTCCGAAATGAGGCTAGACTGATTCGGACTCCAAACTTCAAGCTCGAATACGATAGCGTAGTTGAAGAGTATGAAGAGTTGGGGCATATGGTCCGAGTTCAATCGTCTAACCTCACCGAAAGTCCAAAGGTCTATTATTTACCCCATCATGCGGTAATAAAACCTGATAGCTTGACTACAAAAGTTCGTGTTGTGTTTAATGCTTCAGCTCCATCATCCAATGGACAAAGCTTAAACTCTTTACTCCACATTGGACCAGTTCTCCAAAATGACCTCACACTCCTTATCTTGAAATGGCGTTTTTACAAATACGTGTTTAATGCTGACATTCAAAAGATGTACAGGCAAATTTTAGTTAATTCTGATCATACGTCTTATCAAAGAATTTTGTTTCGAAGTGATCCAAATGGTCCAATTTGCGATTACGAATTAAAAACGGTTACGTTCGGAGTCAATAGTGCGCCGTATCTCGCTATTCGGACTTTACTTCAGTTGGCGGATGATGTCCAAGCAATATATCCGATTGCCAGTTCAATACTCCGAAGCTCAATGTACGTCGACGATGTCCTTGCAGGAGCTCACACAAAAATTGATTCTATTAAGGCAAGAAAAGAGTTGGTCCAAGCTCTTGAATCCGCCGGGTTTTCGTTAAGAAAGTGGACTTCGAACGCAAAAGATATTTTATCCGACATTCCTCCAGACCATCTCCTTCGTGAAGATTTTCTCCAATTCGAAGATAGTAGTTCTACAAAAACATTAGGCATTCGTTGGAACGCGTGTACGGACCAGTTTTTCTTTGTTGCGATTCCATTTCCAGACACCGGAAACTTCACGAAAAGAGACGTTTTATCCCAAATAGCCAAACTTTTTGATCCAGCAGGATGGTTAGCTCCTTGTATTGTCCAAGCCAAGATGATAATGCAGAAAATTTGGATCGATGGTACTGGTTGGGATGAAATCTTGTCGCCTGATACACTTTCGCAATGGAAATCTTTTCGCGCCAACTATTCCGATATCAATTCCATCCGTATTCCTCGATGGATTGATTATTGTCCAGATGCTCACGTCCAATTCCATGGATTCTGCGATGCTTCCGAAAAAGCATACGCAGCTGCGTTATATGTTCGAATAGCAGATGTTAACTCCGTTTCCACATACCTAGTCACATCCAAGACTAAGGTAGCACCGATAAAGACTCTATCGATTCCTCGATTAGAGCTTTGCGGAGCACTCCTATTGGCAGAAATGATTGATAGTTTACTGCCAAGACTTGATCTAGAAAGATACTCCATTTATTGCTGGACGGACTCTACGATAGTACTTTCATGGTTGGCCAAACCCGCATGCAACTGGCTCACATTCGTTGCGAACAGAGTTTCAAAAATTAGCCAGGTGATAGACTATCCTCAATGGAAACATGTGAGTTCGGAGTTCAATCCCGCAGATCTCGCCAGCCGTGGTGTAAGTCCCTCGGATCTGTTAGGTAACAAGCTTTGGTGGTTTGGACCAGATTGGTTAAAATTAAATAGCTCACAATGGCCTAATTCCGAAACTTCGAAAATACCAACTACTGATCTTGAAACCAAAACAGTTCGAGTACATTTTTCCTATTTCACTAACTTCGAAGACCTGTTAGAACGCTTTTCGTCATTCCCGAGAGCGTTGAGAGTTCTCGCATATGTCTACAGGTTCTTCTACCGAACACATCCACGTTTCCGATCCAGCTTCTACAAAGATTCAATAACACTTTCTAGTTCTGAACTAAGCGTCGTCCGAGATCAACTAATATCGGTCAGTCAAATGGCGTGGTATCCTACTGAATATAAGGCTTTATCCTCCAGACATCAGATCTCCAAATCCAGCAGCATCCTAAACTTAAATCCATTCCTTGATCCAGAAGGAATCATTCGTTCTTGTGGTCGACTAGAATTATCTCCTGGACTTACCTATAATGAGCGTCATCCAATTATTGTTCCCTATAATTGCCAATTTTCCCGGATTCTGGTTAAGTTCATCCACGACATCACTTTACACGGAGGAAATCAACTGGTATTGCGACTTTTACGAACTCAGTTCTGGATTCCTAAAGTCAAAAATCTTATTAAAAGTACGATTAACAAATGCAAAGTCTGTTTGATTTACAAAAAGAGATGCCAAAAGCAGATAATGGCGGCTTTGCCCAGTGAAAGAACCGAAATATCTCGTCCATTCACCCATACTGGCTTAGATTTCGCTGGGCCATTTGAGATAAAAAGTTATTCCGGCAGAGCTTGTCGTATTTCCAAAGGATATGTGTGTGTATTTGTTTGCTTCTCCACTAAGGCGATACATCTGGAAGCTACCTCTGATTTATCCACTCCAGCGTTTCTAGCAGCATTCAGCAGATTTGTTGCACGTCGAGGTTGTCCCCTGCATCTCCATTCCGATAACGGGACCACCTTCGTTGGAGCTTCCAAGGTCCTGGCTAAGGAGTTTATCCAAACTTCACATCAGCGTGTGTTGTCCAATTATGCACACCAGAATATCTCGTGGCATTTTATCCCCGCCGGAGCTCCTCATATGGGCGGATTGTGGGAAGCTGGTGTGAAGAGTTTTAAAGCACATTTCCGAAAGATTGCCGGCTGCTACAAATACACATTTGAAGAGTTTTCCACATTGCTATCTAAAATTGAATCCTGTCTAAATTCCAGACCAATCTCGCCTATTTCGACTGAACCAACTGATCTCTGCGCACTGACTCCTGGACATTTCCTCATCGGAACTCCAATTCTAGCTCCGATTGATCCACAGGTAGATAGCTCACCCATTTCCGTCACAAATCGATGGCAAAGACTACTAGTAATCCACCAAAACTTTTGCTCCAGATGGAAAAATGAGTATCTAAGAGAGATGAATAAACGACTGAAATGGCAAAAACCTGAAGTGAATCTTCATCCTGGGGCACTGGTAGTGATCAAGGAAGAGAATCTTCCTCCGAACTCGTGGCGTCTTGGTCGAGTTGTAAAAATATTTTCCGGAACAGACAATCGCGTAAGGGTAGCTGAGGTTTTAACACAGCGCGGCTCAATAACAAGGCCTATTGTTAAACTAATAATGCTACCCATCGACTCCTAACTCGCGTTTTAACTCGTTCTTACCATTTTATTTTCTTCTTTTTCAGCCTTACTATGTCAAGAAAGACTAATTCGTCCAAAACATTTATCACCAAGTACAATTCGTACCCATGTCGCTTATGTAAGCGTCCCCATCCTCTTCGTACGTGTCGCAAGTTCCTCGCGATGAATATTTCGGATCGTATCGGTGCTGTACGGAAGCACAAATATTGCACTAACTGTCTTGCACACGATCACTCGCAGGGGACTTGCTTTTCCAAACATGGGTGCAAACACTGCAAAAAATTCCATCACACACTTCTTCATGTAAATCCTCGTTTGGTAAAAGATCTTATTCCAGAGGAATCTCGTAATCGGTCTCCTTCTCGATCTCGATCTCGTTCTCCAGATCCACAACCCTCTACATCCTCTAGGGCATCAAGATCTACCAGACGTACATCATCTTCCAGAAATTCAGTGGAGTCCAAAACTAAACACGGAAAGTCCACATCTTCTTCGACTTCGGCAACCTGGACAAGCATTCTTCGTCAAAACACGATTATTTTGCTTCCTACTGCACTCGTTAAAATTGGCTCAACAACTTCGCATGCTCGATGTCTGTTAGACTCCGGATCCGCAGTAAGCCGCGTAGCGAAGAGTCTCATAGATAAACTGAAAATGACGTCGTACACCCTTAATTCCGAAACGGTTTGTCCACTAGTCCTGAAGTCAAGATTTGATTCGTCCTCGAAGATTGAGGGAACTTTTAGGGTTGACAACAGAATAGGAATCCATACTCCCTCACAATCAATTCCAGAATCTTTTAAGAAGAATTTTCGTGATTTGTTTTTAGCGGATTCCAACTTTTATGAACATGCTCCGATTGACATCGTAATTGGAGTCGATCTGTACCCTAAGGTAATGTGCCAGGGAGTGTTTTCCCGAACCGGCTTTCCGACAGCACAAAGTACTGTCTTCGGTTGGACTGTTTATGGTCCTGCCTCATTGTAATAAATCCAAATGCACTTTAGACTGAAGAAGCAAATGTGAACGTATATTTGTTCAAATATTTATTTTCTTCATAATATTCTTTAAATTGAATTGTAATTTTTATTTTTTATACATTAAAATGAATTCCATTATTGTAATTTAAAATCCTACTATATATTTAATATTACTTTTATTTTTTATTCACAGAAGCAGTTTTTGGACAAGACCGGATTGACATACTCCATTTTCCTTTGCACATCCTGCAAGGCGGGCGGCAATGTTAATGCCAAAAGGCCTTATCCAGCCTTTTGCATTAATATTAGTGATGAGCAAATTAATCCTATTTGCTCATCATATATCAAAGCTGATAGTTGTGAAAATCGTCCTATCTCTGTCCCGCAAAAACGCCTAAACCAAACTGTCAAAACGGTCAAATGTCTAAAAGGCTGCTTCCGTTTTGGCCTATCCATATTTCCTTCTTATATTTTCAACATTTGAAGAGAAAGGTTTGTATTTTTCACGAGCAATCAACATAAAATCCACCCCCACTTGGTCTCATTTGAAGAGAGAATTGATCGATTTATTTTTCCAACCAGCTCATTGAAATCTCACCCTAACAGCTACATTTGAAAAATATCATTTACATTCAAAAAGTTAATGTTCATTAAAAGTTTATGTTCATACAAATTTAAAAAGGAGTATAAGCCAGAAAGTTTTTATTACCCATTTTTCCATTTTTCAGTATAACTCTAAAACCATGGTACCGATTTTTATTTTCAATACATCAGACCCTAGAAAAGGGCTTTAAAAAAACGGATATTTCTCTACTGGACAAATATTTAAATTTAAAATTATAACTGAAGACAATAATTTTATTTCCTTATTGAAAAATAATCCATTTCTTTTTCAAAAAATTTAGTATAGTCTTTTAATAAGACCATTAATATTTTTTTTGTATTTTTTAAACGAAAAAAAATTATAGGGGTGATAGTCCCTAAAAATGTTCTATAGTTTCACAATTATTAACACCCTCGTGTGTAAAATGACACACCATATGTTCAATGTAAGACTCCCCTAAAAATGTACCAAATCGCCTTTAAAATCCTTTAAAAAAGGCACGCGTACCCATATGTTTCCCTAAAGCGAACGTTAATGACAAGCGGCTCTTTTTTTATTGTCTTGATCACTCAAGTGTCAGTGACACTTTTTTGTGCTCAAAAAAAAATAATACTCGTAGATATTTTTTAATGTCTTTGCTTTGACAAAAAAAAAACTATAAATTTTAAAATTAAAATTTTTATGGCACTTAACATTTTTGTATTTTTCTCCTAAAAAGGGCTTCTGTTTAAAAATGACTTTGTCCTGACACCAACTGTCATTAAGATCATTTTCTGTGTTCAAAAAAATCCACTCAAAACAAGTCATTAAATTTGTCACTTTGTAGAGGAAACCTATAAAATTTGTTTTTTATGAAATTTAAAAATGTTTTTTTTTTCTTTTTGAAAATTATGCAGGAATTTTGAATGCTCTTGACTTGGCATTACCACCAGTTTTAGTTTCTTAAAATTTTTAATTGCTGGTAATTGTAAATTGTTGTACAATTTATTTTATATTATAGTTTTGTTCACTATAATAAAAAAAGCAATAAAGATTATTATATCTTTAAAATAAATAAAAAAAAATATAGTTTTTAAATTGATTTTATAGGTTTTTGACAATCAGAGTAAATTGAAACATTAACTACCACAAGCATTCCAAAGGGTTACAAAAGTAGTCAGTTGCCAAAGATTTCCAACCAAAACAAATTTTTTTAATCTCTTATAAAAGTAAGAAATTTTTTTTTTTAATTTCTTATAAAAATAAGAAATTTTGGAAAATTTTCCTTAACAGAAAAGAAATTTTTTGAAAATTTCCTATAAAAATAAGAAATTTTTGAAAAAAATTTTATAAAAAGAAGAAATTTTTGAAAAATTTTCTACAAAAATAAGAAATTTTTGAAAAATTTCCTATAAAAAGAAGAAATTTTTGAAAAATTTCCTATAAAAATAAGAAATTTTTGAAAAACTTCCAATAAAAATAAGAAATTTTTAAAAATTTTCCTATAAAAATAAGAAATTTTTGAAAAATTTCCTATAAAAGTAGGAAATTTTTGAAAAATTAACTATAAAAATTAGAAATTTTTGAAAAATTTCTAATTTTTGAAAAATTTCTAATTTTTGAAAAATTTCTTATAAAAATAAAAAAATTTTTTAAAATTTCCTATAAAAATAAAAAATTTAAAAAAAAATCCTATAAAAATAAAAAAATTTTGAAAAATTTTCAATAAAAATAAGAAATTTCTGGAAAATTTCCTATAAAAATAAGACTTTAAAAAAAAATCCTACAAAAATAAGATTATTTTGAAAAATTTTCAATAAAAATAAGAAATTTCTGGAAAAATTCCTATAAAAATATGAATTTTTTAAAAAAATATCCTATAAAAATAACAAATTTTTCAAAAATTTTAAAAAGAATTAAAAAATTTTGAAAAATTTCCTATAAAAATAAGATATATTTCAAAACTTTCCTATAAAAATAATAAATTTTTGAAAAATTTCCAATAAAAATAAGATATATATGAAAAATGTCCTATAAAATAAGAAATTTTCAAAAAAATTGCTTTAAAAATAAGAAATTTTTGAAAAAAATTATATAAAAATAAGATATATTTGAAAAATTCCCCATAAAAATAAGAAATTTTTGAAAAATTTGCTTTCAAAATAAGAAATTTTTGAAAAAATTCCTATAAAAATAAGAAATTTTTGAAAAATTTCCTATAAAAAAAGAGGTTTTTGAAAAATTTCCTATAAAAATAAGAAATTTTTGAAAAATTTCCTATAAAAATAAGAAATTTTTGAAAATTTTCCTACCAAAATAAGAAATTTCTGAAAAATTTCCTATAAAAATAAGAAATTTTTAAAAAATTTTCTATAAAAATAAGAAATTTTTGAAAAATTTATTTTATAAATAAGAAATTTTTGAAAAATTTCCTTTAGAAATAAGAAATTTTTGAAAATTTTCTTATAAAAATAAGAAATTTTTAAAAAATTTCCCAAAAATAAGTAATTTTTGAAAAATTTCCCAAAAAAAATAAATTTTTTAAAAATTTCCCAAAAAAAAGAAATTTTTGAAAAATTTCCCAAAAGTAAAAAATTTTTGAAAAATTTTCCAAAAATAAGAAATTTTTGAAAAATTTCCCAAAAATACGAAATTTTTGAAAAATTTCCTATAAAGATAAGAAAATTTTATACTTTGAAAACAAATTCCTATAAAAATAAGAAATTTTTTTAAGTTTTTTTTTTTTAATTTTATATATAAAGAAAATTTTTCGAAAATTGACTATTTGTAGGAAATTTTTCGAAAATTGACTATTTATAGGAAATTTTTCGAAAATTGACTATTTATAGGAAAATTTTCGAAAATTTACTATTTATAGGAAATTTTTTGAAAATTGTCTTTTTATAGGATTTATTTTTTGGAAATTAATAAACCAGCTATAATTTTGTAAAATTTACTGAAATCAACATTTTTGATTTTTTACCACCTTTTCCCTCCTTCAATCCCACTGTACATGATTTCCAATGCAAATTTATCCAATTAAATTAAAAATTATAAAACTCTGAAAAAAAAGTTACCTGCAATGATTTCAAAATGACTTTAAATAAATAATTTTTAATGCTTGATTAAATCGATGGCGAAAAAACACAAATAAAATGAATTTGTTGTTAAATTAAACAAATAAACAAAAAAAACTAAATGCGATGAATAAATTATAATTATTAGAATTTGTAAATGAATTTAAACAAAACTCAATGAAATGTATAAAATTCAATCAATTTAGGTTTTTTTACACATAATGTGATTTTTAAAATCTGTGGGCTTACAAGAGGTAAGTAAATGGGTTTAAGTGGGCACGTGTTAAGCCCAAAACACGAACCACCATCAATTAGGAGTTAATGGAAATAAAGTTTTCATTTATTTACATTTTAAAGAAAATTAAGTGAAGAAATTAAAAAGTATTTATGGAAGAGAAGATCAATATAAACTAGAGGAATTTAGGTACAAATTTGAAAATTTTCTAAAATTATGGTGGCAACTGAGCAATTAAGAAATTTTAAGGCTTAAGGAGATTTTAAACCGAATTATGGGGGTTCGGAAATAGTAATTACCTTTTATTGATAAATATTTACCAAAATTTAAAGTAAGTATTATGGAAATA
This sequence comes from Stomorhina lunata, assembly GCA_933228675.1. Classification (NCBI taxonomy): domain Eukaryota; kingdom Metazoa; phylum Arthropoda; class Insecta; order Diptera; family Rhiniidae; genus Stomorhina; species Stomorhina lunata. The sequence goes on from OW121741.1 coordinate 99,116,363, forward strand.
TCCTATAAGAATAAGAAATTTTTGAAAAGTTTCCATTAATAAGAAATTTTTGAAAAAAATAAAAAAAAAATTTAAAAAATTACATATATTTATAGGAAATTTTTCAAAAAATTCCAATTTTTATAGGAAATTTTTCAAAAATTTCCTATTTTTATAGGAAATTTTTCAAAAATTTCCTATTTTTATAGGAAATTTTTCAAAAATTTCCTATTTTTATAGGAAATTTTTCAAAAATTTCCTATTTTAATAGGAAATTTTTCAAAAATTTCCTATTTTTATAGGAAATTTTTCAAAAATTTCCTATTTTAATAGGAAATTTTTCAAAAATTTCCTATTTTTATAGGAAATTTTTCAAAAATTTCCTATTTTTATAGGAAATTTTTCAAAAATTTCCTATTTTTATAGGAAATTTTTCAAAAATTTCCTATTTTTATAGGAAATTTTTCAAAAATTTCCTATTTTTATAGGAAATTTTTCAAAAATTTCCTATTTTTATAGGAAATTTTTCAAAAATTTCCTATTTTTATAGGAAATTTTTCAAAAATTTCCTATTTTTATAGGAAATTTTTCAAAAATTTCCTATTTTTATAGGAAATTTTTCAAAAATTTCCTATTTTTATAGGAAATTTTTCAAAAATTTCCTATTTTTATAGGAAATTTTTCAAAAATTTCCTATTTTTATAGGAAATTTTTCAAAAATTTCCTATTTTTATAGGAAATTTTTCAAAAATTTCCTATTTTTATAGGAAATTTTTCAAAAATTTCCTATTTTTATAGGAAATTTTTCAAAAATTTCCTATTTTTATAGGAAATTTTTCAAAAATTTCCTATTTTTATAGGAAATTTTTCAAAAATTTCCTATTTTTATAGGAAATTTTTCAAAAATTTCCTATTTTTATAGGAAATTTTTCAAAAATTTCCTATTTTTATAGGAAATTTTTCAAAAATTTCCTATTTTTATAGGAAATTTTTCAAAAATTTCCTATTTTTATAGGAAATTTTTCAAAAATTTCCTATTTTTATAGGAAATTTTTCTAAAATTTCCTATTTTTATAGGAAATTTTTCAAAAATTTCCTATTTTTATAGGAAATTTTTCAAAAATTTCCTATTTTTATAGGAAATTTTTCAAAAATTTCCTATTTTTATAGGAAATTTTTCAAAAATTTCCTATTTTTATAGGAAATTTTTCAAAAATTTCCTATTTTTATAGGAAATTTTTCAAAAATTTCCTATTTTTATAGGAAATTTTTCAAAAATTTCCTATTTTTATAGGAAATTTTTCAAAAATTTCCTATTTTTATAGGAAATTTTTCAAAAATTTCCTATTTTTATAGGAAATTTTTCAAAAATTTCCTATTTTTATAGGAAATTTTTCAAAAATTTCCTATTTTTATAGGAAATTTTTCAAAAATTTCCTATTTTTATAGGAAATTTTTCAAAAATTTCCTATTTTTATAGGAAATTTTTCAAAAATTTCCTATTTTTATAGGAAATTTTTCAAAAATTTCCTATTTTTATAGGAAATTTTTCAAAAATTTCCTATTTTTATAGGAAATTTTTCAAAAATTTCCTATTTTTATAGGAAATTTTTCAAAAATTTCCTATTTTTATAGGATATTTTTCAAAAATTTCCTATTTTTATAGGAAATTTTTCAAAAATTTCCTATTTTTATAGGAAATTTTTCAAAAATTTCCTATTTTTATAGGAAATTTTTCAAAAATTTCCTATTTTTATAGGAAATTTTTCAAAAATTTCCTATTTTTATAGGAAATTTTTCAAAAATTTCCTATTTTTATAGGAAATTTTTCAAAAATTTCCTATTTTTATAGGAAATTTTTCAAAAATTTCCTATTTTTATAGGAAATTTTTCAAAAATTTCCTATTTTTATAGGAAATTTTTCAAAAATTTCCTATTTTTATAGGAAATTTTTCAAAAATTTCCTATTTTTATAGGAAATTTTTCAAAAATTTCCTATTTTTATAGGAAATTTTTCAAAAATTTCCTATGTTTATAGGAAATTTTTCAAAAATTTCCTATTTTTATAGGAAATTTTTCAAAAATTTCCTATTTTTATAGGAAATTTTTCAAAAATTTCCTATTTTTATAGGAAATTTTTCAAAAATTTCCTATTTTTATAGGAAATTTTTCAAAAATTTCCTATTTTTATAGGAAATTTTTCAAAAATTTCCTATTTTTATAGGAAATTTTTCAAAAAATTTCCTATTTTTATAGGAAATTTTTCAAAAATTTCCTATTTTTATAGGAAATTTTTCAAAAATTTCCTATTTTTATAGGAAATTTTTCAAAAATTTCCTATTTTTATAGGAAATTTTTCAAAAATTTCCTATTTTTATAGGAAATTTTTCAAAAATTTCCTATTTTTATAGGAAATTTTTCAAAAATTTCCTATTTTTATAGGAAATTTTTCAAAAATTTCCTATTTTTATAGGAAATTTTTCAAAAATTTCCTATTTTTATAGGAAATTTTTCAAAAATTTCCTATTTTTATAGGAAATTTTTCAAAAATTTCCTATTTTTATAGGAAATTTTTCAAAAATTTCCTATTTTTATAGGAAATTTTTCAAAAATTTCCTATTTTTATAGGAAATTTTTCAAAAATTTCCTATTTTTATAGGAAATTTTTCAAAAATTTCCTATTTTTATAGGAAATTTTTCAAAAATTTCCTATTTTTATAGGAAATTTTTCAAAAATTTCCTATTTTTATAGGAAATTTTTCAAAAATTTCCTATTTTTATAGGAAATTTTTCAAAAATTTCCTATTTTTATAGGAAATTTTTCAAAAATTTCCTATTTTTATAGGAAATTTTTCAAAAATTTCCTATTTTTATAGGAAATTTTTCAAAAATTTCCTATTTTTATAGGAAATTTTTCAAAAATTTCCTATTTTTATAGGAAATTTTTCAAAAATTTCCTATTTTTATAGGAAATTTTTCAAAAATTTCCTATTTTTATAGGAAATTTTTCAAAAATTTCCTATTTTTATAGGAAATTTTTCAAAAATTTCCTATTTTTATAGGAAATTTTTCAAAAATTTCCTATTTTTATAGGAAATTTTTCAAAAATTTCCTATTTTTATAGGAAATTTTTCAAAAATTTCCTATTTTTATAGGAAATTTTTCAAAAATTTCCTATTTTTATAGGAAATTTTTCAAAAATTTCCTATTTTTATAGGAAATTTTTCAAAAATTTCCTATTTTTATAGGAAATTTTTCAAAAATTTCCTATTTTTATAGGAAATTTTTCAAAAATTTCCTATTTTTATAGGAAATTTTTCAAAAATTTCCTATTTTTATAGGAAATTTTTCAAAAATTTCCTATTTTTATAGGAAATTTTTCAAAAATTTCCTATTTTTATAGGAAATTTTTCAAAAATTTCCTATTTTTATAGGAAATTTTTCAAAAATTTCCTATTTTTATAGGAAATTTTTCAAAAATTTCCTATTTTTATAGGAAATTTTTCAAAAATTTCCTATTTTTATAGGAAATTTTTCAAAAATTTCCTATTTTTATAGGAAATTTTTCAAAAATTTCCTATTTTTATAGGAAATTTTTCAAAAATTTCCTATTTTTATAGGAAATTTTTCAAAAATTTCCTATTTTTATAGGAAATTTTTCAAAAATTTCCTATTTTTATAGGAAATTTTTCAAAAATTTCCTATTTTTATAGGAAATTTTTCAAAAATTTCCTATTTTTATAGGAAATTTTTCAAAAATTTCCTATTTTTATAGGAAATTTTTCAAAAATTTCCTATTTTTATAGGAAATTTTTCAAAAATTTCCTATTTTTATAGGAAATTTTTCAAAAATTTCCTATTTTTATAGGAAATTTTTCAAAAATTTCCTATTTTTATAGGAAATTTTTCAAAAATTTCCTATTTTTATAGGAAATTTTTCAAAAATTTCCTATTTTTATAGGAAATTTTTCAAAAATTTCCTATTTTTATAGGAAATTTTTCAAAAATTTCCTATTTTTATAGGAAATTTTTCAAAAATTTCCTATTTTTATAGGAAATTTTTCAAAAATTTCCTATTTTTATAGGAAATTTTTCAAAAATTTCCTATTTTTATAGGAAATTTTTCAAAAATTTCCTATTTTTATAGGAAATTTTTCAAAAATTTCCTATTTTTATAGGAACTTTTTCAAAAATTTCCTATTTTTATAGGAAATTTTTCAAAAATTTCCTATTTTTATAGGAAATTTTTCAAAAATTTCCTATTTTTATAGGAAATTTTTCAAAAATTTCCTATTTTTATAGGAAATTTTTCAAAAATTTCCTATTTTTATAGGAAATTTTTCAAAAATTTCCTATTTTTATAGGAAATTTTTCAAAAATTTCCTATTTTTATAGGAAATTTTTCAAAAATTTCCTATTTTTATAGGAAATTTTTCAAAAATTTCCTATTTTTATAGGAAATTTTTCAAAAATTTCCTATTTTTATAGGAAATTATTCAAAAATTTCCTATTTTTATAGGAAATTTTTCAAAAATTTCCTATTTTTATAGGAAATTATTCAAAAATTTCCTATTTTTATAGGAAATTTTTCAAAAATTTCCTATTTTTATAGGAAATTTTTCAAAAATTTCCTATTTTTATAGGAAATTTTTCAAAAATTTCCTATTTTTATAGGAAATTTTTCAAAAATTTCCTATTTTTATAGGAAATTTTTCAAAAATTTCCTATTTTTATAGGAAAGTTTTCAAAAATTTCCTATTTTTATAGGAAAGTTTTCAAAAATTTCCTATTTTTATAGGAAATTTTTCAAAAATTTCCTATTTTTATAGGAAATTTTTCAAAAATTTCATATTTTTATAGGAAATTTTTCAAAAATTTCCTATTTTTATAGGAAATTTTTCAAACATTTCCTATTTTTATAGGAAATTTTTTCAAAAATTTCCTATTTTTATAGGAAATTTTTCAAAAATTTCCTATTTTTATAGGAAATTTTTCAAAAATTTCCTATTTTTATAGGAAATTTTTCAAAAATTTCCTATTTTTATAGGAAATTTTTCAAAAATTTCCTATTTTTATAGGAAATTTTTCAAAAATTTCCTATTTTTATAGGAAATTTTTCAAAAATTTCCTATTTTTATAGGAAATTTTTCAAAAATTTCCTATTTTTATAGGAAATTTTTCAAAAATTTCCTATTTTTATAGGAAATTTTTCAAAAATTTCCTATTTTTATAGGAAAATTTTCAAAAATTTCCTATTTTTATAGGAAAATTTTCAAAAATTTCCTATTTTTATAGGAAATTTTTCAAAAATTTCCTATTTTTATAGGAAACTTTTCAAATATCTCTTATTTTTACAGGATTTTTTTTTAATTTATTATTTTTTATAGGAAAATTTTCACAAATTTCTTATTTTTTAGGAGACTTTTCAAAAAATTTTTATTTTGGTAAGAAATTTTTCTAAAATTCTCTATTTTTTTAGGAAAGTTTTCAAAAATTTCCTATTTTTATAGGAAATTTTCAAAAATTTCTTCATTTTTTAGGAAACTTTTCAAAAATCTCTTATTTTTAGAGGAAATTTTTTAAAAATTTCTTGTTTTTATAGGAAATTTTTCAAAAATTTATTTATTATTTTTCTTTATACTACAAATTTGTTTATAATGATTAGATTTTTCTTTTTTGTCTACAAATTCTAAAATAATTCTTTTCTATCCACCAAAAGCACCTGACGTCCACTTCACTTAATCATGTATACAAATCTTGCCATTTAAATCTTTCCTCTAACTGACCGATAAGAAGATTATTTTGAAATTTCTTTTATCTCAATACCAAAAACCTGCGTGTTAAAACTGATTTAAAATGCCAATATTTAAAAAGAAGAGATTCCAAATCTTTTTGCAACATTTCTACCTTAAACGACAATACACAGGCAACATCTTGTTTGTATACATATACATTTAATCAATGTTAAACATGTTTATAATCCTGTCAACACCCCTTAAACATGAAACCTTTACAATTTTAAATTTACTAACATTTTTTTCAGCTAAAGAAAAATACTCTTAAATATAAAATAGCGTTTTTGAAAAGGAGGAAAATGGAAAAAAAGAAAATTCAGGTAAATAAAGTTGTAAACAGTTAGTGTTGTTGTTGTATTGAGTGAGTACATGTACAGCTGCTCCCAGGGTTCATTCACGTACAACGACTTTGCATCAGCAACAGAAGCAGAAGCAAGGAAATGTAATTACTTGAGATCAGGGTGGGAAATGAATGAAATGTTTGAAAAAATTGTCTTATTAAGCAAAAAGCAATTTTGTCAGTTGCTAATTTTATAAACAAAAACTATAGACTACTCTTGGCATTACAAGGGGACAGAAAAATAAATAATAGTTATTAAAACTATTTGTTCTGTATATTAAGAAACCCCATTTTGAAGAGCTGTTGGCCACCACTTGAATTGCATTGTCCTATAAAAGTTGTACCGCCTTTTCATTGTAAAGAGATTAGGGATTGACTACCTTTTGCATTACCTGGTCCCCAAAAAGGAATTAGTTAATCTCAGTAATTTAGTTTTTTACAAAAAACATTTTATTCTTTTCCTTATCCAGAGACATCAAATTTAAAATTTTTTTGGAAACTTCCAAAAAATTTTTTATTTTTGTAGGAAATTTTCCAAAAATTTTCTATTTTTGTAAGAATTTTTTTAAAAATTTCTTATTTTTCATGGAAGTTTTTCAAAAATTTCTTATTTTTATAGAAAGTTCTTCAAAAAATTCCTATTTTTATAGGATTTTATTTTTTTTAATTTTGTATTATTAAATTTTTCAAAAATTTTTATAGGAAATCTAACAAAAAAGTCAAATTTTTACAGAAAATTTTTCAAAAATTTCTTATTTTTATTGAAAATTTTTCAAAAATTTTCTATTTTTATAGGAAATTTTTCGAAAATTTCTTATTTTTATAGGAAATTTTCCAAAATTTTCTTATATTTATAAGAAATGTTTCAAAAATTTCTTATTTTTATAGGAAATTTTTCAAAAATTTCTTATTTTTATAGGAAATTTTTCAAAAATTTTTTATTTTTATAGGAAATTTTTCAAAAATTTCGTATTTCTATAGGAAATTTTTCAAAAATTTCTTATTTTTATAGGAAATTTTTCAAAAATTTCTTATTTTTATAGGAAATTTTTCAAAAATTTCTTATTTTTATAGGAAATTTTTCAAAAATTTCTTATTTTTATAGGAAATTTTTCAAAAATATCTTATTTTTATGGGAAATTTTTAAAAAATTTCTTATTTTTATAGGAAATTTTTAAAAAATTTCTTATTTTTAAAGGAAATTTTTAAAAAATTTCTTATTTTTATAGGAAATTTTTCAAAAATATCTTATTTTTATGGGAAATTTTTAAAAAATTTCTTATTTTTATAGGAAATTTTTAAAAAATTTCTTATTTTTATAGGAAATTTTTAAAAAATTTCTTATTTTTATAGGAAATTTTTCAAAAATTTCTTATTTTTATAGGAAATTTTTTAAAAATTTCTCATTTTTATAGGAAATTTTTCAAAAATTTCTTATTTTTATAGGAAATTTTTCAAAAATTTCTTATTTTGATAGGAAATTTTTCAAAAATTTCTTATTTTTATAGGAAATTTTTCAAAAATTTCTTATTTTTATAGGAAATTTTTCAAAAATTTCTTATTTTTATAGGAAATTTTTCAAAATTTTCTTATTTTTATAGGAAATTTTTCAAAATTTTCTTATTTTTATAGGAAATTTTTCAAAAATTTCTTATTTTTATAGGAAATTTTTCAAAATTTTCTTATTTTTATAGGAAATTTTTCAAAATTTTCTTATTTTTATAGGAAGTTTTTCAAAAATTTCTTATTTTTATAGGAAATTTTTCAAAAATTTCTAATTTTTATAGGAAATTTTTCAAAAATTTTTTTTATTTTTATAGGAAATTTTTCAAAAATTTCTTATTTTGATAGGAAATTTTTCAAAAATTTCTTATTTTTATAGGAAATTTTTCAAAAATTTCTTCTTTTTATAGGAAATTTTTCAAAATTTTCTTATTTTTATAGGAAATTTTTCAAAAATTTCTTATTTTTATAGGAAAATTTTCAAAAATTTCTTATTTTTATAGGAAATTTTTCAAAAATTTCTTATTTTTATAGGAAATTTTTCAAAATTTTCTTATTTTTATAGGAAATTTTGCAAAATTTTCTTATTTTTATAGGAAGTTTTTCAAAAATTTCTTATTTTTATAGGAAATTTTTCAAAAATTTCTAATTTTTATAGGAAATTTTTCAAAAATTTTTTTTATTTTTATAGGAAATTTTTCAAATTTTTTTTATTTCTATAGGAAATTTTTCAACAAATTCTTATTTTTATAGGAAATTTTTCAAAAAATTTTTCTTTTTATAGGAAATTTTTCAAAAATTTCTTATTTTTATAGGAAATTTTTCAAAAATTTCTTATTTTTATAGAAAAATTTTCAAAAGTTTCTTATTTTTATGGAACATTTTTCTTATTTTTATAGCAACATTTTTCAAAAATGTCTTATTTTTGTAGAAAAATTTTCAAAATTTTTTTATTTTTATAGGAAATTTTTCAAAAATTTCTTATTTGGAAGGAAATTTTTCAAAAATTTATTTTTTTTTAGCAAAATTTTCAAAAATTTTTAATTTTTATATGAAATTTAAAAAAAATCTTAATTTTATAGAAAACTTTTCAAAAATTTCTTATTTTTACAGCAAATTTTTCAAAAATTTCTTATTTTTATAGAAATTTTTTCCCAAATTTCGATTTTTTTTTTTGTTAATGTTTATATAGATTTTGGCCTCATATATTTCTTATTTCCCCATTTTCTTTAAATTCATTTTGCAATTCTTTTAAACTCATTAGAATTTTGTATTTTAATTTTTATGATTTTGCATATCATTTTTGTCTGATGTGGTGGGTTTTTGTTCTATTTCTTACTCATTCTTTAATAATTTTTTCTGATTTTTTTCTATTTGTGAAAATTTACTCATATGATTGTGTTATTTTTTCTATATCCTGATTCTACACTTTCCATATCCTTTAGTCTGTTATATAATATTATTTTGTTTATATGTGTATTCTATAAATTTTTATAGTCTAACACCACAATAAGATTTATAGTTTTACAACCATATACTCTTCAGTTATAGCATGTAAATAAATGTGTGTGTAAATATGTATGTAAATGTAAAAATTACTATGTTTACACTTGAAAGTATGTAATACAGAAAATGATGAAATATAGATACAATTTTTCTTTATATTTGAAAGAGTAAAAAGTTATTTCTGCTGCTTCATAAAATATTAGAATTACACTTTTAAAATAGTTAATAATTTACTACGTATTTTCATTGCTTGCATTACTTTAGTGTCGCTAAGTAATGCAAGTGGTAGCCTATATAATATATTTCCTTTAATAGGAGGTCACAAGCCGGTTGTACTTTTATTTAAATTAGTAAAATATAAAGAAATGTAGAATAAAATACCTGCATTACTCGTTTAAAGTATTAATAAAATTACTTAGTATTTTCATCACTTGCATTACTCTAGTAACTCTAATTAATGCAAGTGGTACATTGGTACAGGAGGCGGCAAATTAAATGTACTTTCATTAAAAATAGTAAAATATAATGTAAATATAGTAGAAATATATAGTAAAATATTTGAATTACGCTTTTAAAGTATAAATTTATCAAATTACTCTGTATTTTCATCACTTGCATTACTCTAATTACTCAAATCAATTGTACTTTTAATGAAAATAGCAAAATAGATAAAACTATAGACTAAAATGACTTAAAGTATATATTTATTTAATTAGTCTGTATTTTTATGACTTGCATTACCCCAGTGCATTACTGGCATTACTCAAGGAGGCGACAAATCAACTGTACGTTTATAGAGTAAAATATCTGAATTACGCTTTTAAAGTATATATTTATGAAATTACTTCGTTTTTTTCATCACTTGCATTACTCTAGTGTATCACTTGCATTACTCTAGGAGGCGACAAATCAACTGTGTTCTTGCAAAAAGTGTTGGGTTTATGTTTTAGAATTTGACTGTTATTAGAAACAGTTAAAAGAAAATATTACGAGTATAGCAAGATATTTACTGACTAAAATAAAAAATGTAAGCAGGGTCCAAGTAATGCAGGAAGTAATTGGAGCCTATATTTTACACTGAATGGACAGGAAATAAAATTGTACAGGTTTTTTCGACTTAATGGTATAGCAAATGGGTACAAATGAAGTTAGTATTTTAGTCCTATAGCTTTGATACTTTTTGACTCCAAAGTAATGCAAGAAGTGTTCGATTGATGTTATTGGATTTCACTGTTAGTAAAAAAAATGTTAACGAAAATATTACGAGTATGGTGAGAAATTTACTGCCTTACATTAAAAATGTAAGTAGGGTCCAATACTACAGCAATCCAAATTTTGACTCCCAAGTAATGCAGGAAGTAATTGGAGCCTATTTTTTACACTAAATGGCCAGTAAACAAAATTGTACATATTTTTTAGACTTAGTAGAAGAGCAAATGGTTATAAATAAAGTTAGTATTTTAGTCGCGTGCTTTGACACCTTTTGTCTCCAAAGTAATGCAAGAAGTGTTCGATTGATGTTATTGGATTTCACTGTTAGTAAAAAAAATGTTAACGAAAATATTACGAGTATGGTAAGAAATTTACTGACTTACATTAAAAATGTAAGCAGGGTCCATTACTACAGCAATCCAAATTTTGACTCCCAAGTAATGCAGGAAGTAATTGGAGCCTATTTTTTACACTAAATGGCCAGTAAACAAAATTGTACATGTTGTTTAGACTTATTGGAAGAGCAAATGGGTACAAATGAAGTTAGTATTTTAGTTATATAGCTTTGACACCTTTTGTCCCCAAAGTAATGCAAGAATTGTTCGATTGATGTTATTGGATTTCACTGTTTGTAAAAAAAATCTGTTAAAGAAAATATTACGAGTATAGTAAGAAATTTACTGCCTAACATTAAAAATGCAAGCATGGTCCATTACTACTTTAAGCTAAATTTTGACTCCCAAGTAATGCAGGAAGTAATTGAAGCCTATTTTTTACACTGAATGGACATGCAATAAAATTGTACAGGTTTTTTAGACTAAATGGAAGATCAAATGGTTATAAATAAAGTTAGTATTTTAGTCGCGTGCTTTGACACCTTTTGTCCCCAAAGTAATGCAAGAAGTGTTCGATTGATGTTATTGGATTTCACTGTTAGTAAAAAAAACTGTTAACGAAAATATTATAAGTATAGTAAGAAATTTACTGCCTTACATTAAAAATGTGAGCAGGGTCCATTACTACTGCAAGCCAAATTTTGACTCCCAAGTAATGCAGGAAGTAATTGAAGCCTATTTTTTACACTGAATGGACATGCAATAAAATTGTACAGGTATTTTAGACTAAATGGAAGAGCAAATGGTTATAAATGAAGTTAGTATTTTAGTCGCGTGCTTTGACACCTTTTGTCTCCAAAGTAATGCAAAAAGTGTTCGATTGATGTTATTGGATTTCACTGTTAGTAAAAAAAATGTTAACGAAAATATTACGAGTAAAGTAAGAAATTTACTGCCTAAAATTAAAAATGAAAGCATGGTCCATTACTACTTAAAGCTAAATTTTGACTCCCAAGTAATGCAGGAAGTAATTGAAGCCTATTTTTTACACTGAATGGACAGTAAATAAAATTTTATAGGCTTTTTAGACTAAATGGAAAAGCAAATGGTTATAAATAAAGTTAGTATTTTAGTCGCGTGCTTTGACACCTTTTGTCTCGAAAGTAATGCACGAAGTGTTCGATTGATGTTATTGGATTTCACTATTAGTAAAAAATGTTAACGAAAATATTACGAGTATAGTAAGAAATTTACTGCCTAACATTAAAAATGTAAGCAGGGTCCATTACTACAGCAATCCAATTTTGACTCCCAAGTAATGCAGGAAGTAATTGGAGCCTATTTTTTACACTAAATGGACAGTAAATAAAATTTTATAGGTTTTTTAGACTAAATGGAAGAGCAAATGTGTATAAATGAAGTTAGTCTTTTAGTCGCTTAGCTTAAGCCGCCTTTTGACTCCAAAGTAATGCAAAAAGTATTTGGTTGAAGTTTTTAAATTTTATTGTTTGTAAAAAATATGTAAAAGAAAATATTATGAGTATAGTAGTTATTTACTGATATATTGATTAGAAAAGATTTTTAGTATTATCCAACTTTTGACCCCAAAGTAAAGCGAAAAGTAGTTAGTGGATATTTTTTCAAACTTAATGAGCAGTAAATAAAGTTTTAAAAGCTTTCTTGAGCTAATAGAGAAGAAAGCTTAACATATATGTAATATGGCTTTAGTTAGCCTTTGACTACAAAGTAATGCTAAAAGTGCTAGGTTGGGGTTTTTATTTTACTAAAAAAAATAGTAATACGTAATAGGTATTTGTATTCCAAATTCTGGGAATTTGGCTTAGTAGTTTAAAAATATCTGTTATTTTAGAAATATTTTTAAATCAAATATTCATATATTTTTTTTTTTTTTTGTTTATTTCATCTACTCAAAATTGTCCATTTTTGTGACTCCAAAGTAATGCAAGAAGTAGCCTATAGGTATTTGTTTGTTTATATCTTGGGTAAGCGAAGTTTCAAAATTTTTGCAATAAAACAATACAAGGTAACTTTACTTTGGATATACCTACAACATTGGAGTCATATGTTATTATAAAATAAAAATAGTACTATATCTTATCATAAAAATTTTTAGGAAATTTGTCTTATAGAAAATTTTTAAAGAAATTTTTCTTATAGAAAAATTTTAAAGAAATTTTAATAAAATTTTTCTTAAAGAAACATTTTTACGAAATTTTTTTTATAGAAAAATTTTATTAAAATTTTTCTTATAGAAATATTTTATTGAAATTTTTCTTATAAAAAAATTTTGAAGAAAAATTTTATTGAAATTTTTCTTATAGAAAAAATTTATTGAAATTTTTCTTATAGAAAAAATTTACTGAAATTTTTCTTATAGAGAAATTTTATTAAAATTTTTTTTATAGAAAAATTTTAAAGGAATTTTTCTTTTAGAAAAATGTTAACGACATTTTTCTTATAGAAAAAATGTTAACGAAATTTTTCTTCTAGAAAAATTTAAAATATTTTTCATCTAGAAAAATTAAAAAACAAAATTTTCCTATAGAAAAATTGTTATGAAATTTTTCTTATAGAAAAATTTTTATAAAATTTTTCTTATAGAAAAATTTTTATAAAATTTTTCTTATAGAAAAATTTTTATGAAATTTTTCTTATAGAAAAATTTTTATAAAATTTTTCTTATAGAAAAATTTGAATGACATTTTTTTTATAGATAAATTTTAAAGAAATTTTTATGAAATTTTTCTTATAGAAAAATTTTTATAAAATTTTTCTTATAGAAGAAATTTTTTTATAGAAAATTTTTAATAAAATTTTTCTTATAAAAAAATTTTAATGAAATTTTTCTTATAGAAATATTTTAAGCAAATTTTTCTTTTAAAAAAATTTTATTGGAATTTTTCTTATAGAAACATTTTTATGAAATTTTTATTGAAATTTTTCTAATAGAAAAATTTTAATGAAATTTTTCTTATAGAAAAATTTTAATGAAAATTTTTCTTAAAGAAAAATTTTTATAAAATTTTTCTTATAGAAAAATTTTTAAGAAATTTTTCTTATCGAAAAATTTTTAAACAAATAAATAAATAAATAAATAAATATAAAAATAGTACCATTGTACCCTTATGGGACCAAAGTATCGGAAATTTGATTTTGAATATTTAAAGCGTGTTCATAAACTACACAAGATATTAATTAAAGCATAAACACTTGTTATTATCCACCCTAGGGCGACTAATAATCACTAGCCACTTTTTGACTCCAAAGTAATGCAAAAAGTGGTCATTAGGCATTTCGATTTATATCTTAAAAAAAATTATTTTCAAATTTTCTAAAGTAAATATAAAATGTAACAAGTAAAAATAAAGCAAAATTTTACTAGTTTTAACATTTTCAGTTAATTTTTCATATTCTGTCTGCAATTTTCATTATATTTATCTATAGAGCAGTAAAAAAATTTCTATGACAATTTTTATTTGTATTTTTAATATACGAGTACAAGTGAACATAGGTAAAGTATGAAAAGGTATGAGCATTTCATGATGTCTGTCTATATATAGTATAATATTATATTTGTTTAGTAGATATTTTGTTTGCCAGACTAATATTATTAGATGAATGTTGTCTGCGTCAAACAAATATTAAAAAAATGTGTACAAAATGCCAATAAAAAATAAACTTTGGAAAAGAGATGAAAGAAACTAAATAAAGTTATACTTTAGTTCACTGGGGAAATCTGGATTAAATAACTAAAACATAGAAATGTTAGGAACAAAAAATATAAATAAATTTTTTTCACAAGTAATATTAGATTAAAATAAATGTCCCTTACAAAAAAAGGAGAATTTGAATAGCAAATAAAAATGGAAAATGTTTTAAAAAAAAAATTTTAAAGTAAAATATTTTTACCCAAAATTTCCAAAACAAAAATCAATATTTTTCTCTAAACCCACAAGAAAGCTACTCAAAATTAAATCGCATCCGAGATATTTCAAACAAAATTAACTTAACTCTTCTTCATCCTAAACAAAAATATAAATATTAATAAATCTTTAATCCTCCTCACAAATTTTCCCAGAAAGCTCAAATAAATTTGAAAAATTATCCTTCAAACGAAAATTCAAAATATTCCCCGAAACACTGTCTTCAGCCTTTCATTTTTACTAAGAAAAACAAGGAATTTCTGTAATAATTTCTTTAACAGATTCTTCTCTTAAGAATGTTTCTTTTTTATATAAGTTCTTGTTTTTTTTTTTCATCCTACAACCCTTAAAAAGTGTTGGAAATTCTTGCTTCAAATGGTATCATTATCCCTTTCACTTTATTCAGTTGTAATCTTGTTGGATGGTTGCTTCGGTTTGGTTTACAAACTGTCAGAATTTACATGAAAAATGCGTCCAGCATTAACTTTGACAGTTGGAGGGTAATAAATTTTTGTAACAAAACAAGACTGACATAGAAATTCATAGTTAAATAATTCTGAATGGAAAAATAACATACAAATAAGAAGAATTTGATAAAGAAAAAGGAAGAAAAAGAACCTCAAAAGACTAAATTTTATATGGGCTATATATGTATATAGTCTAAGAAAAACTATATAGTCGAGGGCTATATGACTATATAGTAGAGGACTATATGACTACATAGTCGACGACTATGAAGTCCATAGTCGACGACTATAAAGTTTATAGTCGACGACTATAAAGTCTATAATCGACGACTATAAAGTCTATATTCGACGACTATAAAGTCTATAGTCGACGACTATAAAGTCTATAGTCGACGACTATAAAGTCTATAGTCGACGACTATAAAGTCTATAGTCGACGACTACAAAGTCTATAGTCGACGACTATAAAGTCTATAGTCGACGACTATAAAGTCTATAGTCGACGACTATAAAGTCTATAGTCTATAATCGACGACTATAAAGTCTATATTCGACGACTATAAAGTCTATAGTCGACGACTATAAAGTCTATAGTCGACGACTATAAAGTCTATAGTCGACGACTATAAAGTCTATAGTCGACGACTATAAAGTCTATAGTCGACGACTATAAAGTCTATAGTCGACGACTATAAAGTCTATAGTCGACGACTATAAAGTCTATAGTCGACGACTATAAAGTCTATAGTCGACGACTATAAAGTCTATAGTCGACGACTATAAAGTCTATAGTCGACGACTATAAAGTCTATAGTCGACGACTATAAAGTCTATAGTCGACGACTATAAAGTCTATAGTCGACGACTATAAAGTCTATAGTCGACGACTATAAAGTCTATAGTCGACGACTATAAAGTCTATAGTCGACGACTATAAAGTCTATAGTCGACGACTATAAAGTCTATAGTCGACGACTATAAAGTCTATAGTCGACGACTATAAAGTCTATAGTCGACGACTATAAAGTCTATAGTCGACGACTATAAAGTCTATAGTCGACGACTATAAAGTCTATAGTCGACGACTATAAAGTCTATAGTCGACGACTATAAAGTCTATAGTCGACGACTATAAAGTCTATAGTCGACGACTATAAAGTCTATAGTCGACGACTATAAAGTCTATAGTCGACGACTATAAAGTCTATAGTCGACGACTATAAAGTCTATAGTCGACGACTATAAAGTCTATAGTCGACGACTATAAAGTCTATAGTCGACGACTATAAAGTCTATAGTCGACGACTATAAAGTCTATAGTCGACGACTATAAAGTCTATAGTCGACGACTATAAAGTCTATAGTCGACGACTATAAAGTCTATAGTCGACGACTATAAAGTCTATAGTCGACGACTATAAAGTCTATAGTCGACGACTATAAAGTCTATAGTCGACGACTATAAAGTCTATAGTCGACGACTATAAAGTCTATAGTCGACGACTATAAAGTCTATAGTCGACGACTATAAAGTCTATAGTCGACGACTATAAAGTCTATAGTCGACGACTATAAAGTCTATAGTCGACGACTATAAAGTCTATAGTCGACGACTATAAAGTCTATAGTCGACGACTATAAAGTCTATAGTCGACGACTATAAAGTCTATAGTCGACGACTATAAAGTCTATAGTCGACGACTATAAAGTCTATAGTCGACGACTATAAAGTCTATAGTCGACGACTATAAAGTCTATAGTCGACGACTATAAAGTCTATAGTCGACGACTATAAAGTCTATAGTCGACGACTATAAAGTCTATAGTCGACGACTATAAAGTCTATAGTCGACGACTATAAAGTCTATAGTCGACGACTATAAAGTCTATAGTCGACGACTATAAAGTCTATAGTCGACGACTATAAAGTCTATAGTCGACGACTATAAAGTCTATAGTCGACGACTATAAAGTCTATAGTCGACGACTATAAAGTCTATAGTCGACGACTATAAAGTCTATAGTCGACGACTATAAAGTCTATAGTCGACGACTATAAAGTCTATAGTCGACGACTATAAAGTCTATAGTCGACGACTATAAAGTCTATAGTCGACGACTATAAAGTCTATAGTCGACGACTATAAAGTCTATAGTCGACGACTATAAAGTCTATAGTCGACGACTATAAAGTCTATAGTCGACGACTATAAAGTCTATAGTCGACGACTATAAAGTCTATAGTCGACGACTATAAAGTCTATAGTCGACGACTATAAAGTCTATAGTCGACGACTATAAAGTCTATAGTCGACGACTATAAAGTCTATAGTCGACGACTATAAAGTCTATAGTCGACGACTATAAAGTCTATAGTCGACGACTATAAAGTCTATAGTCGACGACTATAAAGTCTATAGTCGACGACTATAAAGTCTATAGTCGACGACTATAAAGTCTATAGTCGACGACTATAAAGTCTATAGTCGACGACTATAAAGTCTATAGTCGACGACTATAAAGTCTATAGTCGACGACTATAAAGTCTATAGTCGACGACTATAAAGTCTATAGTCGACGACTATAAAGTCTATAGTCGACGACTATAAAGTCTATAGTCGACGACTATAAAGTCTATAGTCGACGACTATAAAGTCTATAGTCGACGACTATAAAGTCTATAGTCGACGACTATAAAGTCTATAGTCGACGACTATAAAGTCTATAGTCGACGACTATAAAGTCTATAGTCGACGACTATAAAGTCTATAGTCGACGACTATAAAGTCTATAGTCGACGACTATAAAGTCTATAGTCGACGACTATAAAGTCTATAGTCGACGACTATAAAGTCTATAGTCGACGACTATAAAGTCTATAGTCGACGACTATAAAGTCTATAGTCGACGACTATAAAGTCTATAGTCGACGACTATAAAGTCTATAGTCGACGACTATAAAGTCTATAGTCGACGACTATAAAGTCTATAGTCGACGACTATAAAGTCTATAGTCGACGACTATAAAGTCTATAGTCGACGACTATAAAGTCTATAGTCGACGACTATAAAGTCTATAGTCGACGACTATAAAGTCTATAGTCGACGACTATAAAGTCTATAGTCGACGACTATAAAGTCTATAGTCGACGACTATAAAGTCTATAGTCGACGACTATAAAGTCTATAGTCGACGACTATAAAGTCTATAGTCGACGACTATAAAGTCTATAGTCGACGACTATAAAGTCTATAGTCGACGACTATAAAGTCTATAGTCGACGACTATAAAGTCTATAGTCGACGACTATAAAGTCTATAGTCGACGACTATAAAGTCTATAGTCGACGACTATAAAGTCTATAGTCGACGACTATAAAGTCTATAGTCGACGACTATAAAGTCTATAGTCGACGACTATAAAGTCTATAGTCGACGACTATAAAGTCTATAGTCGACGACTATAAAGTCTATAGTCGACGACTATAAAGTCTATAGTCGACGACTATAAAGTCTATAGTCGACGACTATAAAGTCTATAGTCGACGACTATAAAGTCTATAGTCGACGACTATAAAGTCTATAGTCGACGACTATAAAGTCTATAGTCGACGACTATAAAGTCTATAGTCGACGACTATAAAGTCTATAGTCGACGACTATAAAGTCTATAGTCGACGACTATAAAGTCTATAGTCGACGACTATAAAGTCTATAGTCGACGACTATAAAGTCTATAGTCGACGACTATAAAGTCTATAGTCGACGACTATAAAGTCTATAGTCGACGACTATAAAGTCTATAGTCGACGACTATAAAGTCTATAGTCGACGACTATAAAGTCTATAGTCGACGACTATAAAGTCTATAGTCGACGACTATAAAGTCTATAGTCGACGACTATAAAGTCTATAGTCGACGACTATAAAGTCTATAGTCGACGACTATAAAGTCTATAGTCGACGACTATAAAGTCTATAGTCGACGACTATAAAGTCTATAGTCGACGACTATAAAGTCTATAGTCGACGACTATAAAGTCTATAGTCGACGACTATAAAGTCTATAGTCGACGACTATAAAGTCTATAGTCGACGACTATAAAGTCTATAGTCGACGACTATAAAGTCTATAGTCGACGACTATAAAGTCTATAGTCGACGACTATAAAGTCTATAGTCGACGACTATAAAGTCTATAGTCGACGACTATAAAGTCTATAGTCGACGACTATAAAGTCTATAGTCGACGACTATAAAGTCTATAGTCGACGACTATAAAGTCTATAGTCGACGACTATAAAGTCTATAGTCGACGACTATAAAGTCTATAGTCGACGACTATAAAGTCTATAGTCGACGACTATAAAGTCTATAGTCGACGACTATAAAGTCTATAGTCGACGACTATAAAGTCTATAGTCGACGACTATAAAGTCTATAGTCGACGACTATAAAGTCTATAGTCGACGACTATAAAGTCTATAGTCGACGACTATAAAGTCTATAGTCGACGACTATAAAGTCTATAGTCGACGACTATAAAGTCTATAGTCGACGACTATAAAGTCTATAGTCGACGACTATAAAGTCTATAGTCGACGACTATAAAGTCTATAGTCGACGACTATAAAGTCTATAGTCGACGACTATAAAGTCTATAGTCGACGACTATAAAGTCTATAGTCGACGACTATAAAGTCTATAGTCGACGACTATAAAGTCTATAGTCGACGACTATAAAGTCTATAGTCGACGACTATAAAGTCTATAGTCGACGACTATAAAGTCTATAGTCGACGACTATAAAGTCTATAGTCGACGACTATAAAGTCTATAGTCGACGACTATAAAGTCTATAGTCGACGACTATAAAGTCTATAGTCGACGACTATAAAGTCTATAGTCGACGACTATAAAGTCTATAGTCGACGACTATAAAGTCTATAGTCGACGACTATAAAGTCTATAGTCGACGACTATAAAGTCTATAGTCGACGACTATAAAGTCTATAGTCGACGACTATAAAGTCTATAGTCGACGACTATAAAGTCTATAGTCGACGACTATAAAGTCTATAGTCGACGACTATAAAGTCTATAGTCGACGACTATAAAGTCTATAGTCGACGACTATAAAGTCTATAGTCGACGACTATAAAGTCTATAGTCGACGACTATAAAGTCTATAGTCGACGACTATAAAGTCTATAGTCGACGACTATAAAGTCTATAGTCGACGACTATAAAGTCTATAGTCGACGACTATAAAGTCTATAGTCGACGACTATAAAGTCTATAGTCGACGACTATAAAGTCTATAGTCGACGACTATAAAGTCTATAGTCGACGACTATAAAGTCTATAGTCGACGACTATAAAGTCTATAGTCGACGACTATAAAGTCTATAGTCGACGACTATAAAGTCTATAGTCGACGACTATAAAGTCTATAGTCGACGACTATAAAGGGTATAGTCGACGACTATAAAGGGTATAGTCGACGACTATAAAGTCTATAGTCGACGACTATAAAGTCTATAGTCGACGACTATAAAGTCTATAGTCGACGACTATAAAGTCTATAGTCGACGACTATAAAGTCTATAGTCGACGACTATAAAGTCTATTGTCGACGACTATAAAGTCTATAGTCGACGACTATAAAGTCTATAGTCGACGACTATAAAGTCTATAGTCGACGACTATAAAGTCTATAGTCGACGAAGAATAAAGTCTATAGTCGACGACTATAAAGTCTATAGTCGACGACTATAAAGTCTATAGTCGACGACTATAAAGTCTATAGTCGACGACTATAAAGTTATAGTCGACGACTATAAAGTCTATAGTCGACGACTATAAAGTCTATAGTCGACGACTATAAAGTCTATAGTCGACGACTATAAAGTCTATAGTCGACGACTATAAAGTCTATAGTCGACGACTATAAAGTCTATAGTCGACGACTATAAAGTCTATAGTCGACGACTATAAAGTCTATAGTCGACGACTATAAAGTCTATAGTCGACGACTATAAAGTCTATAGTCGACGACTATAAAGTCTATAGTCGACGACTATAAAGTCTATAGTCGACGACTATAAAGTCTATTGTCGACGACTATAAAGTCTATAGTCGACGACTATAAAGTCTATAGTCGACGACTATAAAGTCTATAGTCGACGACTATAAAGTCTATAGTCGACGAAGAATAAAGTCTATAGTCGACGACTATAAAGTCTATAGTCGACGACTATAAAGTCTATAGTCGACGACTATAAAGTCTATAGTCGACGACTATAAAGTTATAGTCGACGACTATAAAGTCTATAGTCGACGACTATAAAGTCTATAGTCGACGACTATAAAGTCTATAGTCGACGACTATAAAGTCTATAGTCGACGACTATAAAGTCTATAGTCGACGACTATAAAGTCTATAGTCGACGACTATAAAGTCTATAGTCGACGACTATAAAGTTTATAGTCGACGACTAAAAAGTCTGTAGTCGACGACTATAAAGTCTATAGTCGACGACTATAAAGTCTATAGTCGACGACTATAAAGTTTATAGTCGACGACTAAAAAGTCTGTAGTCGACGACTATAAAGTCTATAGTCGACGACTATAAAATCTATAGTCGACGACTATAAAGTCTATAGTCGACGACTATAAAGTCTATAGTCGACGACTATAAAGTCTATAGTCGACGACTATAAAGTCTATAGTCGACGACTATAAAGTCCATAGTCGACGACTATAAAGTCAATAGTCGACGACTATAAAGTCCATAGTCGACGACTATAAAGTCCATAGTCGACGACTATAAAGTCTATAGTCGACGACTATAAAGTCTATAGTCGACGACTATATAGCCGACGACTATATGACCATATAGACGGCGACTATATGACTACATGATCGAAAACTATATGAAGATATCGTCAACGACTATATGATGTTATAGTCTCCGACTATATGATGTTATAGTCTCCGACTATATGACGATATAAAGATATAGTCATCTACATGATGATATAGTCGCCGACTATATGGCGATATTGTCATCAACTATATAACGATATAGTCTTCAAAGATATGACGGTATAGTCGTCGGCTATATGACGATATCGTCGTCGACTATACGACGATATAGTTGCTGACTATATGACGATCTAGTTATAGAGTATATGACGACTTAGTCGTCGACTATCTGACGATATAGTCGTCGACTATATTAAGATATAGTAGTCGACTTATGAAGATATTATATATTATTATGACAATTTTGTCTTCGACTATAGACTTTATAGTCGTCGACTATGGACTTTATAGTCGTCGACTATGGACTTTATAGTCGTCGACTATAGACTTTTTAGTAGTCGACTATAGACTTTTTAGTCGTCGACTATAGACTTTATAGTCGTCGACTATAGACTTTATAGTCGTCGACTATAGACTTTATAGTCGTCGACTATAGACTTTATAGTCGTCGACTATAGACTTTATAGTCGTCGACTATAGACTTTATAGTCGTCGACTATAGACTTTATAGTCGTCGACTATAGACTTTATAGTCGTCGACTATAGACTTTATAGTCGTCGACTATAGACTTTATAGTCGTCGACTATAGACTTTATAGTCGTCGACTATAGACTTTATAGTCCATTTTTTATTTCATACCTTTAAATACCTGCCAAAATACTCTCTTACAGAAAAAGTATTTACAACATTTCTTACAATACAGAAAATGAGTAAAACCCATAAGAAAGTAAGAAAATAAGACTTAGAGAAACCTACAAGAAATCTTATATAAATCTTAAGTCCCCTTCCCTCAGGCCACAAGGACGATTAGCATTTTCTTTAACAATTTTATTGTTTACATAGAAATCTGAGGAAAATGAAAAGGAAGTGACTGGTCAGGAAAGTGTTAGGCAAAAAATAAAAAAAGAAAACAAACAGAAAAAGGAGCTGCTGGAATGTCCTTTTGTTTATTTATATAGAGGAGAAAATGTTTTAAAACTTACAACCTAAAGAAAGTTGGTTACTAAGGTAATAGAGTAACAGAAGTCGGTAACGTAGAAGGTGTTTGGTGAAAATTTAATTTCCTTTTGTTTCTCGATTGTTAAAAAGTTTTTCAAACGAAGTAAAGCTTATTTTATAGATTTTTTGAAGGGGAGGGATGAAATGAAGGAATCAATGACTTGGTGTTTGTATTAATGTATATTTTATGGCTCTGTATAGAGGGATAGATGTTTATTTGCTTGTGGGAAAGAAGCAAGAAGTTGGACAAGAAATTAAAGAGGAAAGATCTCCTAAACTCGTAGTTGTTAGTATGTTAACAGCTGGTGTATTCAGGATTTTTATAGGAGCTGTTTATTTTTAGTTTATTTTCGATTTGTTTATTTTTCCAATATTTTATTTATATTGTATTTTGAAATTTAAACAACTTTTCATAAAACAAACATTTAGAAAACAAGCTTTAAATAATTTAGAAGTAATCTTTGAAAGTTACCAAAATTCTTTAAATTTAAAGTATTTATAAAATAATATATCCAACAGAGAGAAAAATTTACTTCAAAGGTCAATTTGATCCTTTTTTATATAACCACTTTTTAACATACAATTTTAGTCATTAAAAACCTGTTAATAATCCTTTTGATACTTGTTAAAACATGCTTTTAACTTGTCGAATTTTTAAATCTGACTTTAATACATTTTTAGTATTTAATCCTTTAATCCTTGTTACTTAAATTTAGTAACATTTTTTTTTGGGGAATTTTTTTCCTAAATTTTATTTTATTTTCCCTATGCAACCCCCAATAAATCTATCAATTATTTATAGTTTTGGGCAAAAAGAAAAACTAAATTTAAATACAAACAAATAAAAACCATAAATTTGTTAAAAAAAATTTTAAAGGAAAATATTATAAAATATATAGACGACCTTATATAAAGTCTACAGTCAACGACTATAAATATAAAGTCTACAGTCGACGACAGTATAAAGTCTATGATCGACGACTATATAAAGTTTATATCCGATGACTATATAAGGTCTATAGTCGACGACTATATAAAGTCTAAAGTCGACGACTATATAAAGTCTCTAGTTGATAACTATAGAAAGTCTTTAATAGACGAATATATAAAGTCTACAGTCGATGACTATATAAAGTCTATAGTCGACGACTATATAAAGTCTAAAGTCGACGACTATAAGGTCTATAGTCGACGACTATAAAGTCTACAGTCGACGACTATAAAGTCTATAATCGACGACTATAAAGTCTATAGTCGACGACTATAAAGTCTATAATCGACGACTATAAAGTCTATAATCGACGACTATAAAGTCTATAATCGACGACTATAAAGTCTATAATCGACGACTATATAGTCTTTAGTCGATGACTATAAAGTCTATAGTCGACGACTATAAAGTCTATAGTCGACGACTATAAAGTCTATAGTCGACGACTATAAAGTCTATAGTCGACGACTATAAAGTCTATAGTCGACGACTATAAAGTCTATAGTCGACGACTATAAAGTCTATAGTCGACGACTATAAAGTCTATAGTCGACGACTATAAAGTCTATAGTCGACGACTATAAAGTCTATAGTCGACGACTATAAAGTCTATAGTCGACGACTATAAAGTCTATAGTCGACGACTATAAAGTCTATAGTCGACGACTATAAAGTCTATAGTCGACGACTATAAAGTCTATAGTCGACGACTATAAAGTCTATAGTCGACGACTATAAAGTCTATAGTCGACGACTATAAAGTCTATAGTCGACGACTATAAAGTCTATAGTCGACGACTATAAAGTCTATAGTCGACGACTATAAAGTCTATAGTCGACGACTATAAAGTCTATAGTCGACGACTATAAAGTCTATAGTCGACGACTATAAAGTCTATAGTCGACGACTACAAAGTCTATAGTCGACGACTATAAAGTCTATAGTCGACGACTATAAAGTCTATAGTCGACGACTATAAAGTCTATAGTCGACGACTATAAAGTCTATAGTCGACGACTATAAAGTCTATAGTCGACGACTATAAAGTCTATAGTCGACGACTATAAAGTCTATAGTCGACGACTATAAAGTCTATAGTCGACGACTATAAAGTCTATAGTCGACGACTATAAAGTCTATAGTCGACGACTATAAAGTCTATAGTCGACGACTATAAAGTCTATAGTCGACGACTATAAAGTCTATAGTCGACGACTATAAATTCTATAGTCGACGACTATAAAGTCTATAGTCGACGACTATAAAGTCTATAGTCGACGACTATAAAGTCTATAGTCGACGACTATAAAGTCTATAGTCGACGACTATAAAGTCTATAGTCGACGACTATAAAGTCTATAGTCGACGACTATAAAGTCTATAGTCGACGACTATAAAGTCTATAGTCGACGACTATAAAGTCTATAGTCGACGACTATAAAGTCTATAGTCGACGACTATAAAGTCTATAGTCGACGACTATAAAGTCTATAGTCGACGACTATAAAGTCTATAGTCGACGACTATAAAGTCTATAGTCGACGACTATAAAGTCTATAGTCGACGACTATAAAGTCTATAGTCGACGACTATAAAGTCTATAGTCGACGACTATAAAGTCTATAGTCGACGACTATAAAGTCTATAGTCGACGACTACAAAGTTTATAGTCGACGACTATATAAAGTCTAAAGTCGAAGACTATATGAAGTCTGTAGGATCGGAACAGGGGTATTTCCACCCCCCATAGAAAAAAAGTTGCTATAATGTATCTCTAGAAGAATATTGAGTCTGAGTTGTTAAACTTAATTTTTCGAAAAATTATATTCATTCTTATCGCATTTAATGCAAAAAAATCAGGATCGGAGCAAGAGAAGTTTAAGCCCCTTATAAAAAAAAAAAACTTATTATAGCTTATCTTTATATAAATTATAGGTTTAGTAAATTAATTTAGTTCAAGCGCTATATTTTTTATGAGTATGGTTAGAAAAAAACACAAGAGCGGAGCAGGGGAAGTTCCATCCCCACTATTGAGGAATTATTATTTTTAAAGTAACTTCTTAACTATTAATGTTATAGTCTTGAAAATTTATACAGCTTTTTATTTGCCAAATTGTGTCATTTTAGACAAAATAAAACAGGATAGGGCAGTGGCCAATACTTTTAAATAAAACCTATATTTAAATATCCTCTGAACTATTCAAAATTGGATACTAAGAGCTATTATCTGCAGAATCAAATTAAAGCATTTTTATTAACAATTTTGAACCGTAAGAAAAAACTGAATACTCCGGATTTCATTATCTAATGTTATATATAGTTTATGTTATCTTACACTATAAACTACCCCACTGTGCCAGCAATATAAATACTCAAACAATATTTTATAAAATTTTTTCTCCAGTTTTCCCAACTAGAAATAGTAAAAGTATTTGGCTTAAACAAATAATAAATAACCTGGTTATAAATCTTTATCCTTTTGAGTAAATATTGAATAAAAGCATAAGTACTACAGAAAAAGAGAGTAAGAGCTTGCTTCCTGACTTTCTATTTACATTTTCAGTATAAGGATATAAAATTTATTTAGTCAGTAGAAAACTACTCGTTGTTACCTAAACTAAAAAATATAAATTTTAGTTTTTGCGTAACAACAAATAAAATACTTTAAATCTAGAAATGTAATTGTTTGCATAAGGTAAGGAAAAGAATGGATATGATGATATTTATTTTTCAAAAATAGGGATTTTATTTTTAGATGTAAACAATGGCCAGTGGTCATGTGTGTTATACAAGGAAATGCTCTAGTTCTTATCTGGGTTTGTCTGGGAAAAAAAGGATTTGAGTTTTGTTGGTTAAATATTTAATTAAATATTGAGGGATTAAAAATGTAAAGGATTTTTATCTTTAGCCAATTGCAGGTAGTGAAATTTTTCTGTTTACCTAATATTTACATGGTGTAAAATAATATTAAAGCATATCAACAAAATTTTAATAATTTCGCCAAAAATACAAATGAGGTTATTTAAAAACCGGAAAACTCACTGTTTAGCTATGTTCGAGAGGAGAGTTCTGCAAAAGATATATGGACCTATAGGTACTGATTATTGTTTTCGCATTTGAATGACCCATAGGCAATATCAACTCTATAACAACTTCAACATCGTCAGAAGCACAAAAGTAAGATGACTCTGCTATCTTGGTATTGTATGACGTATAAAAATGGAAAACTATGCCCCAAATTATACAAAAACGAGCCACCAGGAAAGCAACGCTGAAAAGTGTGACCAAATTGATTTGAGGTGATGAGACTTAATATTTCTGCACTTGAAATCTGAAAACTTGTTCCATAAAGCAAAAGAATAAAATTTCTGATGCTCTAATGCACTTGATAGCCCTATAAAAAGTTGTTCATTGAACAAAAATTTTACTAAAAGATTTCATTAAAGAAATTTGTATTCAATAATTTATATTAAAAACTAATGTCTTTATTCAAAAACGAACTTTAAAATTATCAATGTCTTATAGTGGGAATTTTGTATAGAAAGTTTGAATTATAAGCTGATCATAATGATTTTTGGGGCAAAAGTGTTCATTGAAAAAAAAAATTTGAAAACAACTTCAATTTTTTAAAATTTTGAAAAAAAAAAGTTTCAATAACAAAAATTTTCAAAAATGTTCATAAAAAATTTTGGGTCATCAAACATTTATTTAAAAAGTTTTACTGTAGTGTATAGCACTAAGATCCCAACTTATTGCAATTGTTTATTATTGTAATAAAAAGTTATTTGATTCTTTTCATTAAAGAAATTTTTGACATAAATTTATTTTGAAGAAAATTTTGACAAAAATTTTAAAATCACATCCATTTGCGAAAAAAAAACTTTATTAATGACAATTTTAAGAAAAATTTCCATAAAACCAATAAAAATTTTACGCAAAACTTTTTATTCAAGAAAATTTTACCACAAATTTTCACTTAAGAAAATTTCATTAAAAAATTTCGTTAAAGAAAATTCAAACAATAACAATTTTTGTAACAAAAACTTTTACGAAAGAAAATTTTACTAAAAACTTCCACTAAAGAACAAACATTTTCATTAAAGAAATTTTTTTAATTTTTTAAAAAAATTTAGCAAAAATTTCCTACAAAGAAGATTTTAACAAAAAATTTTATTTAAAAAAAATTATCAAAAATTTTCATTAAAAAATTCAAAAGAAATTTCATCAAAAATTTTCATGAAGAAAATTTAAACAAAAATTTTTATAAAATAAAATTTTACCAAAAATTTTCTTGAAAGAACATTTTAACAAAAATTTTCAGAAAAGAAAATTGTATTTTACCACAAATTTTTACTTAAGAAAATTTTATAAAAAAAAAATCGTTGAAGAAAATTAAAACAATAAGAAATTTTTTAACAAAAACATTAATTAAAGAAAATTTTAGCAAAAACTTTTATTAAAGAAAATTTTCACAAAAACTTTCATAAAAGAACAAAAATTTTCATTAGCGAAATTTTTTAAATTAAAAAAAAAATAGCAAAATTTTTCTTTAAAGAAAATTTTAGCGAAAAATTTTATTAAGAAAATTTCCAAAAAAAATTCATTTAAAAAAAATCGATCAAAAATTTTCATAAAAGAAATTTTTCCAAAATGTTGTTATTAAGACAATTAATAAAAATTTTAACAAAAACGTTTTTTAAGAAAATTATTATTTATTTAAGAAAATTTTTCAATTCAAGAAATTTTTACATACATTTCAATTTAGCTAAAAATTTTTATTGAAGAAAATTTAAAATTTTCGTTGAAGAAAATTCTACCAAAATTTTTCATTAAAGAAATTTTTACAAAATTATGTATGAAAGAAAATTTCACAAAAAATTTTTATTAACAAAAATTTTACCAAAATATTTTAACAACCATTTTCATTTATGAAAATTTAAACAATCTTGAAGAAATTTTTTATTAAAGAAAATTTTTATTCAAGAAAATTTTATAAAAATTTAAATTCATGAAAATTTTACTATAAATTTTTGTTGAACAAAATTTTACTAAACATTTTTTGAAGAAAATTTACTAAATATTTTCATTGAAGCAAATTCTACCAAAATTTTTCATGAAAAAATTTTTTTAAAAGTTCTTCATTAAAGAAAATTTCACAAACAATTGCCATTAAAGAAAATTTTACCAAAATTTTGTATAGAAGTAAATTTTTACAATCAGATTCTTTAAGAAAATTTATATTCAAGAAAATTTTTTAAAAATTTAAATTCCAGAAAATTACAAAAATGATTATTTAAGAAAATTTTACCAAAAATTCTTACTGAAGAAAATTTCACCAAAAACTTAAACTGAAGAAAATTTCTTAAAAAATGTTTGTTAAAGAAAATTTTACCAACATTTTTCTTCAGAAAATTTTTATTGAAGTAAATTTTTAATAAAGAAAATTTTTCAAAAATATAAATTCAAAAGAAAAATTATTAGCACTTAATCCCAGTCCATTACATTTATTTATTAATGTAATAGACAATTTATTGATCAAAGCCAAAAAAAAAACTGTTTATGGGGACAACCAATTCTACGACTTGTTTCGATGGTTGGGTAGGTTATCATCTTCAGGATACTCCTCCCAACTTTAGACAGATTAAAAGCCTCGCATTATTACCTTTTTTACAAACAGAATCATTACGAATTATTATTTATTTTAGAAAATTTTTATTGAAGTAAATTTTTAATAAAGAAAATTTTTCAAAAATATAAATTCAAAAGAAAAATTATTCGCACTTAATCCCAGTCCATTACATTTATTTATTAATGTAATAGACAATTTATTGATCAAAGCCAAAAAAAAAAACTGTTTATGGGGACAACCAATTCTACGACTTGTTTCGATGGTTAGGTAGGTTATCATCTTCAGGATACTCCTCCCTACTTTAGACAGATTAAAAGCCTCGCATTATTACCTTTTTTACAAACAGAATCATTACGAATTATGTTTACAAATCGAAAAAAAATTTCCAATGAAGAAGAATTTTACTAAGAATTTTTCAATTGAAGAAATTTTCACTAAGAAAAATTCTACCTAAATTTTTCAATAAAGAAAATCAAAAAAATTTCATTGAAGAAAATTTTATTAAAAATTTTTAATGAAGAAATTTTCATTAAAAAAAATTCCACCAAAATTTTTCATTAAACAAATTTTTACCAACAAAATTTCACCAAAAATCGTTAGTAAAAATATTTTAGCAAAAATTTTCATTGATAGAATTTAAAAAAAAAATTTTCTTTTAACAAAATTTAACAAAATAATTCCACTTTTTACCAAACACCAAATAATAATTTTAATTTTCCCTAAAAACCTACATATTTCCTTCCAAATCCCTTTCTAAAAACCCCTTAATCCAAACTTACCTTTTGAGCTTTGCAAGTAGTACTAATCGGCTGAACTTCATGCTGTGGATGACGCTGATCGTTGATGCATTCCGGGCAAGCCGGCATCTTGCATGTCAGACAATACATAGACAAAATATCTTCATGTTCACCACAAACCGATTCACGCTGCTGAGCGGCTCCCTTAGGCTTGACCAGATTGTGTTTGGCCAGAGGTCCCCTAGCGGGATGACACAATTCCCGACAAGCATCACAATAGCGTATTTCACACTGTTCACAGACCAAAGAGGCCACTTTCGGATCGGTTTCGCACATCTGACAGCGTAAAGCCTCACGAGCGCAAAAACGATCCACAATAGATTCCATGGCGCGATAGGGAGGCAAATTGCGTACACCGCCCTCGTCAAAGAAGACAATTTTGCGACACAAAGGACAGGTGAGACTGTAGGCAGCACCCGGAGGAGCTGAGGCTGCTCCCTGCAAAAGACCTTGTATGTGACCCGGACCAGCGTAGGATACCGGACGTGAAGTATTCGAGCAGCAAACTACACCCGAATCTGCCTCACTTAAAATGCTAACCTTATCGGCTTGATCTTGATCGGAAGTAACAGATTCCGAGCCCGTGGCCGAACTGGCAGTACTGGCCGCTGATGAATTTGATGAATGCCGGGTGGCGGCGTGTGTATGAGAATGTGTGTGATGATTTGAGCCAGCACCCGAGGGGTGTGGATGTATGGTGGCCGAAACACTGTGTATGGTACCACCGTTTAGAGACGATGAACCTCCTGTTACCGAAGCTAAGATGGCACCTGGTGTATAGGGTGTTTGTATATCCAGAGCACAACCCAAACACAGAGCATGAAAACAGGGCAACAAGACAGGATTAGCAAAGAGCTGTTTGCAGGTAGGGCAACGTAATTCGTCCTCCATAATCAGATTTTTGTATTAGCAAAAGCCGCTTAAGTTAAGGGGTTAGATTGTGTGTAGGGTGGTAGTTTTTTCTAAGTAGTATTAGGCAGCAATAATTTGATTTGATATAAAAAACACCAGTTATTTTTGCATTTTAAAATATTTTTTATGTGTACACTTTTTTTAAAAAATTTTTAATAAAAATTTAAAATATTTAATTTTTTGAAAATTTTCTTGTAAAACTTTTTTTTATTAAAATTGTAAATTTCACTAAATTTTTGGTTTAATCCCGCCAAAAATTTCAAATTTCTATAAATCAGCACAAACACCTTTAAATTTTTGGTCAAAAAACCACTTAAGATATTTCTTTTATTTAAACTATCCACTTTTTGTATTTCAAAAATTTTTTTAACACTTTAAAAATTATTTATTAATTGCTTAAAATTCGTCATCCATCAATTTTTTTTTATCTTTAAATTTTCTTATCTTTTTGTATATATTTTTCTATAATTCCACATTCATCAATCAAATATCTCAAATATTAATTCCTTTTAAAATTATTAGCTTTTTATTCCCCTTTTTGACAACTTCCTGTTTTAATAATAATTTAATTTCCGTTTTATTTCTCTCTTCCTTAAATTTCCACTTAAGTTTTCTTTCAGATTAACTTTTTCACTTTGATTTTCTTAATAAATTTTCGCAAATATTTCTTTTTATATGATTTTATTTATCATAAATCTTTGATTTTATTTGTTTTGATTATTTTTTGCTTTCTTAGAATTTTCACAAATTTCTCTACAATTTCTTTTCAAACGACCGTTTTCTTTCCGTTTTAATAGTCTCCGTTATTCCGTTCTTTCAACCACTTTCCACGAAATCCCAACATTAACTAATCGAACGCACAATTTCTGTGTATTTGACTGTTAGGTTGTGTTTGATGTGCTGTTCATACCGCATCAAACATGTTTGAATGCGGCTATTTTCCAGTTGTCGTTTGCAACATATTTGTAGAGACAGTGGTTGAGATGCATACAAATGTGAAACTGATACAATGATAAAATAAATAAGAACATTTTAATAGAATAATTTTTAAATTTCTTTAGAAGAATTTTTTTTATTACAAATTTTCTATAAAACTACAAATTACTAAAAAATTGTATATAGAAAAACTTTTTATTTTTTTCTATCGAAAAATTTTGTAAAGAAAAAGTTTGTATGTCAAACAATTTTCTAAAAACAAATTCTCTAATGAAAAATTTTGTTAAGAAAATATTTTTATTTCTAAATCGTAAAATTTTTTAATCGAAAAATTTTCTATAGAAAAATGTTAATATCGAAAAATTTCTACAGAAAAATTTTTATAAGGAAAAATTGTCTGCAGAAAATTTTTATATCGGAAAATTTGTATATCTAGAAAGTTTAATATCGAAAAGTTTTCTATAGAAAATTTTTATATCGAAAAATTTAAATATCGAAAAATTTTCTATAGAAAAATTTTAATATCGAAAAATTTTCTATAGAAAAATTGTAATATCGAAAAATTTTCTACGGAAAAATTTTAATATCAAAAAATTTCCTAAGGAAAAATTTTTTTTATAGAAAAATTTTCTACACAAAAAGTTTGATATCGGAAAATTTTCTATAGAAAAACTTTTATATTTTTTATATATTTATTTCGAATATTTTCTATAGAAATATAGAATAAATCTTATATCAAAAAATTTTCTGTAGAAAATTTTATATCGAAAAATTTGCTACAGAAAAAAATTTTGTATCGGAACATTTTCTATAGAAAAATTTTTATATCGAAGAATTTTAATATTGAATAATTTTAATTTTGAAAAAATTTAATATTGAAAAAATTTGTTAGACAAATTTGTATATCAAAATAGAAAATGTTTATATCCAAATAGAAAATAGAAAAATTTTTAAATCGAAAAATTTTGCAGTAGAAAACTTTTTAGAACGAAAATTTTGTATAGAAAAATTCTTATCTATATAAAAATTTTCCACCAAAAAAATTTTTATAGCAAAATTTTTATATCAAAAAATTTTCGTTAGAAAAATGTTTACACCGAAAAAAATTCCTATAGAAAATTGTAAGAGCGAAAAATTTTAGCATTAAAAAATTTTCTATACAAAAATTTTCACATTGAAAAATTTACTGCAAAAAAATTATATATTTGTCTATAGAAAAATTTTTATATCGAAAAATTTTCTATAGAAAAATTTTTATATCAAAAAATTTTGTATTTTTCTATAAAATAATTTTTATATCAAAAAATTTTCTATTGAAAAATTGTTATATGAAAAAATTTTCTATTGAAAATTTTTATATAAAAAAATTTTTTATAGAAAATTTTAATATTTCAAAAAATTTTGTACAGAATAATTTTTATATCGAAAAATTTTTTTATAAAAAATTTTCGATACAAAACTTTTCAATAGAAAAATTTTCTATGGAAAAATTTTTTTATATTGAAACATTTTGTATAGAAAATTTTTTATAGCGAAAAATTTTCTATATAAAAATTTTCTATAGAAATTATTTTATATCGAAGAGTTTTCTATAGAAATTTTTTTTATCGTAAAGTTTTCTATAGAAAATTTTTTATGTCGAAAACGTTTCTATAGAAAATTTTTTATGTCGAAAACTTTTCTATAGAAAATTTTTTATATCGAAAAATTTTCTATAGAAAATTTTTTATATCGAAAAATTTTCTATAGAAAATTTTTTATATCGAAAAATTTTCTATAGAAAATTTTTTATATCGAACAATTTGCTATAGAAAATTTTTTATATCGAAAAATTTTCTATAGAAAATTGTTTATATCGAAAAATTTTCTTTAGAAAAACTTTTATATTAAAAAATTTTTAATAAAAACATTTTTATGTCGAAAACTTTTTCATAGAAAGATTTTTTTATCGAATACTTTTTATAGAAGTAATTTTATTTCGAAAATTTTCTATAGAAATATAGAATAATTTTTATATCAGAAACTTTTCTGTAGTCAATTTTTATATCTATAAATTTTCTAAACACAAAACTTCTATAGAAAAATTTTAATATTATAACATTTTTGTATCAAAAATTTTTATATAAAAAAAATTGAAAAATTTTTATATCGAAAAATTTGAGGTAGAAAACTTTTTGTAACGAAAATTTTGTATAGAAAAATTTTTATATCAAAAAATTTTCTAAAGAAATATTTTTATATCAAAAAATATTAATAGAAAAACTTTTATATTGAAAAATTTTATATAAAAAAATTATTCGTATAAAGATATTAATACTTTTTTTCTATTAAAAATTTTTATATAAACAAATTTTATATCGAAAAATTTTCTGTAGAAAAAATTTTTATATCGAATAATACTCTATATAAATTTTCTTAAGAAACATTTTTATATCGAAAAATTTTCTATACAAGAATTTTTACATTAAAAATTTTCCTTTCTATCTAAAAAATATCAATGGAAACATTTTTATATGGAAAAAATTTTTTTACAAAAATATTATATTCAATAAAAAAATTTTTATAAGGCAAAATTATAGTTTAATAATAAAAAGTTGTATATTAATATATGTATTTTCTTTAAAGAAATTTCATATTAAAAATTGTCTATTAAAACTTGTTTATATCAAAAAATTTTTCTATTGAATATTAAAAAATTTTTGATGGAATTAATTTTGTATCACACATTTCTTTACAAGAACCAAATATGTTTCCCTACTGCAACTTCTTTGCAGACTTCCAGTCGCAACAATAACAAGCAACATGCAGCATATTGTCGGCAGCCAACATGTTTAATGTTCCATTTGAACATGCAACATATTGTGTGGAGGCGTTTGCTCGAAGAAAATTCTGCAAATGATACAACAAAAAAAGGTTGCATCGGAATTTAGATGTTAGTGCAAAAATATTATGGATGCATAATTTTCATAGAGTTTTTGAAAAAAATCATAAATTAATGGAAATTGTAAAAAGGAAGGAAAATTGGTTTATGTACCTGTACAAATAGTTTTGGAAAGAAAAAAAAATTAAAAATATTTAGAACAAATTATGTTGGTTTTGTGTGTGGTTTTGATTCAAGGACTAATTTGCAATTTTAATTATGAAGTAATTAAGTTTTTGTTTGGTATTAAAAACTAATGCGATAAACTATTTTATGGATTCAAATTTAATTGTTTTTTAATGTGATGAAAATTCCATTAGGTAGTATAAGGGCCATTTTATTTCTGTGATATGTGGCTCGAATATCAGTAAACTGCGGGGTTTACTCGACTGGACAAAAAAAGTAGCAAGAAATATGCACCTACTAAAAGGTAAATGATCATTTGATGTTGTAATATATCTTTCAATTCTCTGATTTATTCCATATCTTTATAGTTAATTTGTTTTTTTTAATTTTATTATCAACTATAATATCGATTTATTATCATTAAGTCATCAAATAGTGTCGACGATTTAATAGACCTGTTTATTGAACAAATAAAACGCGATGAAAAACATCACCGGGACAGAGAAATTAAATACAAAGTGACAAAATTCATATAAAACTAATAATGTTTACCAGGAGCGGATCGAAGAGGAACAGTCAATAGAGCAACAATTAAAAATCTAAAAAAAAAATGTTTCTAAAGAAATTTTTCGTTATAAAAACTTTTCTATAGAAAATTTTTCGTTATTTTCCATAGAAAAATTTTTGTAACGAAAAATTTTCTATAGAAAAATTTTGGTAACGAAAAATTTTCTATAGAAAAATTTTTATAACGAAAAATTTTTAAAAAGTTTTCGTTATAAAAATTTTTCTATAGAAAATTTTTCGTTACCAAAATTTTTCTATAGAAAATTTTTGGTTATAAAAATTTTTCTATAGAAAAATTTTCGTTATAAAAATTTTTCTATAAAAAATTTTTCATTATAAAAATTTTTCTATAGAAAAATTTTCGATATAAAAATTTTTCTATCGAAAAATTTTTGTATAGAAAAATTTTCGATATAAAAATTTTTGTATAGAAAAATTTTCGATATAAAAATTTTTCTGTAGAAAAATTTTCGATACAAAAATTTTTCTATAGAAAAATTTTCTATATAAAAATTTTTCTATAGAAAAATTTTCTTCATAAAAATTTTTTGTTATAAAAATTTTTCTATAGAAAATTTTTCGTTATAAAAATTTTTTGTTATAAAAATTTTTCTATAGAAAATTTTTCGTTATAAAAAATTCTATAGAAAATTTTTCGATATAAAAATTTTTGTATAGAAAAATTTTCGATATAAAAATTTTTCTATAGAAAAATTTTCGATATAAAAATTTTTCTATAGAAAAATTTTCGATATAAAAATTTTTGTATAGAAAAATTTTCGATATAAAAATTTTTCTGTAGAAAAATTTTCGATATAAAAATTTTTCTATAGAAAAATTTTCGATATAAAAATTTTTCTATAGAAAAATTTTTATATAGAAAATTTTTCTATAGAAAAATTTTTATATAGAAAATTTTTCTATAGAAAAATTTTCGATATAAAAATTTTTGTATAGAAAAATTTTCGATATAAAAATTTTTCTGTAGAAAAATTTTAGATATAAAAATTTTTCTATAGAAAAATTTTCTATATAAAAATTTTTCTATAGAAAAATTTTCGATATAAAAATTTTGCTATAGAAAAATTTTCGATATAAAAATTTTTGTACAGAAAAATTTTCAATATAAAAATTTTTCTATAGAAAAATTTTCGATATAAAAATTTTTCTATCGAAAAATTTTTGTATAGAAAAATTTTCGATATAAAAATTTTTCTGTAGAAAAATTTTCGATACAAATATTTTTCTATAGAAAAATTTTCTATATAAAAATTTTTCTATAGAAAAATTTTCTTCATAAAAATTTTTTGTTATAAAAATTTTTTGTTATAAAAATTTTTCTATAGAAAATTTTTCATTATAAAAAATTCTATAGAAAATTTTTCGATATAAAAATTTTTGTATAGAAAAATTTTCGATATAAAAATTTTTCTATAGAAAAATTTTCGATATAAAAATTTTTCTATAGAAAAATTTTCTTCATAAAAATTTTTTGTTATAAAAATTTTTCTATAGAAAATTTTTCGTTATAAAAATTTTTTGTTATAAAAATTTTTCTATAGAAAATTTTTCGTTATAAAAAATTCTATAGAAAATTTTTCGATATAAAAATTTTTGTATAGAAAAATTTTCGATATAAAAATTTTTCTATAGAAAAATTTTCGATATAAAAATTTTTCTATAGAAAAATTTTCGATATAAAAATTTTTGTATAGAAAAATTTTCGATATAAAAATTTTTCTGTAGAAAAATTTTCGATATAAAAATTTTTCTATAGAAAAATTTTCGATATAAAAATTTTTCTGTAGAAAAATTTTCGATATAAAAATTTTTCTATTGAAAATTTTTTGATATAAAAAATGTTTCGATAGAAAATTTGTCTATAAAAAGTTCTTTATTTTAAAAATTTTTCTATAGAAAATTTTTCGCTATAAAAATTGTTCTATAGAAAGATTTTTCGTTATAAAACTTTTTCTATAGAAAACTTTTCGTTATAACTTTCGTTATAAATTTTTCTATAGAAAATTTTTCGTTATAAAAATTTTTCTATAGAAGATTTTTCGTAATAAAAATTTTTCTATAGAAAATTTTTCATTATTAAAATGTTTCTACAGAGAATTTTTCATTATACAAAATTTTTATAACGAAAAATTTTATAAAGAAACATTTTTCGTTATAAAAATTGTTCGATAAAAATTTTTTCATATATTTATTGCTACAAAAATTTTTCTATAGAAAATGTTTCCCTTTAAAAATTTTTCTATAGAAAACTTTTCCTCTTAAAAATTTTTCTATAGAAAATTTTTGCTTTTATAGAAAATTTTTAACTTTAAAAATATTTCTATAGAAAATTTTTAGATTTTTCCTCATTAAAATTTTTCTAAAGAAAATTTTTCGTTTAAAAATTAGTTTTAAGGAAAATTTTCGTGCTGCAAATTTTTCTATAGAAAATTTTTGTTTTTAATATTTTTTACAGAAATTTCGTTTTTCTGAAAAATACAATTTTCCGTTATTATACATAATTTTTTTTTTAGAAAATTTCTTCATAAAAAAATTTCTTGATACAATTTTTCTATAAAAAAATAATCCCTTATACAAATTTTTCTATAAAAAATTTTTCATTATGAGAATTTTTCGTTTTAAAATTTTTTTTAAGGAACATTTTCGCTTAAAAATTTTTCTATAGAAAATTTTTGGTTTTAAATATTTTTATATAGAAATTTTGTTTTTCTGTAAATTTTTCATTTTTAAAAATTTTCTATATATATATTTTTTTTTGTTCCAAAAACTTTTTCTGTAGAAAATTTTTAGATATAAAAATGTTTCTGTAGAAAATTTTTTATTACAAACATTTTTCTTAGAAGTTTTTAAAGAATAAAAATTTTTGATATAAAAATTTTTACAAAAAAAATTTTTTTGAGATAAAAATTGTCCATCTTTTACCCCCTCTATTACTAAATCAATGACCGTATCTGCTATAAAAAAGTCGATACCCATAAAATGTAAATAACAGATAAATTACGAGTATTTATTAGATTTATTGATATCTAGACCAAATACCGCAAACAAACAACAAGAATCACACAACACAAGAAACTTTATGTTAAGAGAAAAATTATAAAATTCATTATCAATAAATATTTTTGTATCAGAGACTTGTTCTGTGTACTCGTATCTGTATCGATTTGTGTTTGTAAAACCCTTTATCAAATATCAACGGCAACATCATCATCATAATCATCATCTAAATAAGTAGATACAAAGAAGACACGGAAAAAGGTGTCATAAAATATAAACATTAAGTAATAAATTAAATTTTGAAAAACATGGACAAAATAGTAAATAAGTCAGAAAACAAAGTCGGACATTTGCGACAATTAGACACCCTGAATGACTAACATGAGAACTATAGAAAATTTTTCGTTAAAAAAAATTGTTTATAGAAAATTTTTCGTTCAACAAATTTTTCTATAGAAAATTTTTAGTTAAAAAAATTTTTCTATAGAAAATTTTTAGTTAAAAAAATTTTTCTAAAGAAAAATTTTTAGTTAAAAACATTTTTCTATAGAAAATTTTTCGTTAAAAAAATTTTCTATAGAAAACTTTTCGTTAAAAAAAAATTTTCTATAGAAAACATTTCGTTAAAAAACTATTTCTATAGAAAATTTTTCGTTAACAAAATTTTTCTATAGAAAATTTTTTGTTAAAAAAATTTTTCTATAGAAAATTTTTGTTAAAAAAATTTTTCTATAGAAAATTTTTCGTTAAAAAAATGTTTCTATAGAAAATTTTTCGTTAAAAAAATGTTTCTATAGAAAATTTTTCGTTAAAAAAATTTTTCTATAGAAAATTTTTCGTTAAAAAAATTTTTCTATAGAAAATTTTTCGTTAAAAAATTTTTCTATAGAAAATTTTTCGTTAAAAAAATTTTTCTATAGAAAATTTTTCGTTAAAAAAATTTTTCTATAGAAAATTTTTCGTTAAAAAAATTTTTCTATAGAAAATTTTTCGTTAAAAAAATGTTTCTATAGAAAATTTTTCGTAAAAAAAATTTTTCTATAGAAAATTTTTCGTTAAAAAAATTTTTCTATAGAAAATTTTTCTATAGAAAATTTTTCGTTAAAAAAATTTTCCTATAGAAAATTTTTCGTTAAAAAAATTTTTCTATAGAAAATTTTTCGTTAAAAAAATTTTTCTATAGAAAATTTTTCGTTAAAAAAATTTTTCTATAGAAAATTTTTCGTTAAAAAAATTTTTCTATAGAAAATTTTTCGTTAAAAAAATTTTTCTATAGAAAATTTTTCGTTAAAAAAATTTTTCTATAGAAAATTTTTCGTTAAAAAAATTTTTCTATAGAAAATTTTTCGTTAAAAAAATTTTTCTATAGAAAATTTTTCGTTAAAAAAATTTTTCTATAGAAAATTTTTCGTTAAAAAAATTTTTCTATAGAAAATTTTTCGTTAAAAAAATTTTTCTATAGAAAATTTTTCGTTAAAAAAATTTTTCTATAGAAAATTTTTCGTTAAAAATATGTTTCTATAGAAAATTTTTCGTTAAAAAAATTTTTCTATAGAAATTTTTTCGTTAAAATAATTTTTCTATAGAAAATTTTTCTATAGAAAATTTTTCGTTAAAAAAATTTTTCTATAGAATATTTTTCGTAAAAAAATGTTTCTATACAAAATTTTTCGTTAAAAGAGTGTTTCTATACAAAATTTTTCGTTAAAAAAAAAAAAAAATCTATAGAAAATTTTTCGTTAAATAAATTTTTCTATATCAAATTTTTTTTATAGAAAATTTTTCGATATAAAAATTTTTCTATAGAAAATTTTACGATATAATAGTTTTTCTATATAAAATTTTTTCTATGGAAAATTTTTCAATATAAAAATTTTTTCATAGAAAAAACCTCTTAATTTTAATACAAGGTTACGTTCAATTATTTTACAAATTTTACTATAGTGTAGGGTACAATAAACCATAAATGATCTGCTACAAATTAGACATATACAATAATTTTGGACAAACAAAAACAAAGAGCACAATCTACACTCGTTGCATTTCAAATATCAATTCATGTAATCAAACATAAATATATCAGTTTATTGGATACATATGAAAGTACCAATAGGCTTCAAGTCCTATTCATTCATTCATTGATGACGTTACTTGTACAGAAAAGTCTACTTGAAATATTGTAATTATTTACACTCGTAAATTACACACAACCTGTGTCTGTGTGACCCTTGTAAAGAGGAATTCATTCACACGAATTGTATTTCATGTTTTATGTTCACATTATTTTTGAGGTTGTTGTTGATTTTCAATTGGTTCTATATATTTTGTTTTTGTTTTCGATTCGGCTTCATTTCAGTATTAA
Organism: Stomorhina lunata; assembly: GCA_933228675.1. Classification (NCBI taxonomy): domain Eukaryota; kingdom Metazoa; phylum Arthropoda; class Insecta; order Diptera; family Rhiniidae; genus Stomorhina; species Stomorhina lunata. The sequence continues at coordinate 99,157,751 of OW121741.1, forward strand.
CTTCCATAAACTAACACGCATTTAGCCGTTAACAAATTTTCTATCTCATCGTTACAAATATTTATCGATGAGGATACTTATAGTTACTCAATAAAAATGTTTTATACAAAATTTTGAAGTACGAGTGTTTGTAGAATTTGGAATATAAAGTAAATATTTAAAACCTAACACGTACTTTACGTTCAATAGGTCTATGAGTTCATAGTTTTTTTGGCTACTGGCATATTTTTTGGTGTAGAAGAAAAGTGGGGGAATATGAAGCCATAAATCCTGATTAAAATACACATAACATATATGGCGGTCAATAGACCAAATAAGTTTGAATTTCTAAAAGCTTTTTAAAACTTAGAGAAATAGAAATATTCGGAAAATAGAACTCAAATACATATTCGTGTTTTACATTTGTATAATATTAGTCCATAATGACGTGTGGATATATATTTGTATTGAGTTGATTTTTTATATAATTTACCCAAGGTATAATTTCTACTTGTTTGTAATTCCTTGAATAATCTTGTTCGGTTTGCAAATACAAAATGTCACAATTGTCCATAGTTGGTGATAGAGTGTGCTGATGAAGTCCGTAGCGGGACAGAAAATGCAGCATTCCTCACTGCTAAGTGTCACATAGTTTTTTCAGTATTTCTAAAATTTATTCATCTAATTTAAAGATCATAAATTCAAAAAATAATTTATGACATGAACCTAAGCCTGACTCGAACTCACAACCATCAACAGAAAATGTTTTTATCAAAAATTTTTCTATAAAAAATTTTTTTATCAAAAATTTTTCTATAAAAAATTTTTTTATCAAAAATTTTTCTATAAAAAATTTGTTTATCAGAAATTTTTCTATAAAAAATTTGTTTATCAAAAATTTTTCTATAAAAAATTTTTTTATCAAAAATTTGTCTATATAAAATTTTTTTTATCAAAAATTTTTCTATCAAAAATTTTTCTATAAAAAATTTTTTAATCAAAAAATTTTTCTATAAAAAATTATTTAATCAAAAAAATTTCTATAGAAAATCTTTTTAACGAAAAATTTTCTATAGAAAATTTTTTTTAACGAAAAATTTTCTATAGAAAATTTTTTTTAACGAAAAATTTTCTATAGAAAATTTTTTTTAACGAAAAATTTTCTATAGAAAATTTTTTTTAACGAAAAATTTTCTATAGAAAATTTTTTTTAACGAAAAATTTTCTATAGAAAATTTTTTTTAACGAAAAATTTTCTATAGAAAATTTTTTTTAACGAAAAATTTTCTATAGAAAATTTTTTTTAACGAAAAATTTTCTATAGAAAATTTTTTTAACGAAAAATTCTATAGAAAATTTTTTTAACGAAAAATTTTCTATAGAAAATTTTTTTTTAACGAAAAATTTTCTATAGAAAATTTTTTTTAACGAAAAATTTTCTATAGAAAATTTTTTTTAACGAAAAATTTTCTATAGAAAATTTTTTTTAACGAAAAATTTTCTATAGAAAATTTTTTTTAACGAAAAATTTTCTATAGAAAATTTTTTTTAACGAAAAATTTTCTATAGAAAATTTTTTTTAACGAAAAATTTTCTATAGAAAATTTTTTTTAACGAAAAATTTTCTATAGAAAATTTTTTTTAACGAAAAATTTTCTATAGAAAATTTTTTTTAACGAAAAATTTTCTATAGAAAATTTTTTTTAACGAAAAATTTTCTATAGAAAATTTTTTTTAACGAAAAATTTTCTATAGAAAATTTTTTTAACGAAAAATTTTCTATAGAAAATTTTTTTAACGAAAAATTTTCTATAGAAAATTTTTTTTTAACGAAAAATTTTCTATAGAAAATTTTTTTTAACGAAAAATTTTCTATAGAAAATTTTTTTTAACGAAAAATTTTCTATAGAAAATTTTTTTTAACGAAAAATTTTCTATAGAAAATTTTTTTTAACGAAAAATTTTCTATAGAAAATTTTTTTTAACGAAAAATTTTCTATAGAAAATTTGTTTTAACGAAAAATTTTCTATAGAAAATTTTTTTTAACGAAAAATTTTCTATAGAAAATTTTTTTTAACGAAAAATTTTCCATAGAAAATTTTTTTTAACGAAAAATTTTCTATAGAAAATTTTTTTTAACGAAAAATTTTCTATAGAAAATTTTTTTTAACGAAAAATTTTCTATAGAAAATTTTTTTTAACGAAAAATTTTCTATAGAAAATTTTTTTTAACGAAAAATTTTCTATAGAAAATTTTTTTTAACGAAAAATTTTCTATAGAAAATTTTTTTTTAACGAAAAATTTTCTATAGAAAAAAATTTTTTTATCAAAAAATTTTCTACAAAAAATTTTTTTATCAAAAATTTTTTTTATCAAAAATGTTTCTATAAAAAATTTTTTTATCAAAAATTTTCTATAAAAAAATTTTTTATCAAAAAATTTCTATAAAAAATTTTTTTATCAACAAATTTTCTATAGAAAATTTTTTTATCAAAAAGTTTTTTTAGAAAATTTTTTTATCAAAAATTTTTTATAGAAAATTTTTTTATCAAAAATTTTTCTATAGAAAATTTTTTTATGAGAAATTTTTTCTATAGAATTTTTTTATCAAAAATTTTTCTATAGAAAATTTTTTTATGAAAAATGTTTTCTGTAGAAAATTTTTTTATGAGAAATTTTTTCTATAGAATTTTTTTATCAAAAATTTTTCTATAGAATTTTTTTTTATCAAAAATTTTTTTATAGAAAATTTTTTTTTATCAAAAACTTTTCTATAGAAAATTTGTTTATCAAAATTTTTTTTTTAGAAAACTTTTTCAACAAAAATATTTTTATAAAAAATTTTTTTATCAAAAATTTTTCTATAGAAAATCTTTTATCAAAAATTTATCTATAGAAGATTTTTTATCAAAAATTTTTCTATAGAAAATTTCTATAGACAATTTTTTTATCAAAAATTTTTCTATAGACAATTTTTTTATCAAAAATTTTTCTATAGACAATTTTTTTATCAAAAATTTTTCTATAAGAAATTTTTTTATCAAAAATTTTTCTATAGAAAAATTTTTTTAACGAAAAATTTTTCTATAGAAAATTTTTTTATCAAAAATTTTTCGATAAAAAATTTTTTAATCAAAAAATTTTCTATAGAAAATCTTTTTAACGAAAAATTTTCTATAGAAAAATTTTTTTAACGAAAAATTTTCTATAGAAAAATTTTTTTTACGAAAAATTTTCTATAGAAAAATTTTTTTAACGAAAAATTTTCTATAGAAAAATTTTTTTAACGAAAAATTTTCTATAGAAAAATTTTTTAACGAAAAATTTTCTATAGAAAAATTTTTTTAACGAAAAATTTTCTATAGAAAAATTTTTTTAACGAAAAATTTTCTATAGAAAAATTTTCTATAGAAAAAGTTTTTTAACGAAAAATTGTCTATAGAAAAATTTTTTTAACGAAAAATTGTCTATAGAAAAATCATGTTAACGAAAAATTTTCTATAGAAAATTTTTTATAGAAAATTTTTTTATCAAAAATTTTTTTATCAAAAATTTTTTTATATAAAATTTTTTTATCAAAAACTTTTCTATAGAAAATTTTTTTTGAAAAATGTTTTCTATAAAAAATTTTTTTATGAGAAATTTTTTCTATAGAATTTTTTTATCAAAAATTTTTCTATAGAATTTTTTTTTATCAAAAATTTTTCTATAGAAAATTATTTTTATCAAAAAATTTTCTATAGAAAATTTGTTTATCAAAAATTTTTTTTAGAAAACTTTTTCAACAAAAATATTTTTATAAAAAATTTTTTTATCGAAAATTTTTCTATAGAAAATATTTTATCAAAAATTTATCTATAGAAGGTTTTTTATCAAAAATTTTTCTATAGAAAATTTTTTTATCAAAAATTTTTCTATAGACAATTTTTTTATCAAAAATTTTTCTATAGACAATTTTTTATCAAAAATTTTTCTATAGACAATTTTTTTATCAAAAATTTTTCTACTAAAAATTTTTTTTATCAAAAATGTTTTTATAGAAAATTTTATATCATCAAACATTTTGCCTATAGAAAATTTTTTTATCAAATATTTTTCTATATAAAATCTTTTTATCAAAAACGTTTCTATAGAAAATTTTCCATAGAAGATTTGAAAATTTTTGAATATAAAAATATTTTAAAAAATATATATATAGAATTTATTTCTGTTTGGAAAAATATTTCCAAAATTTACAAAAATATTCCCAATGTTAACAAAAATAATAGTGTCGTAGCAACAATATTTGAGATTATATTTCGTTGTTCTCTCGAACCATGTATTTTGTTACTATAAATTGGATTTTGATTTGTTTCTTGCCTATTTTGTTTTTGTCTTTTCTTTGAGAAAGCTGCACCACCAACATCTAAACCAATCACCAACATCCAACCAACATCTAAATTTCAACTGAATGATCTTAATACTCATTTTCACGAGTTTTATTAATGATCGTGGTATTTACGAAAATTATATAAATTCATCGGCTACTGGTGGTGTGGGCTGCCTACTCCTGCATAACCCCATATATATTACAATTTTTAGAAAGTAATCCGTAGGAAATAGTTCCAATAAATTCTATAAGAAATTGGACCAATGGAACCTATAAGAAATATGTGAAATAAGTAGAAATCGAGAACCTATTATATAGAAAATCGCACTCTACTAGAACCAATGATTAAATGTTGACTTTTTGTTGACAAACCATTAAGTAAATTTTATGATACGAGCAGTGACTTTAAAAAAAGTAGCTAGATTTCGAATTAGCGTTCAAGTAAGATGTGTTCAATAAAAGGCAAACGCTTACAAACATTTAAATGTAAACACATTGAGTTTATGATATTATTGTGTTTGAACGATAATGTCAATATACAATAACAATTTGATATCATAGATACATTTAATAATAACTGCAATAACATACACAGATACAAGAAAATACACATTATTAAAACCAGGGGAACCACAAATATATACAATTTTTATACAGAAAATTTTTTATAAAAAATTTTTGTAAGGAAAATTTTCTATTAAAAATTTCTATAAGGAAAATTTTCTATTAACAATTTTTATAAGGAATATTTTCTTTAAACAATTTTTATACTGAAAATTTTCTATAGAAAAAAAATTTATTTCCAAAATTTTCTGTAGAAAAATTTATTTCCAAAATTTTCTGTAGAAAAATTTATTTCCAAAATTTTCTATATAAAAATTTTGTACCGAAATTTTTCTATAGAAAAATTTTATACCCAAAATATTCTAAAAGATATTTTCTAAAAAAATTTTATAACAAAAATTTTCTATAAAAAATTTTTATACCAAAAATTTTCTATAAGAAATTTTCAACAGAAAATTTTTTATAAAAAATTTTTAAAGGAAAATTTTCTATAAAAAATTTGTGTGCTGAAAATTTTCTATGGAAAGATTTTATTCCCAAAATTTTCTTTAGAAAAATTTTATACCGAAATTTTCTATAGAAAAATTTTATACCCAAAATATTCTATAAAAATATAAAATTTAAAAATATAAAAATTTTCTAAAAAATATTTATACCAAAACTTTTCTATAAAAAAATTTTCTAACGAAAATTTTTTTTAAAAAATTTTATACCAAAAATTTCCTATCAAAAATATTATATATTTATTTATAGCAAAAATTTTCTATTAAAAAATTTTATACCAAAAATTTTCTATAAAAAATTTTTACACCAAAAGTTTTCTATAACAAATTTTTATACCGAAAATTTTCTATAAAAAAAATTTAAACCGTTAATTTTTTATAAAAATATTTTCATACGAAAAATTTTCTAAAAAAAAATTTATAAAAAAAATTTTATAAAAAATTTTTGCATCGAAAATTTTGTTTAAAAAAATTTGTATACCAAAAATGTTATTTAAAAATTGTTAAGTCCGAAAATTTTTATTAAATTTTAATACCAAAAATTTTCTATAAAAACTTTTATACCAAAAATTTTCTATAAAAATGTTAATACCAAAAATTTTCTATAAAAATTTTTATACCGAAAATTTTTTATAAAAAAATTTTTTAAGGAAAATTTTGTATAAAAATTCTTTATACTGAAAATTTTCTATAAAAAATTTTTATACTGAAAATTTTCTATAGAAAAATTTTATACCGAAATTTTTCTATAGAAAAATTTTATGTCCAAAAATATTCTATAAAAAACTTTCTAAAGAAAAATGTAAACAAAAAATTTTCTATAAATAATTTTCTACCGAAAATTTTCTAAAAAAAAATTTATACCGAAAATTTCCTATAAAAAATTTTTACTCCAAAAATTTTCTATAAAAAATTTTTATACACAAAATTTTCGATAACAAATTTTAATTCCAAAACTTTTCTTAAAAAAATTTTTATACCAAAAATTTTCTATAAAAAATTTTTATACCGAAAATTTTCTACAAAAATTTTTATACCGGAAATTTTCCTTACAAATTTTTATACCGAAAATTTTCTATAAAAATTTTTATACCGAAAATTTTCTAAAAAAAATTTTGTTTAAATTTATTTGTATTCAAAAAATTTTATATAAAAAATGTTTAAGCCGAAAATTTTCTATAAAGATTTTTATACCGAAAATTTTCTATAAAAACTTTATACCGGAAATTTGCTATAAAAACTTTATACCGAAAATTTTCTATAAAAACTTTATACCGAAAATTTTCAATAATAACTTTATACCGAAAATTTTCTATAAAAATTTTTATACCGAAAATTTTCTATAAAAATTTTTATACCGAAAATTTTCTATAAAAATTTTTATACCGAAAATTTTCTATAAAAATTTTTATACCGAAAATTTTCTATAAAAATTTTTATACCGAAAATTTTCTATAAAAATTTTTATACCGAAAATTTTCTTTAAAAATTTTTATACCGAAAATTTTCTATGAAAATTTTTATACCGAAAATTTTCTATAAAAATTTTTATACCGAAAATTTTCTATAAAAATTTTTATACCGAAAATTTTCTATAAAAATTTTTATACCGAAAATTTTCTATAAAAATTTTTATACCGAAAATTTTCTATAAAAATTTTTATACCAAAAATTTTCTATAACAAATTTTTGTACCGAAAATTTTCTATAAAAAAATTTTAAACCGTTAATTTTTTATAAAAATATTTTCATACGGAAAATTTTCTAAATAAAAATTTATAAAAAAAATTTTATAAAAAATTTTTGTATCGAAAATTTTGTTTAAAAAAATTTGTATACCAAAAATTTTATTTAAAAATTGTTAAGGCCGAAAATTTTCCATAAAATTTTAATACCAAAAATTTTCTATAAAAATTTTTATACCAAAAATTTTCTATAAAAATGTTAATACTAAAAATTTTCTATAAAAATGTTTATACTGAAAATTTTTTATAAAAAATTTTTTTAAGGAAAATTTTGTATAAAAGTTCTTTATACTGAAAATTTTCAATAAAAAATTTTTATACTGAAAATTTTCTATAGAAAAATTTTATGTCCAAAAATTTATAGAATATTTTTGGACAAAATTTTCTAAAGAAAAATGTATACCAAAAATTTTCTATAAATAATTTTCTACCGAAAATTTTCTAAAAAAAAATTTATACCGAAAATTTCCTATAAAAAATTTTTACTCCAAAAATTTTCTATAAAAAATTTTTATACCAAAAATTTTCGATAACAAATTTTAATTCCAAAAATTTTCTTAAACAAATTTTTATACCAAAAATTTTCTATAAAAAATTTTTATACCAAAAATTTTCTATAAAAAATTTTTATACCAAAAATTTTCTATAAAAAATTTTTATACCGAAAATTTTCTATAAAAATTTTTATACCGGAAATTTTCTATAAAAATTTTTATACCGAAAATTTTCTATAAAAATTTTTATACCGAAAATTTTCTATAAAAATTTTTATACCGAAAATTTTCTATAAAAATTTTTATACCGAAAATTTTCTATAAAAATTTTTATACCGAAAATTTTCTATAAAAATTTTTATACCGAAAATTTTCTATAAAAATTTTTATACCGAAAATTTTCTATAAAAATTTTTATACCGAAAATTTTCTATAAAAATTTTTATACCGAAAATTTTCTTTAAAAATTTTTATACCGAAAATTTTCTATAAAAATTTTTATACCGAAAATTTTCTATAAAAATTTTTATACCGAAAATTTTCTATAAAAATTTTTATACCGAAAATTTTCTATAAAAATTTTTATACCGAAAATTTTCTATAAAAATTTTTATACCGAAAATTTTCAATAAAAATTTTTATACCAAAAATTTTCTATAAAAAATTTTTATACCAAAAATTTTCTATAACAAATTTTTGTACCGACAATTTTCTATAAAAAAATTTTAAACCGTTAATTTTTTATAAAAATATTTTCATGCGGAAAATTTTCTAAAATAAAATTTATAAAAAAAAAGTTTATAAAAAAGATTTTATAAAAAATTTTTGTATCGAAAGTTTTGTTTAAAAAAATTTTTATACCAAAAATTTTATTTAAAAATTGTTAAGGCCGAAAATTTTCCATAAAATTTTAATACCAAAAATTTTCTATAAAAATTTGTATACCAAAAATTTTCTATAAAAATTTTTATACCAAAAATTTTCTATAAAAATTTTTATAACAAAATTTTTTTATAAAAAATTTTTTTAAGGAAAATTTTGTATAAAAATTCTTTATACTGAAAATTTTCTATAAAAAATTTTGATACTGAAAATTTTCTATAGAAAAATTTTATACCCAAAATTTTCTATAGAAAAATTTTATGTCCAAAAATATTCTATAAAAAATTTTCTAAAGAAAAATGTAAACCAAAAATTTTCTATAAATAATTTTCTACCGAAAATTTTCTAAAAAAAAATTTTTACTCCAAAAATTTTCTATAAAAAATTTTTATACCCAAAATTTTCGATAACAAATTTTAATTCCAAAAATTTTCTTAAAAAAATTTTTATACCAAAAATTTTCTATAAAAAATTTTTATACCGAAAATTTTCTATAAAAATTTTATACCGAAAATTTTCCTTACAAATTTTTATACCGAAAATTTTCCTTACAAATTTTTATACCGAAAATTTTCTATAAAAATTTTTATACCGAAAATTTTCTAAAAAAAAATTTGTTTAAATTTATTTGTATTCAAAAAATTTTATATAAAAAATATTTAAGCCGAAAATTTTCTATAAAGATTTTTATACCGAAAATTTTCTATAAAAACTTTATACCGAAAATTTTCTATAAAAACTTTATACCGAAAATTTTCTATAAAAACTTTATACCGAAAATTTTCTATAAAAACTTTATACCAAAAATTTTCTATAAAAAAGTTTATACCGAAAATTTTCTAAAAAAAATGTTTATACCGAAAATTTTCTAAAAAAAAATTTTATACCAAAAATTTTCTATAAAAATTTTTATACCGAAAATTTTCTATAAAAATTTTTATACCGAAAATTTTCTATAAAAATTTTTATACCGAAAATTTTCTATAAAAATTTTTATACCGAAAATTTTCTATAAAAATTTTTATACCGAAAATTTTCTATAAAAATTTTTATACCGAAAATTTTCTATAAAAATTCTCTACAAAAATGTTTATACCGAAAATTTCATCTAAACTAGAGATGGTGTGGTTCAGTACGTGGTCGAAAATTTTTGATTTGACTCAAGTATCAATAATTTTGTTATTTTCAAAACAACGTAAATTCGAATTTGTGTAAGCCGAGGTACAGGTGTACATTCAATATATCATGATTGCACTTACGATATTAGATAGCTATCAATCAATGTTAAGTTCAGACTTTATATACGGTAGATGCATTAGGAGCTCCTAACAAAATAAATGGATATGTTTATCCTAACTTCATATTAAGCGAAAAATATTTAACAGCTTATAAATGTAAAACTATACCCGGTTATGCGACTAATTTTTGTGCAAAGTAAATACTAGGGAAACCACTTAGATACTTTTAAATATTGAACTATAAAGCTACTGCAACTGAATTTAGTCCAAATATTTTACCAACAATACCAACTGGCGTAACATTTTTTTTCGAATTTGGTCCACATTTTGAATTAGCTGCACCCTAGTAGATATATGACATATGTTTCCAAATTTGACACAACTTGATGTTGGGTATATAAGATTCGGCACAGCTGAATATAACACTCTAACTTGTTTACTGTAAGATTTCGGTTAGATATCCTTTAGATATCATCACAAAGCTATTTCTGAAAGAAATTATCGAGGCACTATGTATAATTGACCATTTAAAATGTAGTCGGCTGCTGTTATCCTCGTAAAGTATACTTATACCTAATAATATAATTGTATATCTATGTATAGTTAAACATTTGCACAACATGTACTAGCAGTTAAGTGCAAATTTACGCTATAGTTACTTCATTTATATTAAACTGAACTATTTTAGTCCCAAAATATTTTGTATATGCGAGGTTTGTTAGCTTGTTTGCCATTTGGTTTATTGACTGACTTTGGCCAAAAAAACAAACGAGTAGTAGATGAAAAATCTTTTTCGTACCTTTTATTATCCCCAAAAAAAATATATATATATTTACCAATAATGTTGAAATATCCCCCCACAAATAGATATAACATATACTCGCAGTACGTGTATTCACAAAGTGTGTGTGTGTGTGTGTATGTGTTTTTAAATGTAACATAAACTCACGTATGACCAACTGACTCACGTTTGAAAGGAAGAATGGGAATATAAAACGTTAAACAGGCTGTTATGTAGTTGTTGATGTTAATATTACTTATTGTTTGCATTACTCTGCTGTAGTCGAACTTTTGGGGGAGGTGGAGGAAAGAGGCTTTACAAACGCATGAATGAATGAGTAAACGTAGTGCACATATAGAGTGTATTTGTCAAATACAAACATTATGTACAACTATCACGCATATTACAAATATAACAAACAAACAAAAAAACACATACAGAACTAATAGTGACATAAAAAGGTTATCAAATACAATTTGGTCAAAATATTGACTTCACTAATGTACTCTAACTATTTAACATGCAGTTACGCTCAAAGAAAATGGTTGGTTAATTAATATATGCAGTATTTTGAGTGTAATAAATATATATAATAGAATCGGATTAAGTACGAATATGTTTTCTTTTGAATAATATTTACTATTCCGATAATTTTGCATATTTTAAGCTTACAGCATAAGGTATGCTACGAATATTCCACTCTTAACATAGTAGATGCAGGGAAGCATTTAGAACTCATTGGTGTCAATAAAGGAAATGTGACCTTTTCGAGTTTGAAAAGTGACCTTTTCGAATTTGACCATTCAATTGCATAAGTATAAGGCAGTATTTACCTGAATGTTCTTACTTAAATGGCCTACATTTATAACCTATTAAGATCAGAGGCCGAAGATATTATACTAACACGGGTAGTATTAATGTAATATGTTGTGATTTTAGTTCTTGCAGAGATAGTTGTATAGTTCGATCATATATATATATATATATATATATATATATATATATATATATATATATATATATATATATATATATATATATATATATATATATGTATATATATGTATATAGATATAAATATAAATATAATAGCTATGAAGATAAATTTGGTATATAGAAGTTTTACATGAGCCATAGGCAGCATATAAAATTTCATCGAAATCGGTTCACATTTAGCTATAGCTCCCATACAAAACATTTATGAAAACAGCCTAAATTTACCCTAAAATACACTTAATGCCAATAAATCCAAAACTATAACAGATATAACCACTAAATTTTGCACAAAAAAGTTTTATGTCAATCCCAGAAAGTGTGAACAATTTTGTCACAGTCGGTCAGTTTTTGACCATATAAAAAACTTACGGAAAAATACAAAAAGAAAAGGAGATTTATGTCCGTTTGTTCATCAGATAAAAGCGCGATAGCTCCTTAACTACAAGAGCTAGAGAAATAAAATTTCACAAAAGTATTTTTGATATGTCATAGAAATTGTGTGCTTAAAATGAGTGAAATCGGTTCACATTTAGTTAGAGCTCCCATATAACCCTGCTACATTTATGCTGATAAATTGAATACAATTGTATAATCTATGACAACTTAATTTAGAATAGAGAAGTTTTATGTAACCTTTGGTCAGTATGCCAAATTTTATAGGAATCGGTCCATATTTGACCACAGCTTTCATATAAAAACCGCCCCCAGAAACCACTAAAATGCTACAAGCGCCAATTAAAAGCTATTAAATTATAAACTGTGACAGCTATGGCCACTAAATTTTGTACAAATAAACTTTATAGTACCTGGTAGACCGAGCCTTGCTCGGAGCTTTATGATAAGCATTTTGAGGAAAATTTTAAAGTTTTTATATATTTTATATTATAAAGTGCTAAAATAAATTTAGAGGAAAGACATGGTAGAAATATTCAGTTAATTTTGAATTATTTGATTTTTTTGTCCGACCAACACATAGTTTGCATAGTTTACAGTTTAACTCATTTTGAATAATTTTGGAAATTATTCATATCAACAGAAACCTCTGTCGACTCATGCGCAACAACTTTGCTAAAGATTATAGTCTGATCAAATGCACAGTTTACGATTTAATTCATTTTGAGTAGTTTTCTGTGGCGCCACCTGTCGGACTTTGCTTATTCCAATTCATAAAACTTCTTCGACTTATCCGTTACAACTTTGCTGAAGATTATAGCATGATTAAATGTACAGCATACGATTAAATTGACTTTGAGTAAATTTCAGTAGCGCCACCTGTCGAAATTTCTTCATACCAACTAAGAAACCTTCGTCGGCTCATGTGCAACAACTTTGCTAAAGATTGTAGCATGATTAAATGTACAGATTACGATTAAATTGACTTTGAGTAAGTTTCTGTAGCGCCACCTGTCGGAAATTATTCATACCAACTAAAAAGCCTTCGTCGGCTCATGCGCTACAACTTTGCTAAAGATCATAGCATGATCAAATGTACAGTTTACGATTTAATTAATTTTTAGTAATTTTCAGTGGCGCCATCTGTCGGAAATTAGTTTTATCAACTTTAAAACCTTCGCCGGCTTATCCGCAACATCTTCGCTAAAGAGCATAACACAATCAAATTCACAGTTTACTATTCTATAAAGAACATACATACAGACAAACATTCATTTGTTTAAAATAATACTAATTTTTCCCCCTTTTTATTCCCTAATTTCTAAAAGTTCCATATGTATATTTGGTACTTTTTTGGTGCCAATTGAATTCGGTACATTTTTAAAAACGCATTTAACATAATGTATAATGTTCCTATTCATATTACTTTGGAGATGTTAAGTTATCATTTTATCCCTTTTTTACCCATTTTGGCTCCAAAATCAAAAAAGTACCAAATACGTGTTTCATGTTTTTTTTACATCTATTGATTGCAGTACCAAGTTTCTTTCTATATTCTTTAGTTTAAAATATAAGAGTGGGTTAAAAAGGTGCAAAAAAAACTATTTTCACCCTTTTTTACCCCCTATCGGACATAGTTTCAAAAAAGTACTAAACACCTGTCCGCTTATTTTCAAAGCTGTTTAAAACGTAATTTTAATTTTGTTTCTATACCTATTACTTTAGGAGACATAGCGTTTTCGATTTTTTCTCCTTTTTACCCGTTTTTACCCTCTTAGAGGTAAAAGTTCCAAAAGTCCCTTCTTCTTCGACCTATACATCAAAAAAGATACCCACTGTCCAAATTTTATCAAAATCGTTAGAGCCGTTTTCGAGATAGCCATTCTATATAAAATTTTGTGACAATATGTCAACATTGGGCTATAGTTCTTATATATATATAACATCCCCTTTTTATATCTACAATCAAAAAGATTAGGAGGTACATTCAGTGTATTAAGACTGCACCTACGAATTAGATCAATCAATGTCCAGACTTTATATACGGTAGATGCATTGAGAACTCCTAACCGTGTTATTATTAACTACATACTAAGCATAACGAAAAGTACTTTACAGCTTATTAATATTAAACTATACCCGGTTATGGGACAAAATTTTGTGCAAAGTAAATACTAGGGAAACCACTTAAGACAAATTTAAATGTTGATTTATAAAGCTATTCCAAACGAATTAAGTCCAATTATTTTATTTCCCTTTTTGTGCACTACATCATTTTCAATTGTAATTGAGAAATTTTCAAATTGAATTAAGAAATCTTCAATTGAAATTGAGAATTTTCAATTGAAATTGAGAAATATTCAATTGGAATTGAGAATTTTCAATTTAAATTGAGAAATTTTCAATTGAAATTGAGACTTTTCAATTGAAATTGTGAAATATTCAATTGAAATTGAAAATTTTCAGTTGAAAATGAGAAATTTTCAATTGAAATTGAGAAATTTCCAATTAAAATTGAGAATTTTTCTATTGAAAATGAGAATTTGTAAGTTGAAATTGAGAAAATCCCAATTGAAAATGAGAAATATTCAATTGAAATTGAGAATTTTTAAATTTAAATTGAGAATTTTTCAATTGAAATTGAGAAAAGCCCAATTGAAAAAATGTTGATTTTTTTAATTGAAATTGAGAAATTTTCAATTGAAAATGAGAAATTTTTAATTTGAAATGAGAAATTTCCAATTGAAAATGAGAAATTTCCAATTGAAAATGAGAAATTTTCAATTGAAATTGAGAATTTTAGAATTGAAAATGAGAAAAACCTAAATTGAAATTTCACTTGGGGTTTTCTCAATTTCAATTGAAAAATTCTCAATTTAAATTTAAAATTTCTCAATTTCAATTGAAAATTTCTCAATTTGAATTGAAAATTTCTAATTTTCAATTGAAAATTTCCCATTTTCAATTGAAAACTTCTCAATTTCAATTAAAAAATTCAAACTCATTTTCAGTTGTGCTTTTCTCAATTTCAATTGAAAAATTCTCAATTTCAAATGAAAAATTCTCAATTTAAATTAAAAAATTTTCAATTAAAAATTTCTCAATTTCAATTGGGCTTTTCTCAATTTCAATTCAAAAATTCTTAATTTCATTTGAAAATTTCTCAATTTCAATTGAATGTTTCTCATTTCCAATTAAGGTTTTCTCAATTTCAATTGAAAATTTCTCATTTTTAATTGAAAATTCTCAATTTCAATTGAAAATTTCCCAATTTCAAATGAAAATTCTCAATTTTAATTGAAAATTTCCCATTTTCAATTGAAATTTCTCAATTTCAATAGAAAATTTCTTAATTTCAATTGAATATTCTCAATTTCAATTGAATATTTCTCAATTTCAATTGAAAATGGTGTAGACAAAGAACACTGAGACTCCAATAATCGAGCATAAGTTTTTCTAAGAATATGTTTTTTATAAACTGGGACATACTAATTAACAACTCATCAACCTTGGCCTTAAAAAGTTCTACTGGCAAACCATCGGCACCCGCTGCTATGTTATTTTTCAGTCGAGTAATTGCAATTCTACCTAGTTTTTGTTGGGTGGGGCTGTCATCATTTATTTGTTAACCTTTTTGGTAAAATTTACGCACTTCATTTCGACTCTTACACATCTCAATTTCCTCAAATACACGTCACTCCATTTCTTTATTTTTCCTTCGGAATAGGCGTTTCTCTCGATATCTTTCTAAAGTTCGACGCATAGCTACTGACTGCTGAGTTGCCCTTTTTTATTTTTCCAGCAGTGGCATTGTGGCACTCCTAGTCATAACAAGAGTTTTTAGGAAGAACCTTAGTACAGATTTTGAAGCAGTTTTCATGGAGTTGGCAATATGTTCTTCTTCTGTTATCCTTGACTCCCGGTGGAGCATAGGCCTCAGATGTTACGCTATTAGAATTACCCAGTATTATTTTAAAGTCATAATTGATCATAGACTTCCTCAAGTTGATCATAGAAGGATTCTTTAACGTCATCATGCGAGAATACAAATAAGGATAAGATTATATTATTATTTTATGACGCTTATCGTCGCTAACATTTCACTTACTAGGGTAAACCTGGAAACCAGATTTCGCATTATGGTGTCTTGACGACGCCGTGACCATTCCATCTAATATCCTGGAAAGCAGCCACATCACATTTATATTTATCAAAAACATCCACCAACTGGATCAGAGCACCACCTCTGTAAAGAGTTCAGTTGTTTCAGGTGCTGATTCGTAAATCATGGTCCTTTTTCCGTTTGACATAGTCTTCAACATTAGGGGACCGTTTTTATTCCCAATTTTAGCTTTTTCAAAGTAATTGCTTTTTCCAGGAGTGGGTTATTAGACTGACGTCCTTAACCTATACTTTTATCGTACTTATGGGGGAACTCGCAGCACATGTTAGCTCACTACATTAACGGATGTTAACATTAACATGAGGAGGTCAGTGTCCACAGTTGTAATAAAGGATGTGCCAAGATAAGTCTGGGCTTACCAAGTTAAGACCAATCAGAATCATTGCTTGGTATCCAACATTTCCTACATCACGCGCATTTTACCTCAGTTGTTAAATTTCTTGAACAAAAATTTGAATTTTTTTTACAACAAACTTTACTGCCCCAAGTATCTTGAGTGTAACAGCATTGCCTCAAAAATATATTAAACAGAACCAAAAGTCCATTTAACTAAATGAAACTAAAATGTATAAATTTACAAATATAAGTTTTCAAAGTTGAATTTACTTTAAGAATGTCCAAAACACTAAATTCTGAACAAACTTTTGAACTGAACAAAATAAAAACTTTTTTAAATGAAGTCAGAAGTGAAGTCCATATATTAAATTGAGACTTCTTGAGTTCAATGTCATACACTTATCACTTATATATGTATGTATAAACGTCTAAAATGAACTCCTTAATAATGACTTTTCTTAATTACCATAACTTTATTTGATGAAATGAAGACATTACTTTTTAGACCATTTATTATTACAAATCAAACAATTTATTACATATTTACCTCAAAGTAAAAGAATTGGGTTTCTTAGCACATAATTTTTCTTCAGGTTTTCTAATTTGTATTTACTCAAATCATTTCATTTCAAGAAGTGTTGATTTGTAGAATGAACATTTTGTATGTTTTGGACATATTAATAACTTGTTAAGTTCAATGGGATTTTCTATGTATTTTCATTCAATTCTCGTAATACGAGTCTCGTATAGAAGATATTGTCTTCCATTTTTTGTTTTTATCTCTCTCATGTTTCATGTTTTTTATGATAATATCTTTATTTATGATTTTATTTATTTATTAAATTGTTACGATTTATTTATTTGTTATATTGTATATTTTTATGTATTTTATTATTTATGATCTACATATTTATTTATTAGAGAATAATCAAAAACAAACAATTTTTCATTAGTCAGTATCGGTTCATTTTTCATATTTGAAGGCCACCAATTTTTATACCCTTCACCACCATAAGTGGAAAGGATATTATAAGTTTGTGCTGATGTTTGTAACGCATAGAAATATTTGCCTTAGACCCACCTTTTAGTATACCAATAGGTTTAAAATCACCTTCTGAGTCGATTTAGCGATGTCAGTAAGTCCGTCCGTCCGTCCGGCTGGTTGGACCATGTAATCAAAGTCCAGGTCGCGATTCTAAAGATAATTTGATGAAATTTGGCACAGATTATTTTTTTGACCATGGCTATTGAAATTCCTCATAATTTTTACATTATTTATGGAATCACTTCCCGGAATTGATATTTTTGGCCACAAATATCAATATTTTTTCGTGAAATTTAAAACAAATACTGCTTATGTAAACCTTAATCACTGTACCAAATTTCGTTGAAATCGGTCCAGATGTGAGCTATGGCCCATACAAACTCTTCTCTCAAAACTAAATGAGACAAAAATCACTAAAACGCTTGTAAATCTGAAGATAATTCGAATTTTAAGATTTTTTTTTGCATACATAATTTTTGTAATAACTGTAATCAATTTGCTAAATTTCGAAATACTCAGCCTACATTTGACCCTTGCTCTCATATAAGTCCAAATGACGGAAACAGCTTAAATATATAAGTCTTGAGAAAATGTTTGTATGATGGCGAAATTTAGCAAATATTTGTCTTTATGCAGGAAAAAGAACACGTTTGACCTGGGTGGTGAAGGATATCGTAAGGTCGGTCTTGACCGACTATAGCACTTTCTTACCTTTTTTCTTTACTTGTTTTTTTTAGTTGTTATGGTATCTTTTTACAAACGAAAATAAAATCAAGTTTAAATAACAATGATGAAAAGTATTTCCGTTGGTCAAGCTCGATCATATGAACATAACAAGTAAGAGATATATTATATTCGGCAGTGCTGAATCTTATATCTTCTTCTGTTATCCTTGACTCCCAGTGGAGCATAGGGCCTCTGAATCTTATATACCCGCCTCTGAATCTTATATACCCACCATTAAGTTGTGTTCAATTTAGAAACATATCTCATATATTTACGGTCTCATAAATTTAGTCGGTCAAGCCCGACTATATAATACCCTTCACTGCTAAGGTCAAATATGGACCAACAATTAAACAAGTTTTCCTTAAGTATTAGAGACATACATACATAAACTATGTGCTATTTTTTCAAAATTTCGAGATTTATATCATTTCCGACTAAGGGCCTGATATGGGAGCTAGGGTCAATTGTGGACCGATTGTTACCAAATTTCGGTTGTTGGTTTATATTTACAAAATATTATCTGTGCAAAGTTTAAGTAATCAAATGCTTTTATCTTTAGAGTTATTAATGTTTTTGTGCTTTTATGTGTATATAAACGTCTTTTGAGAATGTGTCTTGTATCGGAGGTATGGTCAAATATGGGCCGACTTCTACAAAATAAGAAACTCTGATTAAGATTATAATAAGCAATATTTGTGCTGAATATTATTAAAATACAACTAAATTTGTGGATGTAAAGGACCAAAGACCCTATTCCGGGAAGGCATCCCTATGGGAGGTACCCGAAATAGTAATCCGATTTCGCCCAAAAGTATAGGGATCGTCCTTGGACCAAAATAATAACCTCAAATTATATTTAAAGTTACGACCTGTAGAGTGATAACAAGCTTACATGAATAACCGGCCAGCCAGGGAGTGATTCTAAGTCGATTGGTATACTAAAAGGTAGGTCTCGGACCAATATTTCTATGCGTTACAAACATCAGCACAAACCCAATATACCCTATGGTGGTGAAGGGTATACAAAATGTTACGATAGTTGGTAAAATATTTGGACTAAATTCGGTTGCAGTAGCTTTATAGTTCTATAATTACAAGAATGTAAGTGGTTTCCCTAGTATTTACTTTG
Organism: Stomorhina lunata; assembly: GCA_933228675.1. NCBI lineage: Eukaryota > Metazoa > Arthropoda > Insecta > Diptera > Rhiniidae > Stomorhina > Stomorhina lunata. The sequence continues at coordinate 99,177,119 of OW121741.1, forward strand.
AACAAAATTCGTTATCGCATGGTTTTGGTTCAATGGGTATGGTTTTACATGAATAAGTTGTTAAATACTTTTCGATTAGCTTGAAATTTAGTTAGAATAAACATGTTGATAGTAATATGACAGGTCCATATATTTTGTTAGGAGTGCCTAATGCATCTACCGTATATAAAGTCTGGACATTGCTTAATATGCTGATTGTACCTCCGAATCTTTTTGATTGTAGATATAAAAAAAGGGGATGTTATATATAAATATATTAGGGTGGGTCGTTTTTTTACTTTTATCTCTGATCGACTTCTAATAGTGAAATTATAAGGCCAAATTATGTCAAACGGACGTGTGCAAAATATTATTGATTTATTTTTAGGATACGAGCCCGCGCAACGGGCTTAAAGTTTTTGAGCCCATTTGTATGGGGAAAAATGAGAATATTTGCAGTTTTTGCTACATTTTATCCATTAAGGATTTATTTGTTAAAGAAAATACAATGAAAACTACAAGTAAACTAATGCAGCTTTCCTTGAAGGCATAAACATTTGAAATCCATTTAACAGTTTTTGAGTTATTGTGATTTCTCACCTAAAATTCGTGTCCTTTTTTATATTTTAACAAAATTTAACTATTAAGTACTTGCAAGTCTTGAAATGATAAATCATGTCTTACCAGTTTTTGTCCCCAAGTAATTTTTTTTGCGGTTTATCCTTAGGCTTGTTGTCAAGGACACCAATTTTAGGGGAGAAATCGCAACAACTCCAAAAATGTTTTATGGATTTCAAATTTTGATGACTTCAAGGAAAGCTGCATTAGTTTACTTTAAGATTCCATTGTCTTTTCTTTTACAGATAAATCCTAAATGAATGAAATGTAGCAAAAACTGCAAATATTCTCATTTTTTCCCATACAAATGGGCTCAAAAATTTTGGGCCCGTTGCACGGGCTCGTATCATAAAAATAAATCAATAATATTTTGCACACGTCCGTTTAAAGTAGTTTGACCATATAATTTCACTATTAGAAGTCGATTAGAGACAAAAGTCAAAAAAACGACCCACCCTAATATATATATATATAAGAATTATATGCAAATTTGGTGGCCATAGCTGTCATAGCTTCTAATTTAATAGCTTTTAACTGGCCTTTTGGTTTCCGGGAGTGTTTTTTATATCAAAGCTATAGTGAAATATAGACTGATTCCTATACAATTTGATATACTGACCAATAGTTGCATAAAACTTCTCTATTCTAAATTTAGTCGTCATAGCTATTATAATTGTATTCAATTTTTGAGCATTAATGTGTTTCCCGGATAGGGGTTATATGGGAGCTCTAACTAAATGTTCACCGATTTCGTCCATCTTCAGTGCACAAAATTCTCAAGATATCAAATATACTTTTGTAAAATGTTGTTCCTCTAGCTTTTTTCGTTAAGACGCTATCGCGCTTTTATCTGACTGACAGACGGACATAAACCCCCTTTTCTTTTTGTATTTTTTTGTTTCCGTTAGTTTTTTATATGGGACCTATGGTCAAATGGTGACCGATTGTGACAAATTGCACACTGGTTGGCATTGGCATAATACTTCCTTGTGCTAAATTTAGTGGCCAAAGCTATTACAGTTTATCATTTATTGGCATTTAAGTGCATTTTAGGTCGAATTTAGGCTGTTTCCATAAGTTTTTTGTATGGGAGCTATGATTAAATGTGAATACATTTGGATGAACCCATTTGGATGAAATTTTATATGAGGTTATTCGGGAGCTGTGGTCAAATGTGAAACGATTTTGCCCGATTTCAATACCAAAATTTTCCAAGAAATGGAAAATATTTATGCCAAATTTTAGTGAACTATATCTTTTCGTTTCGACAACTGACATACGGACATCGCTCCGCCAATATTAAGGAAATTACAAATGGAGTGACAATCTCAAGATTCTTTTGATGGTGATTATAAAAAATTTTATGGATAGATGCATTTTTGTGTTAGTTACGCCTTTTTGGATTTTAGTTGACTATATAAAGTTAACTACGGCTTTTGATGGAGAATTATAAACTTACCTTATGAAAACTTCTATTTCCTTTTAAATTCAAGATTTTCAACACCTCTTGATATTTTTTGATTAATACATAACAATAAAGTTTATTAAATTTACTTTAATTTTGAACTCTTTTATTGCTTTTGTTTTTTTAATACAAAAAAGTGAAACACTAAAACTTTGCTCAAATGCAACAACAACAACAACAAACAAACAAAATTATTGATAAAATAAACAAAGCAAAAACAATGACCGGCTTAAAAATTTCATACATTTTTAACGAAACTTTATCAACATTTTTCACAAATTTACAATAAACTTTTTAGCAAAATTTTTACACACACTTATTAAGAAACACTTTAATTATAATTTTATGAACAAATTTTGAAATTTCCATCACTATTTTCATAAGAAAACTGTTAATTTTTAATGACATTTATATTTAGGAACCGAATCGTAAAGAAATTGCGCGTAAACTAAATAATAATTTTAGTGGGAGAGCGAAAACTGTAAATGCCATTGCAATAAGAGAATTGGAAATGAGAAACAAAAGAGTAATGGGTAAAGAGATTAGTTAAATGCAATTTGCTCTGATTTAGAGAAAAGTAAAATGTAAATGAAAGGAAGAGGAAACTTAAGGGTGGATTAGTTGAACTTAGCGTGAGGCTGCCTTAACGGAACGTTACAGCTGATTGTTTATATTGTGTATAAAGCAGTTAGTGAATTCTGATATCACTTTATCTTAATGTCTGAATCTGTTTAAAATAAAAATCCTTAAGTTCTAAAGTGACATTAATTAACAGTGTTGTCAATATATTGATGTGCAAAGAATACAGATACATATTTTCTCAAAACTTATATATTTAAGCTGTTTCCGTCATTTGGACTTATATAAGAGATAGAATTCAATGCCATAATAATGTTTTTTGAAATTAAAAGATTTTTATAAAATTCCATTAGATAAATCTTTAAAAAGCAATTTGAATGAAAAACGACTTAGGGCCTTTCTATATTAAAGTAACGATAAGCAGGATTTGTTTTAAATTTTATGAAAAAGTATTAATATTTGTGGCTAATATATCAATTCCGGGAAGTGGGACCTATAAGAGGTACCGTAAATAATGGATCAATTTTCAATAATTTCAATAGCCATGGTCCCACTATCAAAAATTATCAGTGGCAAATTTCATCAAATTATCTTTAGAATTGCGACCTGTACTTTGATTACATGGTTTACAGGGGGTCCAGCCAGCCAGACGGACTGACATCGATTCAGAAAATGATTCTAAGCCTATTGGTAAGCTATAACTTTTCGTTAATGTTTTATCGTGCCGACAACTGACATACGGACATCGCTACGCCAATATTAAGGAAATTACAAACGGAGTGACAATCTCTATACTAAAAGGGTGGTCTAAGACAAATATTTATATGCGTCACATACAGCAGCACCCTTCATCACCATAGGTTGAAAGGGTATTATAAGTTTGTACATAGAAATATTTGTCTTAGACCCCCTTTTTATCGATGTCACCGATTTAGCGTTGTCAGTCCATCCGTATGCCCGTCCGTCTGACTGGCTGGCTAGAACTGTAATCAAAGTCCAGGTCGCAATTCTAAAGATAATATGACCAATTTGGCACAGATAATTTTTTTGATAATGGGACTATGGCTGCTGAAATTCATCAAAATCGGTTCATTTATATTTATGGTACCTCCCATAGGTTCCACTTCCCGAAATTGATACATTGGCAGATTTTTGCCCAAATTGCTCTATCTCTTCTAGTTTCCAAGGAAATCGAAGTTTTATATTTTCATATAAAAAGTTTCAAAAATTTAGATTTTAGTACGAATTTTAAAATCTTTTTTAGTGATCACAGATTTTTGCCCAAATTCCTCTAGTTTTTTACTAATGCATGTCGAAGTCACTAACGAGGATATTGGTTGCTTAAGTACCTTCAATTTTCTGAGAAGTTTGGTATCTACAAGAGATGACGCCAACGATGACATAGAATCGATTATAAATAGAGTAAAATCTCCATTTTGGCGTTCTCCGAGCCATTTAGGAGTCAATTATCAACAACATCTAAGTTACAAACATACAACGCGAATGTAAAGTCTCGTCCGTATTACAGTTTCGAAGCTTGGAAACGCTATCCATATGGTGACTGAATAGCATAAGAAATGAAGATCTTCCAAACGCGACAAATCAAATCCCTGCTTCTGTAGAGATATGTCAACGGAAATGGCGATAGATAGGCCACACGCTTCGAAGGCCGTCGTTTTGGTACACCTGCTAAAACGTGGAGAAGATCAATCGATGCAGAGCTGCAAGCCGCAAACTATTAATGAAATGACGTATGACTAACATCTCGCAATAGAGTTCGATTTTAAAGGATGGTTGAGGCCCTATGCTCTACTGGGAGTCAAGAATAGCAGAAGAAGAAGAAAAATGAAGCAACCCTAATGTCCATTTAAGATAGCCAAAAGTATGCCCTAATACTAACTTCCCTTTGAATTCTCAACATTTTAAACGAGAGTCTTCCTACGTCTCAATATTGAACCCTTCTTTCACGTTTTGTATCTAAAACATAGGTAAAAAAATACCCTGATTAGCATCGGGCTTTTCTATCTATCTGCTATAACTAACTGCTCTTCAACCGATGTTTTATTATGTAGCTTTGAATTTCTTAGTCATTGGCGTTACTATAATTAATTTTCTGTTTACAGTCCGTAAACTGATTCTAATTACGGTCATCAATCCGACAACGTATCTCTTTAGAACAAGTAAAGTATCAGAGACCCTAAAGTATATGAGACCCAAGGAATTAAATAGCTTAATATATTGGGTGTCCCAACTAGAACGCAATTTTTAAATTTTAAATAATATTTACATCCCGACAATTTTGTTATTATTTTTTGATAAAACACAGATATTTAAAAAAAAATCGTCAAACTTTATTATATCGTAAAGTAGACAGAATGAGGTTATGTATGGAACAAGATATTGTGCAAATGGCCGCTTTGCACACACGCGATCTTTTAATGAAATTTTCAATGACCTTTTTCCATAAATGCTGCGTTATTTCATTAATGCAGCGTCCAATTTCCCCTTTTATGGCTTATGTCGTCATCTGCTTATTCGCGTAAACCATTGACTTCAAAAAACCCCAAAGCAAAAAAGTCTAAAGGCTTAAAATCGCACGATCTAGGCGGGCAAATTTTGGTCTTAAAAAAGGGGAAATAACACGACCGGGAAATGACTGATGTAGCAATTGAATTGTTTCTCTGACTGTATGACATGTGGCGCCATCTTGTTGAAACCACATGCCCTCACATTAATTTCTTCAATTATAGGCAAGAAAAAACTGGTTATCATTTCACGATACTGAAGACCATTGACTATTTGCGCTTGACCTGCCTCATTTTCATATAAAAAAACGTACAATGATTCCTCCAGCCCAAAAACCACACCACACTGTGACACGTTGAGGATGCATTTGCATCTCGTGAATCACTCGAGGGTTTTCCTCACCCAAAATGTGACAATTCTGCCTATTGATGAAGCCATCAAGATGGAAATGGGCCTCGTCGCTAAAAATGATTTAATCGGCAAAATCTTTATTTTCATGTTGTCTCTCCAATACCCAATTAACGAACACGATATCTTGTTCCATTGAGTTCTAGTTGGGACACCCTTTATAAGTATCATTGAAAAAGCTTAACTTTCGGTGTGTTCCCAAGTTCTCACGAAGATTCTATATAAACTTCCCATCTATTACTATGTAGACTGGGCTTAGAGCCGAATCAAACTAATAGCCTTTGGAAACAAGGCTTCTGTTAAATGCTAGTGTGCAGCTCTGAGAAAAGTGGATGAGATATGGCCAAAAGCTCTGGATGTTCTCAACTCAAAATCCATAATCAATAGGCCCAAGGAGTTAAAGATTATCTAAGTTTCCAGCTAAAATCTGAAAGATCAATTAGAAATAACAGTCACGTTATATTTATTATGCCTAGTCCCAAGGACCTGCTTGTGTATGGATTTAATGAAGCGGATCATGTTATATATACGTTTTTTCTTAAAGGCAATTTCCATGTAAAACTGAGATATTTACATAATTTTTCTTTTTTATTATTATTTATACTTCATTGAATTCATTTGATTCCTGTCTCACCTGATAAAATCCGTTGCCATGACCAATAATATTTCCTGCCAAGTGTCTTAGATTGAAGGCATCAATCGGTTGCCCTCAAAAAAAAAAACGCAGACAGATACAACAACTATTGTAGCTGTTATTTTTGTAAAACAGACAAACAAAAGGCAAGTGGCTAATAATAATGCCGAGAATAAACGTTAGATAAGTTGAGGGAGGCCTATGTAGCCTTGAGTGTTATAATAACGGTCTTAGATGTTGTAAATCAAACACGTGAACAGGTGGGTGGTATTGTTTATGAGAATATGTATGTGTGTGTGTATGTATAGAAAAAAATATTGACTTGACTTCAGTTCATTACGCTTCATTGGGTTGCCATGATAGCAGCAATTTTCAAATTTCCTCCTTCTCTGCCAAATGTTTCGGCTGTGTTTGGCATTCATTTTCCCTTTCCCTAAAAGTTTAAAATATTTTTTGATTTATTTATTTTAATAACAAAAGACCACCATTTGATCCAAAGCGAACTTCCGTGTTTTACTCCCCTTTGTCCACCAACTTCCATACCACGTAAATTTTCAGACAATATTTTCATCCAAAAAATTTAATTTATCCTTTTACTAGCGGAAACCTAACAACAAAAAATCCATTTCACCGAATTCTCATATGCTGTTGATTTAGTTGGCTTCAAATCCTTTAACACTCCATGATCCTGAGCTTTTAGTGTGGAGATAACAAATAACAATGTGTGTGTATGTGTGCGAGTGAGTGCGGAACTTTTATATTTGTTAATATGTTTAGGAAGGACATTTATGTATATTTACCGCTTAAATGCTTGTCTGGCACTCTGTTGCATGCCTGGACTGCTGCTGGTCATTGGGGTTTGGTCTGTTGTGGCTGAAAATAGTCTAGAGTCTGAGTTTATATGGTGGCTTCCTGGATTCTACTGAAAAAAAATAACATAATACAATTGTTACATTAAATTGAGCATTTTTTTCGGTACAAATATATTTTTATACCGTGTAACATCATATCGTTGGTCTCATGTAGAAAGGCCCTAACTCACACTTTGTTCATAATTGATTTTTTGTGATTCCAATACATCCTCACAAAAATTTTAGGCAATTTTATCAAAATTAGTGGTTATAAGTAAAAAGCCCTTACTTATTTCTAAAATAAAAAATATATTTTTTAAAAGCCCAATTCGCCAAATCTTAAAGCTTTCGGTTGGATGTATAATAATTTCATATATTAAACTTTTTCTGACAAAATTTTTGGATATAAAACTTTAAATAACAAAAGCTTTCGCCAAATTTTATGTCGTTGTATCGACAAATAATAGAAAACTTTCGAATCTTAAAGCTGTCCATTGGATGTATAATAATTTGTTATATTAAACATTTGTCGACAACATTTTCGGATATAAAACTTTTAATATCAAAAGCTTTCCTAATGATAACTTTTAACAGCTAAAGCTTTCTGCTAAAAACATTCCACATCGAAAGCTTTTCAATAAAAAAATCTGAAATTATTAATCTAAAGTTTTTTTTTATATAAAACTTTCGATATAAAACTTTTAATATCAAAAGCTTTCCTAATGATAACTTTTAATATCTAAAGCTTTCTACTAAAAACATTCCACATCGAAAGCTTTTCAATAAAAAAAACTTAAATTATTAATCTAAAGTTTTTTTTTATACAAAACTTTCGATATAAAACATTCAATATCAAAAGCTTTCCTAATAATAACTTTTAATATCTAAAGCTTTCTACTAAAAACATTCCACTTCGAAAGCTTTTTAATAAAAAACTAAAATTATTAATCTTATGTTTTTTTTTATATAAAACTTTCGATGACGAAAGGTTTTGTATTATAAACTTTCGATATCGAAAGATTTCTTATATAAAACATTTGTCGCCAAAATATTTTAGATAGAAACACTTTTCATATAAAACTTTTCTATAGAAAAATGTCTATATCAAAAGCTTTCCTATAGATTACTTCAATATCAGAAGCTTTTTAAAAAACTGTTTAAATTAAAAATTCCTATATAAAACTTTCAATGTCGAATTCCTATAATAAACATTCGATATCGATTTCTAAAAAAACTATATATACTTTAAAAGCTCTATTTCGCCAAATTTTGTGTCGTTGTATCGACAAGTAATAGAAAACTTTCGAATCTTAAATCTTTCGGTTGAATGTATAATAATTTCTTATATTAAACTTTTATCGACAACATTTTCGAATATAAAACTTAAAAAATCAAAAGCTTTCCTAATGATAACTTTTAATATCTAAAGCTTTCTATTAAAAACATTACACATCGAAAGCTTTTCAATAAAAAAACTGCCATTATTACTCTAAAGTTTTTTTTTTAAAGCTTTCGATGACGAAATGATAAAAAAAATTCTTCATATTAAACTTTCCTATAGAAAAATTTCTATATCAAAAAGCTTTCCTATAGGTAGCTTTTTATATAAAAAGTTTTTAACTAAAAACATTCCATATCAAAAGCATTAAATAAAAAAGAGATTTCCTATATAAAACTTTCGATGTCGAAAGGTTTCCTATAAACTTTCCTAAAGAAAAATTTCTATATCAAAAAGCTTTCCTATAGATTACTTTAATACCTGAAGCTTTCTAAAAAACTGTTTATATTAAAAATTCCTATATAAAACTTTCAATGGCGAAAGGATTTCTATAATAAACATTCGATATCGAAAGATTTTTATCTTATATAAAATTTTCCTACAGAAAACTTTCAATATCAAAAGCTTTCCTATAGGTAACTTTTTATATAAAAAACTTTCGAATTAAAACATTCCATATCAAAAGCATTAAATAAAAAATAGATTTCCTATATAAAACTTTCGATGTCGAAAGGTTTCCTATAAACTTTCCTAAAGAAAAATTTCTATATCAAAAAGCTTTCCTATAGATTACTTTAATACCTGAAGCTTTCTAAAAAACTGTTTATATTAAAAATTCCTATATAAAACTTTCAATGGCGAAAGGATTTCTATAATAAACATTCGATATCGAAAGATTTTTATCTTATATAAAATTTTCCTACACAAAACTTTCAATATCAAAAGCTTTCCTATAGGTAACTTTTTATATAAAAAGCTTTCAACTAAAAACATTCTATATCGAAAGCATTAAAAAAAACATTTCCTGTATAAAACTTTCGATGTCGAAAGGTTTCCTATAAACTTTCCTAAAGAAAAATTTCTATATCAAAAAGCTTTCCTATAGATTACTTTAATACCTGAAGCTTTCTAAAAAACTATTTATATTAAAAATTCCTATATAAAACTTTCAATGGCGAAAGGATTTCTATAATAAACATTCGATATCGAAAGATTTTTATCTTATATAAAATTTTCCTACAGAAAACTTTCAATATCAAAAGCTTTCCTATAGGTAACTTTTTATATAAAAAACTTTCGAATTAAAACATTCCATATCAAAAGCATTAAATAAAAAATAGATTTCCTATATAAAACTTTCGATGTCGAAAGGTTTCCTATAAACTTTCCTAAAGAAAAATTTCTATATCAAAAAGCTTTCCTATAGATTACTTTAATACCTGAAGCTTTCTAAAAAACTGTTTATATTAAAAATTCCTATATAAAACTTTCAATGGCGAAAGGATTTCTATAATAAACATTCGATATCGAAAGATTTTTATCTTATATAAAATTTTCCTACACAAAACTTTCAATATCAAAAGCTTTCCTATAGGTAACTTTTTATATAAAAAGCTTTCAACTAAAAACATTCTATATCGAAAGCATTAAAAAAAACATTTCCTGTATAAAACTTTCGATGTCGAAAGGTTTCCTATAAACTTTCCTAAAGAAAAATTTCTATATCAAAAAGCTTTCCTATAGATTACTTTAATACCTGAAGCTTTCTAAAAAACTATTTATATTAAAAATTCCTATATAAAACTTTCAATGGCGAAAGGATTTCTATAATAAACATTCGATATCGAAAGATTTTTATCTTATATAAAATTTTCCTACAGAAAACTTTCAATATCAAAAGCTTTCCTATAGGTAACTTTTTATATAAAAAACTTTCGAATTAAAACATTCCATATCAAAAGCATTAAATAAAAAATAGATTTCCTATATAAAACTTTCGATGTCGAAAGGTTTCCTATAAACTTTCCTAAAGAAAAATTTCTATATCAAAAAGCTTTCCTATAGATTACTTTAATACCTGAAGCTTTCTAAAAAACTGTTTATATTAAAAATTCCTATATAAAACTTTCAATGGCGAAAGGATTTCTATAATAAACATTCGATATCGAAAGATTTTTATCTTATATAAAATTTTCCTACACAAAACTTTCAATATCAAAAGCTTTCCTATAGGTAACTTTTTATATAAAAAGCTTTCAACTAAAAACATTCTATATCGAAAGCATTAAAAAAAACATTTCCTGTATAAAACTTTCGATGTCGAAAGGTTTCCTATAAACTTTCCTAAAGAAAAATTTCTATATCAAAAAGCTTTCCTATAGATTACTTTAATACCTGAAGCTTTCTAAAAAACTATTTATATTAAAAATTCCTATATAAAACTTTCAATGGCGAAAGGATTTCTATAATAAACATTCGATATCGAAAGATTTTTATCTTATATAAAATTTTTCTACACAAAACTTTCAATATCAAAAGCTTTCCTATAGGTAACTTTTTATATAAAAAACTTTCGAATTAAAACATTCCATATCAAAAGCATTAAACAAAAAAGAGATTTCCTATATAAAACTTTCGATGTCGAAAGGTTTCCTATAAACTTTCCTAAAGAAAAATTTCTATATCAAAAAGCTTTCCTATAGATTACTTTAATACCTGAAGCTTTCTAAAAAACTGTTTATATTAAAAATTCCTATATAAAACTTTCAATGGCGAAAGGATTCTTATAATAAATATTCGATATCGAAAGATTTTTTTCTTATATAAAAGTTTCCTATAGAAAACTTTCAATAGCAAAAGCTTTCCTATAGGTAACTTTTTATATAAAAAACTTTCGAATTAAAACATTCCATATCAAAAGCATTAAATAAAAAATAGATTTCCTATATAAAACTTTCGATGTCGAAAGGTTTTCTATCAACTTTCCTAAAGAAAAATTTCTATATCAAAAAGCTTTCCTATAGATTACTTTAATACCTGAAGCTTTCTAAAAAACTGTTTATATTAAACATTCCTATATAAAACTTTCAATGGCGAAAGGATTTCTATAATAAACATTCGATATCGAAAGATTTTTATCTTATATAAAATTTTCCAACAGAAAACTTTCAATATCAAAAGCTTTCCTATAGGTAACTTTTTATATAGAAAGCTTTCAACTAAAAACATTCCATATCAAAAGCATTAAATAAAAAAGAGATTTCCTATATAAAACTTTCGATGTCGAAAGGTTTCCTATAAACTTTCCTAAAGAAAAATTTCTATATCAAAAAGCTTTCCTATAGATTACTTTCATAGCTGAAGCTTTCTAAAAAACTGTTTATATTAAAAATTCCTATATAAAACTTTCAACGGCGAAAGGATTTCTATAATAAACATTCGATATCGAAAGATTTTTATCTTATATAAAATTTTTCTACACAAAACTTTCAATATCAAAAGCTTTCCTATAGGTAACTTTTTATATAAAAAGCTTTCAACTAAAAACATTCTATATCGAAAGCATTAAAAAAAACATTTCCTGTATAAAACTTTCGATGTCGAAAGGTTTCTATATCAAAAAGCTTTCCTATAGATTACTTTAATACCTGAAGCTTTCTAAAAAACTGTTTATATTAAAAATTCCTATATAAAACTTTCAATGGCGAAAGGATTTCTATAATAAACATTCGATATCGAAAGATTTTTATCTTATATAAAACATTCCTATAGAAAACTTTCAATATCAAAAGCTTTCCTATAGGTAACTTTTTATATAAAAAACTTTCGACTTAAAATATTCCATATCGAAAGCATTCAAAAAAAAGATTTACTGTATAAAACTTTCGACGTCGAAAGGTTTCCTATAAACTTTCCTGTAGAAAAATTTCTATATCAGAAGCTTTCCTACAGATTACTTTCATATCTGAAGCTTTCTAAAAAACTGTTTATATAAAAAAATTCTATATAAAGCTTTCAATGTCAAAAGTATTCCTATAATAAACATTCGACATCGAAAGATTTTTAATATCAAATATTTTTCTATAGGTAACTTTTTATATAAAAAAAACTTTCAACTAAAAATATTCCATATCGAAAGCATTAAAAAATAGATTTCCTCGTATATAAAACTTTCGATGTCGAAAGGTTTCCTATAATAAAATTTTAATATTAAAAGATTTTCTATAGAAAACTTATGATATCAAAAGATTTCTTATATAAAATGTTTGTCTTCAAGATATTTCGAATTGAAGCTTTCTATATAAATCGATATCGAAAGGCTTCCTATTATAAACTTTCGATATCGAAGAATTTTCTGTAGAAAAATACTTTTAACAAATGTATAGGCAGTAGATTTTGTTAAAAAAAAAAACCTTCTCCTTAAAAAACTAAAAAGGTGTCAAAAAATGTTGGTAGCTATCCGAAATTTCCATTCAATTTTATACACTGAAATAAATATTTTTGTTTAATTTTACTAAAATCTCTGACACAAAAAAATTCGAAAAATCTAAAGTCAAGCAAGTAAATATGGTTCGTAGTCTTTGGTTCCCTTTCCTGTCACTTATGTCAAAATAGCATGTAACCATTTTTCCATCTCAAAGTCTGTCCCGTTGCTATCCGCATGTGTATGTAAATATGTTAAAAATTTCATTTTTGACAACTTCCTAAGTCCATATGTATGTGAACGAATAAATGAATGAAAGAATGAATATATGTTTGTGTGCATCCGATGATTGTGTCTGCATTTTATGCGCGAGTTATAAAGGCAGCAGGGATGAAGGACTTTTTGTTGAATATTTTATTTTATTGTCTTGTCTGTTTGTTGTTTGCTCGCATATTTGTTTAGGGCGTCATAATTGGTTTTTATGCCCCAAAATTTCTAATATTTCCTTATTTTAGATGAACTGCTTTTAAACGGGGTTGAGGCAGATGCTGCCTGCTATAGTCTATGGCACAGCATTTTCAATTGTTATATATTTACATTGATGACGATGATGATGATGAAAAATTTGCATGTTTAATCATTAAATTAATTTAGTAACAAATATGATTTTATTTGCACAAATAGTTTCATAAATATAACTTTTAATTAAATTTTTGGTCAAAAGTTTTGTCGGTAAATAAAGACAATGAGTAAAGAAGTAACAAAGCTTGTAATTGAGTTTTTGTTAACAAAAAAAATCCATTATTGATCGTTGTAAAATAAAAAGCAAAATTATCCGAAATCAATGGATCGATTTAGATGAGTCCTTCCCTAACAAAATTTTAGAGGCTTTTCTGTCCCTCTTTCTATTTGCAAATTTTTTACCCACCATCAAAAAGAATGGGGGGTATATTGATGTTGTCTTTCCGTTTGTAATTTCCAATATATTGGCTCAAAAACCGGAAGGGATATATACTCTGAATCCTTATGAAATTTTAAGACGATTGAGCGATGTCCGTCTGTCTGTCTGTCAAAAAATTACTTTTTATAGGAAATTTTTCAAAAATTTACTTTTTATAGGAAATTTTTCAAAAATTTTCTTTTTATAGGAAATTTTTAAAAATTTTCTTTTTAAAGGAAATTTTTCAAAAATTTTCTTTTTATAGGAGATTTTTCAAAAATTCACTTTTTATAGGAAATTTTTCAAAAATTTACTTTTTATGGCAAATTTTTCAAAAATTTACATTTTATAGAAAATTTTTCAAATATTTACTTTTTATAGGAAATTTTTCAAAAATTTACTTTTTATAGGAAATTTTTCAAAAATTTACTTTTTATAGGAAATTTTTCAAAAATTCACTTTTTATAGGAAATTTTTCAAAAATTTACCTTTTATAGGAAATTTTTCAAAAATTTACTTTTTATAGGAAATTTTTCAAAAATTTACTTTTTATAGGAAATTTTTCAAAAATTTACTTTTTATAGGAAATTTTTCAAAAATTTACTTTTTATAGGAAAATTCTTTTTAAATTTACTTTTTATAGGAAATTTTTCAAAAATTGACTTTTTATAGGAAATTTTTCAAAAATTTACTTTTTATAGGAAATTTTTCAAAAATTTACTTTTTATAGGAAATTTTTCAATAATTTACTTTTTATAGGAAATTTTTTTAAAAATTTACTTTTTATAGGAAATTTTTTTAAAAATTTACTTTTATAGGAAATTTTTCAAAAATTTAATTTTTATAGGAAATTTTTCAAAAATTTTTTTTTATAGGAAATTTTTCAAAAATTTACTTTTTATAGGAAAATTGTTTTTAAATTTACTTTTTATAGGAAATTTTTCAAAAATTTACTTTTTATAGGAAATTTTTCAAAAATTTACTTTTTATAGGAAATTTTTCAAAAATTTACTTTTTATAGAAAATTTTTCAAAAATTTACTTTTTATAGGAAATTTTTCAAAAATAAACTTTTTATAGGAAATTTTTCAAAAATTTACTTTTTATAGGAAATTTTTCAAAAATTTACTTTTTAGAGGAAATTTTTCAAAAATAAACTTTTTATAGGAAATTTTTCAAAAATTTACTTTTTATAGGAAATTTTTCAAAAATTTACTTTTTATAGGAAATTTTTCAAAAATTTACTTTTTATAGGAAATTTTTCAAAAATTTACTTTTTATAGGAAATTTTTCAAAAATTTACTTTTTATAGGAAATTTTTCAAAAATTTACTTTTTATAGAAAATTTTTCAAAAATTTACTTTTTATAGGAAATTTTTCAAAAATAAACTTTTTATAGGAAATTTTTCAAAAATTTACTTTTTATAGGAAATTTTTCAAAAATTTACTTTTTAGAGGAAATTTTTCAAAAATAAACTTTTTATAGGAAATTTTTCAAAAATTTACTTTTTATAGGAAATTTTTCAAAAATTTACTTTTTATAGGAAATTTTTCAAAAATTTACTTTTTATAGAAAATTTTTCAAAAATTTACTTTTTATAGGAAATTTTTCAAAAATAAACTTTTTATAGGAACTTTTTCAAAAATTTACTTTTTATAGGAAATTTTTCAAAAATTTACTTTTTAGAGGAAATTTTTCAAAAATAAACTTTTTATAGGAAATTTTTCAAAAATTTACTTTATATAGGAAATTTTTCAATAATTCACTTTTTATAGGAAATTTTTCAAAAATTTACTTTTTATAGGAAATTTTTCAAAAATTTACTTTTTATAGGAAATTTTTCACAAATTTACTTTTTATAGGAAATTTTTCAAAAATTTACTTTTTATAGGAAATTTTTCAAAAATTTACTTTTTATAGGAAATTTTTCAAAAATTTACTTTTTATAGGAAATTTTTCAAAAATTTACTTTTTATAGGAAAATTCTTTTTAAATTTACTTTTTATAGGTAATTTTTCAAAAATTTACTTTTTATGGGAAATTTTTCAAAAATTTACTTTTTATAGGAAATTTTTCAAAAATTTACTTTTTATAGGAAATTTTTCAAAAATTTACTTTTTATAGGAAATTTTTCAAAAATTTACTTTTTATAGGAAATTTTTCAAAAATTTAATTTTTATAGGAAATTTTTCAAAAATTTACTTTTTATAGGAAAATTCTTTTTAAATTTACTTTTTATAGGTAATTTTTCAAAAATTTACTTTTTATAGGAAATTTTTCAAAAATTTACTTTTTATAGGAAATTTTTCAAAAATTTACTTTTTATAGGAAATTTTTCCAAAATTTACTTTTTATAGGAAATTTTTCAAAAATTTACTTTTTATAGGAAATTTTTCAAAAATTTAATTTTTATAGGAAATTTTTCAAAAATTTACTTTTTATAGGAAATTTTTCAAAAATTTACTTTTTATAGGCAATTTTTAAAAAATTTACTTTTTATCGGAAATTTTTTAAAAAATTACTTTTTATCGGAAATTTTTTAAAAAATTACTTTTTATAGGAAATTTTTCAATAATTCACTTTTTATAGGAAATTTTTTAATTACATATTTATTGTAATTTGTTTCCCTTAAAAGTGTCATATTGCACATTATTTTTGCATATTATGAAAAAATAACAAAGGACTATAAAAAGGACCATTTACATCAACATTTATTAACTTGTCTGTTATCCATCCATCCTTCCTTCTTACTTCCTCCTCAAAAATGCACTCAAACTAACAAATGACTGAAGCCTGATGAGAGTCAACAAATGCAGAAAATAAAAAAATGTTTATGAAATTTAATATTTGAAAATGACTCTAATATCAATTAAAGTTAAATAAGAATGAACAAATAGAAAACAACATTATTTTTTGCCAACAAATAATGTTTAGTTACAACATTACAAATAATGTTGTTAACATTAAAAGGGGCTGTAAAAATTTGTCGAAGTTCTCATTGTAAAAAAAACTGAAACATGAAAATTCAAGAAATTCTGCAATAATAGAAAAAATCAGTAGGAAAAGTTTATTTTTTTGGTTAAGGGAAGTCATTATTAGTTTTTCTACAATTATATTCCTTTTTAGTTGTTAAGGAGTAACAACAGGCAGGCAGTCAGTCACAGTCACAGTCAACATCGTCTACAATTGTAAGGCATCCCTGATACTTCAAGAATTTTTTTGTTATTTTTCCCTTTTACTTCAATTTTGCTGCAGCATTTCAACAACATCTTCAGAAAAAATTGGCTATTATTATTTGTTAAACAAATAAAAATATGAAACATTTTCAGCAAAAAAAAAAAGGCAAAAGTTTGTTATATTAAGTTACAATAAAAGTTATTCCTGTTGAGTCATAATAATGTGTAAAAAAGTTTCAAATAAGTTCAAGATGCTACTTAATTGGAGTAATATTCAATATTTAAATGGGTTTTCAAATTTCGAATAGGAGTAGCAATAAAAAGGGAATAAACGTATGATAATTAAATTTCTTTTTGTTAAAAGAAAATTTAATTAAAGGCAATTTAAAATGTTTGAAAATATCCCAGTAAAACTTTTCATTACCAAATAATGAGTTAAACAGTTAAACTATTGAACACGAACTACTTACTCGTTCGCTGTTTAAGTCATTACATTAACATGGGGATGTCATTGGAGGCAAGTACTTACCACTTGCAGAAAAGTAAAGACTTGGGTAAGCAATTTGAAAGCAACAACAACAGCAACAACTTTTATGTTGTTGTTTTATTAAAAACATATATTTTTAAACGAAATACAGAATTTTTTTTATGATCCCATAGGGGCTCGAACCCAGACCCTCCGACTGCTAGGCAGAGACTCTTCCACTGAGCTACTTCATATGTTGAAAACTTAGCAGCTTATAATTAATATAAACAATTTTTATTTTTAGATCCAAAATCATGTGAAAATAACTTTGTTTTTCCCTGCTTTTTTTTTTTTGCTTTGTTGTAATTTTTGGAAAAATATTTTTATACGATTTTTTGTAATTATTTTAAAACTTTTTTAAAATTATTTTAAAACTTAAACAATTTAAATCTTCTTTTTTGTATAAGTTTTTACATAAGATTGACTCTTACTTACTTAAATGTTACAACCTGTTAAGGTCAAAGTCCGAGCATATTTTAGAATTCCATGGATTTCGATCTTGTGCGAATATTCTCCAATTTTATAGGCCAAGCTTTGAAAAATGTTCCTCTACTTGGTCTTTCTATCGAAGTCTCGGACATCCTCCTCTAACATTAGGTAGTGGGACATTTCAATTCTAATTTTATCCTCTTCATTGTATTTTTTTTCAAGAATGGGTTACTAGCCCTTAATCCTAACCCATTTTTATCGATCTTATGGGACAACTCTCGGAACATGTTAACTCACAATATTAATGGGTGTTAAACTAGCTCCCCAGGTGATACCATGAGGAGGTGTGTGTCCACAGTTGAAATGAAGGATGACCCAGATAAGTTGGGCTTACCAAGTTAAGACCAATTAGAATCGTGTTTGGTATTCAACATCACTTAGATAATCAAAATTGACTCATGATGGTATTTTTTCATTAACGTGAGTTAGTTTTACAAAATTTTTTTATAGAAGATAATATTTAAGTTCTTAAAATTCAAAAATCATTTAAAAAGACTCTTTTAATAAAAAAAAACTAAAAAAAATTGTTGCCCTTGGTGGGATTTGAACCGGGGCCATAAAG
Source organism: Stomorhina lunata (assembly GCA_933228675.1). Lineage (NCBI taxonomy): Eukaryota > Metazoa > Arthropoda > Insecta > Diptera > Rhiniidae > Stomorhina > Stomorhina lunata. The sequence continues at coordinate 99,195,574 of OW121741.1, forward strand.
TTTAAATTACCATCTTAATTACAAATAAGTACTTCTGTAATAACTTATTATTTATTCGGATGGTATGTTGTAGTCGTTACAAGGTAACCAGTTATCAGAGTACTTGCCATTACCAAAGTTTTGCTGGGATTGTATTCAAACAGAACAAGGAAGAACATTATATGAAGATGTGGGGATTTTAAGTTGTATGGGGAAAAGCAACTTCACTCGAAAGTTTGAAAAGTGTAAATAAAATTTAAAATTCTTAAATTTTTAGTAAAGAACCGCTAAGAAATTTAGAAATCCTCAAAATTGTTTTAGCTAGTCCCATTTTAGGCCAAGCCGCTTAAGCTGTAAGTAAAGGCGACATGAAAACCCTACATAATATATCCAGGGTGTTGTTAGCAATCCTACTTACGCCATCCCAACTAGAACGCAATTTTTAAATGACTGATGTTAGCAATTGAATTGTTTTTCTGGCTGTTTGACATGTGGCGCCGTCTTGTTGAAATCACATGCCCTCCACATTAATTTCTTCAATTATAGGCTTGAAAAAACTGGTTATCATTTCACGATACCGAACACCATTGACTGTTTGCACTTGACCTGCCTCATTTTCAAGGTTTTCATTTTCAAAGGTCCAATGATTCCTCCAGCCCAAAAACCACACCACACAGTGACACGTTGAGGATGAATTTGCTTCTCGTGAATCACTAGAGGATTTTCCTCACCCCAAATGCGACAATTCTGCCTATTGACGAGCCTTCAAGATAGAAATAGGCCTCGTCACTCAAGATGATTTTATCGGCAAAATCATCATTTTCATGTTGTCTCTCCAATACCCAATTAACGAAGACGATATCTTGTTTCATGCATAACCTCATTCTGTCTACTTTTTGATATAATAAAGTTTTACGATTTTTTTTTTTAAATATCTGTGTTTTATTTCAAATTTAAAAATTGCGTTCTAGTTGGGACACGCTTTAGAAGATTGGTGTTATTATTGTTCTGTTATTGTCTATAAGCAGAACAACAGTTTTCTCTTAATGTTTTACTGTAAAGAGCAGAGCAACATTTTGCTCTTTATCTATCGGCTCTCTCATTCTCTGTCGCTGTTAACTTCAGATAATCCATTTGTACAATGTATGTGTGAGGGTGTTCTTGATCATGTGAGAATATATTGGAACATGCATGCATGAACTTTCGTAAGTCACATTGTTAGTGTAATCAATCACAGCAGCTCTTTGATTACATCTGCAGAAAATGCTAGAAATTCTCTTCTCTACGACATAAGGCTGATGAGCGAATATTGTGGTAACAGTTTTGATTGAGACGCGTATAAGAGAACAGTGTGACTAAGAATATTTATAAAGCAGTTTTGTTAAGTTTGTTTACAAATTTTGTGAACGTCTTAGTCGGTCAGTGAAAAATTATGCTGCAAAAACCTCCAGATCTGGCAAGATACAGCCCTCAGGACTGTAACAGGTTGTCAATTTGGTCGTGAGCAGCACCAGGTTTCCCTACCTTAAAATCCACAAAGCAACATCTGTGTCTCCTGATCAAATAACAAAAAATCAAATAGATCATATTGTAGTTGATGAAAGACAATCATCAAGTGTGTTGGGTGTGCGTTCTATGCGAGGAGCTAACATGGATGACGGTCATTATCTTGTGAGAATACGTCTAGTATGTCTAGGAGCATACAGGCAGAAGTTCCAAGGAAGTATGACGTAAAAAACTCAGCAAATTACCACTGATTACTTTAAACGAGCAACTCAATTACTAAGAGAAAATTACTCTGGCTCAAACGACATTTGTACGCTATGGCAACATTTTGCCAATTCCATGATGTCGGTTGCAAAATATGTAATAAGGGTACCAAATACCTCATTCTAAAAACTTTTGGTGCGAAGAGGAATGCTGCAACGCCACTGATGCGGTCTACAGGGCAACTCTGCAGTCAGCAACTACTCGTGGATCTTTTAAAAGATATCAAGAGAAAAAGTGGAAGAAAAACGACTATTGTGCAGAAGAAAGAAAGATATGGCGGGATATTTTACATGTGATTGAGGGGATTGAGATGTATGAGACTCAAAATGAAGTATGCAAATTTTCCCAAAAGGTACAACTAAGGAAATCTGCTTACAGATACAGAAAGCTTATTGAAACTATTGAAGGAGAACTTTGCTAGTTGTTGGTTGCAAATGGAAGTGACCAAGATGACACGCCTGAACAAATCAACGCCATCAACAACAATATGGTCAGAAGAATGCATGGCTGACGATTGGAATCTCAGTGTCCTTTTTCAAGTCCACAAAAAAGGAGATAAAACTGTATGTGCAGATTATAGAGGGATAAGGGTCCTCTCAATTGCTATACGATTCACGACCATACTGTGTTAAACTCTTAAGCCCAAACTTAACGAAATAATTGGGATGTAGCTATGTGGCTTAAGACCAGGTTAATCAACTACTGGCCAGATCTTTACTCAATGTCAAATTCCGGAGAAGACCCAAGAGAAACTACAACAAAGCAGCTTTTGACAGCCCCATACGGAATTAGGTGTTTGAAGCAATATCTGAGTTCGGCATCTCTACGAAGCTAATAAAGTTATGCAGATGACACTTACTAATACAACATCATCCGGTTAAGATAGGGATGGGCAAATGGAAAAAAAAAGTATCGATATATATCGAATCGATTTTTTTGAAAAGTATCGATATATATTCTCAAAAAGTATCGATATTTCGATATATGGAAACGTATATTCTTACAAATTTTCAAATTAAGTACATATATGTATATGTACGAACAAGTTACATACATTTTTAATTCAAAATTATTTATTTCTTCAAACCATTCAATAAACAATAAAAAATCCAAAGGAATTAAAAAAATTGTCAGCAGGTCATATAAATAAAGGATAAGAAGATGGAAATAAAATTTCAGATGTTAGGCAGACCAGTACTCATCGGATATGGACATTTGAAGCACTCTTTGCTTTATGTATTTCCCGGTCAATCTGCTTCTTAAATCAGGGGCCACTAAATTTACAGCAGAAGCAACTCTTTCCGACGATACTGAAGAAGCCTTGCAGATCAAATATTTCAAAGCTACCTTGGAAAAAACTGGTGTGAAATTTTTACAATTTATCCAAAAATGTACAGGATCTGATTTTCTTTCTAAAAGTGGTTGATCAAGATATTGCTTAAGCTCATTGGGAACAGAACCTGAACTTGGAATCTGTGGCACATTTGTGTTGGAGGTTATTAGTGTTTCGTGTCTGCACCAGATAGAAGAGTTGCCATTTTGTTCTAGTGTTGTTTGAACAGATTTTGAACCGGAAGAAGTTTGTGTCATGTCATATCGCTTATTTTCAATATTGCATTTGAGACAGCTGTTAAAGAAGTAAAGTGAATACGTTTGAATCTCGTATCCAATATGGTGGCTATTGAAAGAAAAATACTATTTTTAAAGGCGCCAGTTTTTCTTCAACTTTTTTTAGCAAAACGGCTTTTACAGGAAGTTTTAAGGTGGTCGAAGGAGATGACTGGTTTGTTGTTTGACGGACTAAATTTAAAATAGGAATGGCTAAGCTTGATGTTACGTAGTTTGAACCACTTATATCTTCAGTTGCTTCTTTGAAGGGACCAAGGAGAACAACAAGGTTGCGTATGACATTGAGCTGTGAAGTTGTTATCATATCTGGCGTATTTTTGTTTGTTTGACTTCTTGTATAGCTAATACTTTAGCTAAAATTGAATAAAATTTAACGAATCGCTCCAACATATCAAAGCACGAATTCCATCTAGTGCTGACAGCTTGTATTAATGTCAATACTTCGCTTTCTCTTTTTCCAGATAATTGCTGTTCCGATCGTAATTGGTCCATATCATTAAGCAATTGTTAAAAAAAGTCACAATGCCTTTGACGCGATCACAAAGTTCAGAAAATTCCAGAACTTTTCTCAGCACTCCGTCAACTACAAGATTTAAGCAATGAGACATACAGGGGATCCTACGATCATCACCAAAAAACAATCGCACAGCCGCTACCATATTTGCGTCTCCATCAGTGGTTATAGAAACAATTTTATTTTTCTTAATTTTAAATTCATCGCAAATTTCTGTCCAACATTCTTTGATGTAGTGTCCTGTATGAGAATAAAACCCTGGATTCAGTGATGCCAATATGGTATATAGTTAAAAAACGTCTAAAACTAAAAAAATATCGAAATTGAAAAAGAATCAATATATCGATATATCGGTTTTTAAAGTATCGACGATATTTATCGATATTTTTTGCCCATCCCTAGTAAGATCCTATCAGAGTCTTTCGTAACTAAAAGGGGATTCAGGCAAGGTTACAGTGTTGAAGAAAATCTTGGGAGATGCTGTAGTTAATACCACTGGTACAACTTTCAATAGAAAACATGCTACTCGCGTTTGCGAGTATTCTATCTTATTCTTTGACGTATTCTTGTTATTCTATGACGTACTTTGCTCGAGGTAACCGCAGCCTTTTTCAGTATCGAGAAGGAATCAAACAAAATGGGTATAGCTGTCGTTTAACCAAAAACAAAACTGATGGTTTCTATAGGCAAACATACGACTAGAATTGGATCCATGCGTGCGTTGAGAACTATAGCTTCGATATTGCAAAAGAATTTGTTTACCTTGGTAGGGCTGTGAACATCAACAACGATAGAATCATACTTGCCCATAGATGCTATTTTGACCTAAGCAAATAGCTAAGAAATAAAGACCTCTTCGTAAGAACTAAAATTACGCTCTATAAGCGCTTACACTATATGTGCTGTTGTATGGTGCTGAATCATAGGCACTTGCACATGCAGATGAAGCTATCCTCAGAGTGTTTGTGCTGTATGAGTAATACGCTATTATCGACATAGTAAGACGCATTAAACAGCAGCGGCTGCGTTGGCTAGGGCATGTCGTTCGTATTGACGAAAATTCTCCATCAAGAATAATCGAAATGATCCCGAGGGAACTCGTAGAAGAGAACTGTGGACTTTGAAATTGGAAAATAAGGGCACAAGATCGAAGCGCATGGAATTTTAAAATATGCTCGGCCCTTGACCTTCTTCTTCTTCTGTTATCCTTGACTCCCAGTGGAGCATAGGACCTCAACCATCCTTTTATATCGAACTTTATTCCGAGATGTTAGGCATATATCATTCCATGAATAGTTTGCTGCTTGTAACTCAGCATCAATTGATCTTCTCCACCTTCTAGCAGGTGCACCAACTTAATTGTGGATTCCAACGAAGCGCTTGTCGAGCAATGTTGGTATGTGGCCTTCGAAGTGTGTGGCCTATCCACCGCTATTTCCGTTGACATACCTCTGTAGAAGAAGGGATTTGGTTTGTAGCGTTTAGTAGATCTTCATTTCTTATGCGATTTGACCACCATATATTAAGGATTTGCCGCAAAGGTTTGTTGGCGCTTATCGTTGACATTTGTGCGTTTCCAAGTTTCGCAGCCGTAATACAATTTCTTCTTGACATTCAAGTTATATATTCGTAATTTAGTTGTTGTTGATATTTGCCGAGATTTCCAGATAGCTCGGAGAATGCCGAATGCAGATTATTATACGCGATTCATGCCTTATTTATACTTGATTCAACATCCTCGTCGGCGCCACCTTTTGTAGATACCAAACTACCGAGATAATTAAAGGTACCAATACATCCAATAACCTCCTTATCCACATTGATGTGTGGCGACGGGCTTGCGCCATAGCCTCGAGTCATACAGCCTGTTTTTGAAATTACAATTTTTTCAAATTGTACGTCAACTTATGAAAAAATTGAATTTTTGGTTTTTGAATTTTTTTTTTTTTGAAATTTTGGTTCGTAAATGAAATGTATAGATGAAAGTAAATGTCAAATCAGGCAATTAAAAAATTCTAATCGCCTGGGAAACAAAAAACGGTTATTTAATTTTTTTTTGTTTAGGACCTAAACACAATACAATGCATTGTCTTGAAACTAGGAAAGCTTGTGGGAGAGGGAATAGGTTGTGGGAGGGGGGAATAGGTACTGTTTGTGGATATTTGATTTAAACTTCCCTATATTGCAACTGGTTGGAAAAACTTCTGCGGGAAGGAAATTCTACATACGAACTGTACGACTAGCGTATCGTTTATCTGTAGAGTATCGTCTGTCTATTGGTCAATCGACTATGTACGAAAGTATGAGCTCTAACAGATAGACGTGCATTGCGTAAGAATGTTCATGTGTCGAGAACGAGTTTCCTGATTTTGTTAGAGCACACTCCAAAGTAGTAGCAATAGAACAATAGAGTTGGATAACCTAATGTTACCGATGAGCACTTTTGCTCTCTCCTGTACTCGGTCAAGAAGTTCCAAAATAAACTTTGAAGCACCAGCCCATACATGAGAGTTGTATTTCACCGGTACGCAATACATGTTTCGGAATAGGGTCTATGTAAGAGTGCAAGAGAGGGTGAAAGTGCTCATTGATTACAGCATGGTATCTAACTCTATTGAACCACTGGAGTGTCACACTTTTCTATCGTTTTTACTTTGGGATGTGCCCTAACGAAATTAGGGAACTCGTTCCCAAACTCAAATCTTAAGTCTCAGAAATAGAGTCTCAGAATAGAGTCTTTGCTACTCGACCGAGTGTAGGAAATGGTGGACGCGCTCGTCGGTATGCAACTCTATTGAGCCACTGGAGTGTCACAATGTTCTACCGTTTCTAGTTGCTTTGGAATCCGGTCTATCGAAATCTGGGAACTTGTTCCTAAAACTTGTCATTCTCATACCCAGAACATCATTGAAAAAATGTTTAATTTAATTTAAAAAAAAAATGTGAAATTTTTTTATTTTTTGCTTTTATTTATTTTTGATTTTATTTAATTTTAGGGTTAACATCATTTTACAAAAACTCTTAAGTTTTACAGAAAAAGCTTTCAGAAAAGTAATAAAATATCTCATGGCAATACTATTATTTGATATTTCATTACGAAGCTTTTACTTCCAAACGAAAAAAGAAAATTAACTCATTTTAGAGCTTAATCGTTAGGCTAGTATTCGATTGCCTTCTAACGTATGACAGTTTTATGAACAGGCTGATAATCTTGGAAATATTGATTTCCAGCCCAGCTGCCCGAGATTCAACAGTAATAGCGCTAGCGTTTTCTTGAAGGGCGTATTCCAAGTCCTCGAGTTGTTTAAGGGGTGTCCATTGGATACCACGTCTACCATTCAGTTGACCTTAATAGGTTGTAAATTCAGGCCATTTAAGTAATAAATTGTGCCATTTGTTGTTATTTAGACGCATTATTCAAGTTTTTTTTTCCACAGCCAATTTTACATTTTTTTACATCGACAGCGTGTTAATGCCATTGGAGGATGCTGTGGAAATTCATAACTTTAATTCTTCTTCTTCTGTTATCCTTGACTCCCAGTGGAGCATAGGGCCTCAACCATCCTTTTATATCGAACTCTATTGCGAGATGTTAGGCATACATCATTCCATGGATAGTTTGCTGCTTGTAACTCCGCATCAATTGACCTTCTCCACGTTCTAGCAGGTGCACCAACACGACGGCCGCTTTCTTGTGGATTCCAACGAAGCGCTTGTCGAGCAATGTTGGTATTTGGCCTTCGAAGTGTGTGGCCTATCCATCGCCATTTCCGTTGACATACCTCTATAGAAGAAGGGATTTGGTTTGTAGCGTTTAGTAGATCTTCATTTCTTATTCGATTTGGCCACCATATATTAAGGATTTGCCGCAAGCATTTGTTTGCAAAGGTTTGCAGGCGCTTATCGATGGCATGTGTGCGTTTCCAAGTTTCGCAGCCGTAATACAAGATGGACTTGACATTCGAGTTATATATTCGTAACTTAGTTGTTGTTGATATTTGCCGAGATTTCCATATAGTTCGGAGAATGCCGAATGCAGATTTTGCCTTATTAATACGCGATTCAATATCCTCATCGGCGCCACCTTTTGTAGATACCAAACTACCAAGATAATTAAAGGTACCTACACAACCAATACCCTCGTTATCCACATTGATGTGTGGCGACGGGTTTGCGCCATAGCCTCCAGGCATAATCTTTGTCTTGGAGATATTGATTTCCAGCCCAGCTGCCCGAGATTCAACAGTAATAGCGCCAGTGTTTTCTTGAAGGTGAGCTGGTCTTTGGCTTAGAAGACATACGTCATCGGCGTATTCCAAGTCCTCGAGTTGCTTAAATGGTGTCCATTGGATACCACGTCTAGAATTCAGTGCCGTGCGCATTATATTGTCGATGACAAGGATAAAAAGTATAGGTGATAATATACATCCTTGTCTTACTCCAGTAGTAACTTCGAACGGATTAGACAATTTACCTTTATGTAGAACCCGGCATTTAAAGTCCACGTACATTGCCCTTTAATAGAAATTAATAATTACAATTTATGTGCTAACCAAGTAAGCCACAGTACCCAAAAATTTGCTGATAGTAAATTATTTTTGTAGAATTCAACAAATTCGTCGAGATCTATATATTTTTGAAGAGATTTTTAGGATCCTTTGTTTAGACATAAACATTTTTAAATTTTCAAATGTACCCTTTTCATTTTGTTTTCATATGTACACCATTTCAACCACTTTCCACTTTTATCACAATATTTTCTATTTTTTCCTGAAAAACAAAACTTCAATTAACTTCTATGAAATTATTAAACCTATCATGTGCAAACGAAATTGCTTTGATAATAAACAGCTAAAATTTCAAATTAGTTATTTTCAAAGTTTCATATTTAAGAAGAAACTAACAAAAAAAATGTCTGCTATATGATCTAAGGAAAATATTTTTACTAGTTCTGGGAGTAGAAAATTCATTGAAACAAATATCAAAACAAATAAAATTAAACTTTTACTTTCGGACTGTCTAATAAACGTATGAAAAGAAGAATCTTGTTGTTAAATTAATATAGAGTTTCATTTGTAAAAGGATACAATGAAGGATATTTAATATTGACATGAGGAATGTAATATTTTTTGTTAAAATGATTTTTATGTGAAGTTAGCTATGACTTGATTTTGATTCTTGATAAATGTCCTTGTCTTCTTTAATTTGATTCCAATACTTTTAAAATTTTACTTGTATTTGGTCATGTAACAAATTATACTGCTCTGCAAAAATTCATTTTTTGTCTTTCCTTTTAAAAAAAACTATGCGGACTATATGGATCTTGATGCGCTAAATTCAAATCCGTTGTCGGTTTTTTTTTCCATCAGATCTGGATTTTTTTTTATGGGCGTGGCAAATTTTTCCCCTTAAATTAGTCAGTTACCGAGACCTATTTCGTCCTAACTCGAGAACGACTCATCCGATTTTCAAAATTAAAGCACTTGAAGATGCATAACAAAATTGCATTTATTTTAGTCCAATATAATTTTTCTGTATCTCTTATAGTTTTGGAGTAATTTAGAAATTAATGGAGAACAAATTATTTTTTCGTGCGAAATTCGTAATTTTTTTTCAGGTTAAAAATGTATTAAAAAAAAGATAAAGTAAAATTTTAACATTTTAAACATATCTTAACAATAAAATAAGCTATAAACCATAAAAATCGGGTTAAAAATGTGAATTTTATTACCAATTTACCAATTTATCGTTGAGAACTTAAAGTTAGATTAGCACATACATAAACAAATCCTTGACATTTTGTAATATGAATTTTTTGGATTCGGATTCTTTAATTAAAATAAAATTCACATTTTTAAACCGATTTTTATGGTTTATAGCTTATTTTATTCTTAAGATATGTAGCTCTTAGAAAAATATTTAAAATGTAAAAATTTTACTTTATCTTTTTTTTATTACATTTTTAACCTGAAAAAAATTACGAATTTCGCAAGAAAAAAAATTTTTTTCTCCATTAATTTCTAAATAACTCCAAAACGATAAGAGATACAGAAAAATTATATTAGATTAAAATAAATGCATTTGTTATGCATCTTCAAATGCTTTAATTTTGAAAATCGGATGAGTCGTTCTCGAGTTAGGACGAAATAGGTCTCCGTACCTGACTAATTTAAGGGGAAAAATTTGCCACGCCCATAAAAAAAAATCCAGATCTGATGGAAAAAAACCGACAACGGATCTGAGTTTAGCGCATCAAAATCCATGTAGTCCACATAGTTTTATTAAAAGGAGGATTTGGCTGCAGAGCAGTGTTATTTGCAAATATAACCGACCTGACACTTACATATGACATTTTCAACTATAAAAGTAATATGTAATTGTGCTTGTCTGACAAAATAGTTGTTTTATAAAAGATTTATAATATTCGTTTTCAAACCTACATGTTACTTGCTTCTGACTTTTACAGATACAATGTCACACAATATGAAAATGTTTTACATTGGAAAGTTTGACAGGTCAAATGTTAATGTCAAGTCCGCATGTGGGCAGCTTAAGTAATCCCAACATCAGCGAAATTTCTTGATATTTCTTGAGGGGCACCCTAATAAAACATCACTTGGTAGTCATCTATGAAAATACTCATACCTGAATGTAATTGCAATTAGTTTAATTGAAAAGTTTTTATTATTTTTGTTTTTATATAAGACAAAAAAGATACATAAGTTTTAAAAATAATAAGAATAAACAGCAGATGAAACATGTAAAAATCAACACCGGATATTGATGTTTATCCAGGAGAAAATAAATAAATTTGCCAATCAATTAGGAATTTTTAAGGTGCAATAATTACAATAAAAATCAAAAAATATACAAGAAATTACTAATCATATATTATAAATGTTTAAGAGTTACACATGTAATAAGTTTAAGATAATTACAGTAAAAGCGTCAAAAAAGCCGGAATTAAATACGGGAATGTCATATGGGAATGTCATAAGCCAGACATCCTATATCACTGATGTTACTACAATTCCCGTACTTCCGGTTGAGTGCCTGAATAAACTTAAGCACCTTCAAATTCAAAATGTCTAGGTCCTTTTTTTCTAAAAAAAATTTCTCAGATTTTTTGTTAAAATTACTTAAATTGTTTATTTCAAATTAATTTTTTTTCTCTAAAAATTTTTAATTTATGATATGGTTTCGTGCACAATATCTTTCAAAATAAAATTTACAATTAAATAGGAAAAATTATTGATTAGCCAGAAACAGAAAACACTCCAAAAAAAAAGTAAATTCATTTTTTTTCATTTCGAAAAAAATTTGTTTAGCTTTCGTTGCTGCCATTTCAGATGTTTTTGTTTTTATTTCGAAAAATGCAAATTTATAAAGTTTTGTACTTGAAAAATCAAAGGAAAAACTTAAAATAATAAACAAAAATCAAAAGTTTATTTAAGAAAAACTAGAAGAGAGAGAAAAAGAAAACACTTTTAGTTTTGATGGTAGTTTAAGTCAAAAAGGGCTGCACTATGAGGGCCTTTTTAATGTTTATATAACAGATATCCCTCCAATGACACGATATCTTATTATATGTTTATGAAAAGCAATTTAAATGAGGCATGACAAATAATTTTCCTTTAGAAAAATTTTTCTATAGAAAAATTTTTTTAACGAAAATTTTTCTATAGAAAAATTTTTTTAACGAAAATTTTTCTATAGAAAAATTTTTTTAATGAAAATTTTTCTATAGAAAAATTTTTTTAACGAAAATTTTTCTATAGAAAAATTTTTTTAACGAAAATTTTTCTATAGAAAAATTTTTTTAACGAAAATTTTTCTATATAAAAATTTTTTTAACGAAAATTTTTCTATAGAAAAATTTTTTTAACGAAAATTTTTCTATAGAAAAATTTTTTTAACGAAAATTTTTCTATAGAAAAATTTTTTTAACGAAAATTTTTCTATAGAAAAATTTTTTTAACGAAAATTTTTCTATAGAAAAATTTTTTTAACGAAAATTTTTCTATAGAAAAATTTTTTTAACGAAAATTTTTCTATAGAAAAATTTTTTTAACGAAAATTTTTCTATAGAAAAATTTTTTTAACGAAAATTTTTCTATAGAAAAATTTTTTTAACGAAAATTTTTCTATAGAAAAATTTTTTTAACGAAAATTTTTCTATAGAAAAATTTTTTTAACGAAAATTTTTCTATAGAAAAATTTTTTTAACGAAAATTTTTCTATAGAAAAATTTTTTTAACGAAAATTTTTCTATAGAAAAATTTTTTTAACGAAAATTTTTCTATAGAAAAATTTTTTTAACGAAAATTTTTCTATAGAAAATTTTTTTATCGAAAATTTTTTTAACGAAAATTTTTTTATAGAAAATTTTTTTATCGAAGATTTTTCTATAGAAAAATTTTTTAACGAAAATTTTTCTATAGAAAAATTTTTTTATTGAAAATCTTTCTATAGAAAAATTTTTTTATTGAAAATTTTTCTATAGAAAAATTTTTTTATTGAAAATTTTTCTATAGAAAAATTTTTTTATTGAAAATTTTTCTATAGAAAAATTTTTTTATTGAAAATTTTTCTATAGAAAAATTTTTTTATTGAAAATTTTTCTATAGAAAAATTTTTTTATTGAAAATTTTTCTATAGAAAAATTTTTTTATTGAAAATTTTTCTATAGAAAAATTTTTTTATTGAAAATTTTTCTATAGAAAAATTTTTTTATTGAAAATTTTTCTATAGAAAAATTTTTTTATTGAAAATTTTTCTATAGAAAAATTTTTTTATTGAAAATTTTTCCATAGAAAAATTTTTTTATTGAAAATTTTTCCAAAGAAAAATTTTTTTATTGAAAATTTTTCTATAGAAAAATTTTTTTATTACAAATTTTTCTATAGAAAAATTTTTTTTATTGAAAATTTTTCTATAGAAAAATTTGTTTCGATAGAAAAATTTTTTTATTGAAAATTTTTCTATAGAGAAATTTTTTTATTGAAAATTTTTCTATAGAAAAATTTCTTTATTGAAAATTTTTCTATAGAAAATTATTTTTATCGAAAATTTTTCTATAGAAAATTTTTTTATCGAAAATTTTTCTGTAAAAAAATTTTTTGTCGAAAATTTTTTTATCAAAAATATAGAAAAATTTATCTATTGAAAATTTTTCTATCGAAAATTTTTCTATAAAAAAATTTTTCTATAGAAAATTTTTCTATAGAAAAATTTTTTTTATTGAAAAATTTTTTTATAAAAAAAAATTTTTTATCGAAAATTTTTCTATAGAAATTAAATAAAAAATTTTTCTATAGAAAAATTTTCGTTAAAAAAATTTTTCTATAGAAAAATTTTCGTTAAAAAAAATTTTTTATAGAAAAATTTTCGTTAAAAAAATTTTCTATAGAAAAATTTTCGTTAAAAAAATTTTCTATAGAAAAATTTTCGTTAAAAAAATTTTCTATAGAAAAATTTTCGTTAAAAAAATTTTCTATAGAAAAATTTTCGTTAAAATTTTTCTATAGAGAAATTTTTTTATTGAAAATTTTTCTATAGAAAAATTTCTTTATTGAAAATTTTTCTATAGAAAATTATTTTTATCGAAAATTTTTCTATAGAAAATTTTTTTATCGAAAATTTTTCTGTAAAAAAATTTTTTATCGAAAATTTTTTTATCAAAAATATAGAAAAATTTATCTATTAAAAATTTTTCTATCGAAAATTTTTCTATAAAAAAATTTTTCTATAGAAAATTTTTCTATAGAAAAATTTTTTTTATTGAAAAATTTTTTTATAGAAAAAAATTTTTTATCGAAAATTTTTCTATAGAAAATTTTTTTATCGAAAATTTTTTTATCGAAATTTTTTTTTATCGAACATTTTTCTATGGAAATATTTTTTTATCAAAAATTTTTTTATAGAAAAATTTTTTTATCGAAAAATTTTCTATAAAAATTTTTATCGAAAATTTTTCTATAAAATTTTTTATCGAAAATTTTTCTATAAAAATTTTTTATCGAAAAGTTTTCTATAAAAATTTTTTTCGAAAACTATTCTATACAAATTTTTCCATTAAAATTTGTATCGAAAATATTTCTATAAAATTTTTTTTCGAAAATTTTTTTATAAAATTTTTTTTCGAAAATTTTTCTATAAAATTTTTTTTTTTCGAAAAATTTTCTATAAAATATTTCTATAAAAAAAATTCGATAAAAATTTTTTTTATAGAAACATTTTTTTTTCTAAAATTTTTCTATAGAAACATTTTTTTATCTAAAATTTTTTGTATAAAATTTTTTTTATTGAAAATTTTTCTATAGAAGATTGATTTTATCGAAATTTTTTTTTTAGAAAAATATTTTTATCAAAAATTTTTCTATAAAAAAATTAAAATTACAAAAAGTCTTCGACTTCTGGTAGTATAAGCTACCTAGGCCGGATGATTAACCATTAGAACAGTACTCCCCGTTACTAACTTTATGTCTCCTAAAACACGATTCTTACAACACGCGTTGATATATAAACCTATCGATCGTGTTATAGGAGGGAGAGCTGTATTTAATTAAAATTAGGTTTCCATTTTTTAAATGCATAAGCTATTTATCTATGTATTTAATTCAATATACATATATTATATGTATAACTATAAAAAAGGCCTCTTAACAAAAATTTTCCCTTTTTGGATTTTATAGGCCTATACGTTTGGCTGGTTCCGTAGTGTTAATTTGTTTTAAACGAAATATGGAATAGTATAACTTGAATAGTGTTTCATGCAAATATCTACTAGTTTTGAGACAAACAATAGAGTAAACAACAGCATAAGTCTAAACAATTAACCTTATAAAGTCCTTAAAATAATTAAGACTCTAAGAATCATTACCTATGTTTGTAAAGGAGAGTAGAAAGGTACCATGTCAGTGGATCTATCGCATGCTTTAACTATGAATCTTTATATCATAAAACTTATTTCTAACTTCGTACCCTAGGATCACTAGAATGTGTTTATTTTATTTCTCAAGTTTCAGAGCTTTATACTATTTATGGTCCTAAAGTGAATTAGTTTTCGTTCGGATCGGTGAGGGTGAAATTTTCCCCCATACAAATAAAATGCATATCTTTAAAAGGTTTCAAGAAAAGTCTTCAAACTTCAAATACAAATCTCCTAGATTTGGCTGATAAAAGCTACTACCAATAACCTGTACCATTTTATTTTATAGATTGATCTTTAGATTTAACGAAAATTGAGAATTGGGACAATGAAACAAGAATTTAAATAATGTTTTCCGCACTTTTGGCGGCACTTCTCATAGCAGATGGACTGTAAGAGGCTGGCGAATAGGTGTCAGCAGTCAGTCACTGCAGACAATTTTGCATCAACATACAATAAACTGGACACAACAGACTTCCCGATTCGCTTGGAATTTTGGAAAAAGATCATTGTAATGGCGCACAGTGGTTTACGGACGCTTTTTTTTAATAATTCTATAACTTTTGAACGACTAGAGATATTTGAATGGTGGTAGTCAAGGAGTATTCGAGTTGGTTTTCAAAAGCACTCGTCCATGAGGGGTCGGAAGAGTGATTGATGGACCTTCAAAGTTGGTCACCTCGGGTATTCGACTTTTTTAAAAATTCGCCAAAAATCCATTTATGGTTGGATTGAAAACAAATTTTAAACTTAAGTTGACCTTGAGAAGATCTACAAAAAATACGTTTACATGTGTAGGTTATCTCCTTTGGGTTTCGAGATATTTCGGTAAAAAGGAACTTTTTTTTCACATATTTTTCACCATCTGAGGACAATTTTAAAAAAAATCGAATAAAATAAAAAAGTCATTGAGCTCAATAATACGATGCGCAGGGACGTTAGCTCCATTGAAATTATCGATTGTGCAGATTTGTCAGCCACGATCTCACAGTGGTCGAGTGAGCATAGCGCGTTCTCTGGGGAGACATTTTTAAACAGTTTGTTCAAAGTTCTTAGTTCAGGATCCATTCGATCTTCAAGGACTCCCAAAAACATTGAACTTTTTGAAAGCAGTTTTCGTGAAAATCCGTGACTTTCAATACGGAAAAGCGCAGCTTCACTCGGACTTCCAAGAGCGATTATTTATAAAATTTTAAAAAAAGGATCTGAAGTTCCATCCTCTGAAATTCGTTCAAGATCTAAAAGAAAGTGACTTCGATTTATGCAAACAAAATTACTTTGAAGCGTTTTCACACAGTCAACGGCCACATCAACAACAAAACTAAGTTTACTGGTCTCCAAGAACACGCAAACCTTGAAAAAATACGCTTACATGTGTAGGTTATCTCCTTTGGCTTTCGAGATATTTGGGTAAAAGGAATTTTTGGGTTGATTTTTTACCTATTTTTTAAGCTTTTTTTGGATCTGGTGGGCGAATAATGTACAGTGGTTTACGGACGCTTTTTTTTGGAAATAATTCAGTAACTTTTGAACGACTGGAGATATTTGAATGGTTTTCAAAAGCACTGGTCCTTGAGGGGTCGGGAGAGTGATAGATGGACCTTCAAAGTTGGTCACCTCGGGTGTTTGACTTTTTTAAAAATTCGCCAAAAATCCATTTATGGATGGATTGAAAAGAAATTTTATACTTAAGTTGTCCTTAAGAAGATCTACAAAAAATACGCTTACATGTGATTTTTGTACTTTTTTAACCCACCCTTATATTTTAAACTAAAGAATATATAAAGAAACTTTGTACTGCAATCAATAGATGTGAAAGAAATATTAAACACGTATTTGGTACTTTTTTGATTTTATGGCCAAAATGGGTAAAAAAGGTATAAAATGATAACTTAACATCTCAAAAAGTAATATGAATAGGAACATATGTTAACTGCGTTTTAATAAAATGTACCGAATTTAATTGGTACCAAAGAAGTACCAAATATGCATATGGAACTTTTTGAAATTAGGGGATAAAAAGGGGGAAAAATGAGTAATGTTGTAACTTTTAACAAGTGAATGTTTGTATGTATGTTCTTTTTAGAATAGTAAACTGTGAATTTGATGTTGCGGATAAGCCGGCGAAGGTTTTTAAGTTGGTAAGACTAATTTCTGTTAGGTGGCGCCACTGAAAATTACTAAAAATTAATTAAATCGTAAATTGTATATTTGATCATGCTATGATCTTTAGCAAAGTTGTAGCGCATGAGCCGGCGAAGGTTTTTTAATTGGTGTGAATAATTTCCGACAGGTGGCGCTACGGAAAATTACTCAAAATGAATTAAATCGTAAACTGTGCATTTGATCATGTTATAATCATTAGCAAAGTTGTTACGCATAAGCAGACGAAGATTTCTTAGTTGGTATGAACAACTTCAGGTGGCGCCACTGAAAACTACTCAAAATGAAATAAATCGAAAACTGTGCATTTGATCAGGCTATAATATTTAGCAAAGTTGTTGCACATGAGTCGACGGATGTTTCTGTTGTTATAACCAATTTTCAAAATTTTTCAAAATGAGTTAATCTGTAAACTATGCATACTATGTGTTGATCGGACAAAATAAATAAAATAATAAATAAATAAAATAATTCAAAGCTCCGAGCAAGGCTCGGTCAACCAGGTACTGTATATTAACAGGCAACTTTTGATTTTATCTAAAGCCTTCAATTTCACAATAACCCCTTTAAGGGTTAAACTTTGTTAATTTCAAAATATCTGCAACGGAAATAAATTCAATTTGTCTGCATTCATGTGGAAAATTTAAATTTATATATCAAGAGTAAGTCGGAGTAAGCAGGAGCTGGAGTTGTACAAGAATCCAATAGAAATATTTCAATACAAAAAAAAAAATGATTGGTTTAGAAAACTTTTGATACTTGAGAGCAAACAACATCTAAACAACCCATCAAAAATCGTAAACAAATACAAATAATTTAAATATGAAAAGAGTTAAATCCTAAGAATCAAAAGAAGACGAAAGGAAAAGGAAGTTCGTTTAAAATCGAAGGAAAATATTAAACTGATTAAATAAAGAGAAGTAGTTTAACAGACAGATAAAAGGATATGTATTAATGGGAAAAGATAAGGTATTGATTTTGTTTTAAATTTAAAGAGTTCCTAAGATTTTGTATGATTTTGAAAGTTTTTAAATGAAAAGATAAATTTGTAGTCCTTTAAAAGGATAATAATATTATAATCCTTTTAACACCTTAACAGTTTTACAAAAACCTTAACAAACCATTAACAAGTAACCTTAAATAGCTCTTCCATATTCCTGGTATTTAAGAGCCATATAGCAAAAAAAAAACGAAGTCCTTAACAATTCTAAGGACTAAAAAGTCAATTTGCTAAATAATGTTTCAGGTTCATAAGTGACAATAGCAACAAAGAAAAATTTGCATATTGTTGCTGGCAACATGTACTTACAACGATGTCATACGACTACAACGAGAGATGTGTTCAGTAACAAGACAATAAAAGTGCCAGGAAAAGGATAAACATTAAAGGTATAGCAAAACGACAACTGCAAAAATATGCAGCCAATATTTGAAAAACATGCCACTAAAAATGAAATTTGAAAAGAAAAAAAAATTAACGAAGAACAACTCTTAAGGCCCTACACCACAGGGGAAAAGGGTATATTGGGTTTGTGCTGATGTTTGTAACGCTTAGAAATACTAGTTTGACACTCAACTTTTAGTAAACCAAAAGACTCATAATCACTTTCTGGATGGTCCCTTATTGATTTTTTTTAAATCAAATCAAATTCGGTCGCCTGCCTTCCCGGAATAATGATTTTAGCTCTTTACAGCCATAAATTCATTTATATTTGAATCAAATTCAACAAAAATATTTTGTTAACTTTATGTAGGACCCGTTGCCCGTGTTATTATATTATTTAACTACTTCAGATATTTAAGTATTCACATAATATT
This sequence comes from Stomorhina lunata, assembly GCA_933228675.1. NCBI lineage: Eukaryota > Metazoa > Arthropoda > Insecta > Diptera > Rhiniidae > Stomorhina > Stomorhina lunata. The sequence goes on from OW121741.1 coordinate 99,214,377, forward strand.
TTTGTATTAAAGAGTACCTCCCGCTCCTATCCTGCTTTGTTTTAACCAAACTTATCTTAAAAGTTGTTTAAGAACGGGGTGAAGAAGTACCCCTGTTCTGTTCCTACTTTTTTTCCAAACAAACAATTTAATATCGGCTTTATTAAGTTCAATGGGTCTATCTCTTAATCTCTACAAAAAAACCTTAAAATAAGTTTTTTTTGTTTTAAAGGGGCGGAACTTCCCCTGGTCCTATCCAATTTATTTTTACTTGACCTACTCTTATTATTAACAAATAGGAATGTACAAAGTTTAAAGATTTCATTTATTAAAATCTAAATAAACGCGGATAAGTACATTATTTCTATGGGGGGCAAAGTTCCCCTGCTCCTATTCTTTGGATTTTGTTTAAAGTTGGGCCATTGAAAAATCATTTAATTGTTTCAAGTTTTTCAATAAAATTTTTAATATTTATACATATATTTTTTTTTTTTTAATTATATATAAAGTTCCTTCCGCTCCTATCCTGCTTTATTTTGCCCAAACTTGTCTTAAAAGTTACACAATAATGAGTTATTTTAGGCCAGGGTGACGAACTTTCCCTTTTATGTCGGTTTTAATTTGTTCAAATGCTCTTTCTCTCACTCTTCTAAAAATACCTTAAAATAAGTTTTTGTTTCTTTAGAGGGTGAAACTTCCCCTGCTCCTATCCAATTTATTTTTGACCAACCTACTCTTATTGATAAAAAAATTTGAATGTACAAACTGTGAAGACTTTATTTTTTATGTTCTAAAGATACACACGGATAAGTATGTAATTTCTATGGGGGACAAAATTCCCCTGCAGTAGTCCTACCATATTTCTTCTAAACTACTACCATTGACTGAAAATTCATTTGTAGAAGATATAAAAGCTATACTTTGATTTAAAGATAGTTTAAAATAAGTATTATATTTGTATGGGGGAGAAACTTCTCCTGCTCCTATTCTTCTTTTTTTGTTTAAATGGGGCCATTATCACAAGAAATATTTGAAGACTTTATCCTTTAAAGTTCTAATTATACACTCGGATAAGTATACCATTTGCATGGGGGACAAAGTTCTCCTGCTTCGATCCCATCCCATTTGCTCTAAACTACTACCATTGATTCAAAAGTCTGTTGTGGAAGATATAAAAGCTATACCTTGATATAAAAATACTTAAAAATAAGTATTACATTTGTATGGGGGAGAAACTTCCCTTGCTCCAAATCATCTTTTATTGTTTAAAGTGGGGCCATTGTCAAAAGCGTTTACTTTTTTTAAGTTATTCAGTGAAATATTCAATACAGCCCTATTTGACCCGCTAATAAGACGTCCTCCCGAACCAGGTTTTGAAATGAGACATGTACTATAGGACCATATAATTTTATCTTCAAATTTATCAAAATCGTTTAAGCCGTTTAAAGTATTATTTTTGTATGGTAGCACCTTCCTCTGATCTTGCTTAATATTTTACAAAATTATCCAAAAAAGTATAATAATAACAAATAATTTGAGAATAGAATCAATGGAGGTAGAACTCCCCCTGCTCCTATTCAGCTAAAGATAAGGATACATGCGGAGAAGTATTTCATTTGCATGAGGAGAGCAAAGTTCCCTACACTGATCCTACTACATTCTACCATTAACTAAAATTTCGCCTTCATGAGGTTTAAAAGTTATACCTTGATGTTGAAGATATTAAGAATATGTATTACTTTTGTGTGGCGGAAAAACTTCCCCTGCTCCTATCCTTTTTACTTTTTTGCTTGTGAGTGAGGTCATTGGCAAAAACATCTTTTGGTATTAAATTTAAAGTTTCTAGCTACTCTAGTTTATCACTTAGGGAAGAAACTTCTCCTGCTCCTATCCTTTTTTTGTTTTTTTGTTTAAAGTGAGGCCATTGACCATCTAGTATTAAATTTGTAGGTTTAAGCTGCTCTAGTTTGTCATTTATTACATTTATATGGGGGAGAAACCTCCCCTGCTCCTATTTTTTTTTTTTTTTTTTTTTTGTTTAAGGTGAGGCCATTGGCGAAAAAATTGTATAGTATTCAATGTGTAGATTCTAGCTGCTCTAGTTTATCACTTATTACATTTGTATGGAGGAGAAACTTCCCTTGCTCCTATCCTTTTTTTTTCTTTTGTTTGTTTTGTTTAAGGTGAGGCCATTGGCAAACAAATTTTCTAGTATTAAATTTGAAGTTTCTAACTGTAGTTTATCACATATTTAATCATAAATTTTGAATATTGCCCTATTTGATCCTCCATTGAGAACCATTCTCGGACTTGGTTTAAAAGTGTGGCATAGATAATGGCACCTTACGTGTATAACTTTATCTATATGTCAAATTTCATGAAAATAGTTTAAGCAACTTAAGGGAAGTACCTACCTCACTTGATCCGATCCTGAAGTACGTTCATTAATCAGAAATTTACTTCAATTTAGTTTAAAGTTTCAAATTTTTCTAGTTTATCAGATATTTAATGATAAATAGTAAATTTAAGTCTATAATTAGACCCTTGATGTATCAGGTTTTAAAACATAATTTTGCCTTCACACTCTCAATTTAAATCGTTAAAGCCGTGTAGGGTGTGACATTCTTTGCATTTTTTACCCTATGAGATAAAACCACCCTAGTGTAGACATGATTGACACCTAAACCAACTGAAATTTAAATAAACAAACCTATAGACCCATATTTCACCATATACCTTCCATCCAAGAATAACTCTCAAAAATAACCAGATATTCACAAAACGCTAATAAATCTAAAAAAAAGTTTTTTGACAAAACTTTGCCCTGAAAAGTCTTTTGTAAACATAAATTGATAAAACAAATTTCGTAAAAGTCGGTCCACTTCTGAACCTAGCTCATATACCAGAAGAGCTGCAAGAAGTGCTAAATATAAATATTCTTAAATCTTGAAAAATTATTGCTGTAATAGAAAATTAAAATACATTTTTAAGAGTTAGGAAACTCATAAATTTGTTAACAATTGGTCATTATTTAACCCTAGTTGCGAAGGGTGACCAAAAGTCGAGCTTGGTCATATCACATCATATTTCTCACATCATATTTCTCACATTTTGAGTTTTTTTCATTTCAAAAAGAAAACGAATCAAGTAAGAAAGAACATGAACTAATTTTCACGTTATGTCATATCGATGATAAAGACGTGAGGGCTGAGGAAAGCTTGTGCTGACATGTTTGTGCATGCATGCTAAAACACTATACATGACTGAACCAGCCGAAAATAAGATGAAGAAGTAGCAACAGAAACAAAACCGCAAAAGAAAACATGATTATAAAGCATTCTCATACATAACAACGAATTTAAGGCAAAAGATGGATATGGAAACAAGAAAAATATGCATATTCAAATATGCAAAATTCTAGATTTATCTAACAACACCAATATTGGCTTTCATAAACTTAACTATAACTGGCCCCAAGTCCTGCCATCTTGTCTGGTACGAGTTAAGGCAGAAGGAGATCATTTTGGAAAACTATTTAATGCTTGACCGGATATGAAATAACATGATAAGAGCATAACATATGTTGTTAAAAGAACAACTGTGATACTCCATCCGCCACAGAAATCCCATAGTTCTCTACTTGTTAAACTGTTAATAACAAAAAATCAAAAATGAAAATGTCAAGTGATTTCCTATAAGAGAAAATAAACCATAAAGTGCAATAAGTGCATTTGATATTTATTGGGATTTAATTGGTTTCCGAGTGATGTGGGGGATGGTGGATATTAAACAATGTTTCTGGTTGACAGACTTGTCTTAGTCTATTCTTTATCTCAACTGTGGACACTGACCTTCTCGCGGTATTCTTTATGAAACTACGTTAACATCCGCGAGTTCTCCTATAAGAACGTTTTGAGTTAGGAAGTCAGGCTAGTAAGCCACTCCTGGTAAAAATTACTTACTATGAAAAAGCAACAAAATAAGATTTAAATGGGCCCCCCTAATGTTGACGACTATATATATCTCCTCAGCAACATTCCAATTATAACAAGTAAGAAAGTGCTATAGTCGGTCAAGCCCGACCATACGATACCCTTTACTACTAAGGTCAAAGGTGTTATTTTTCCTGTATAAAGACAAATATTTGCTACATTTTGCCATCATACAAACATTTTCTCAAAACTTATATATTTAAGCTGTTTCCATCATTTGGACTTATATGAGAGCTAGGGTCAAATGTGGACCGATTATCTCGAAATTTTGCAAATTGATTAGAGTTGTTACAAAAATAATGTGTGAAAAATGTAAACTTCAAATTCTCATTATCATTAGATTTACGAGCGTTTAAGTGATTTTTGTCTCATTTAGTGCGTTTTAACAAAAGAGTTTGTATGGGAGCTATGGTCAAATGTGGACCGATTTCACGAAATTTAGTACAATGATTTTAGTTTACATACGCAGTATTTGTTTTAAATTTCATGAAAAAATATTTATATTTGAGGAAAATATATCAATTCCGGGAAGTGGGACCTATGGGAGGTACCATAAATAATGGACCGATTTTGATGAATTTCAACAGTCATGGTCCCATTATCAAAAAAATGATCTGTGCCAATTTTCATCAAATTATCTTAAGAATTGCGACCTGTAGTTTGATTACAAGGTTTACATGGGCGTCCAGCCAGCCAGACAGACGGACGGACATCTCTTAATCGACTCAGAAAGTGATTCTAAGCCTATTGGTATACTAAAAGGTGGGTATACGACAAATATTTTTATGCTTTACATACATCAGCACAAACTTATAATACCCTTTCCACCTATGGTGGTGAAGGGTATAACAAGGGGCACCTGTCTCAGACAATGATCTGCAACCGATTCTATTTTCAGACTCATTGAAAGGGACCTACGTTTTTACTCCGGCTCCAAACGGCGAATGCATTAGTTAGAGAAATTTTATATAGCCTAATACCCAATAACTAGAGGCTAGATCAGTTATGATGTGAACCGCTTTTTTGAAAATTTAGTTTTTATTTAAGTCTGGCCGGGGATAGAACTTGGAAACTCTGGTATCCTAGGCGGATGACTAACCTGTTGACGACTATGGCAAACGGAAAAAGGACAATAATTTAAGGATTAGCACCTGAAACATCCAAACTCTTTACAGAGGAGATGCTCTGATCTAGTTGATGAATGCTCTTACTTCTCGAGAAAGTAAGATAAAATGGCCATGGCGTCGCCAAACACCAAAAGGTGACTTGTATTACAGCTGCAATTATTACGGTGGATGAAACGCTTCAAGTCAACTTTAAACAGTCTTATTGGATTAGATTCTCTGACGGAAGTGCATAAAGAAACCAACCATGACAGTATATTCAATGGAATTTCTGACAGTCCGCCAACAATACAAGAAGTGAAGAACGCGATTTAAAGCCTTAAGTGCAACAAAGCTCGGGGCATAGTATCAATAGGAGCTATCAATGGAGATAGCTCTATAGGATTTTCTTAAATTCTCTATAGATAGCTTCTATTGATACTATGCCTAGAGCCTTGTTGCACTTAAGACTTTTAATTGCGTTCTTCACTTCTTGTATTGTTGGCGGACTGTCGAAAATTCCATGAAATATACTGTCATGGTTGGTTTCATTATGCACTTCCGTCAGTGAATCTAATCCGCAATTAATACGGTGGGGCATAGTATCCATAGGAGCTATCTATGGAGAATTTAAGAAAATCCTAAAGTGCCAACAAAAATTTTGAACTTAATTCAGACAATTTACGTGGATTTTAAATATCGGATCCTATACAAAGGTAAATTGTCAAATCCGTTAGAAGTTACTACTAGAGTAAGACAAGGATGTATCTTATCACCTATACTTTTTATCCTCTTCATCTATAACATAATGCTCAAGGCTCTAAATGGTAGACACGGTATCCAATGGACAACCTATATACAACTCGACGACTTGGAATACGCTGATGAGGAATGTTTTCTATGTCAAAGCTCTGGTCACCTTCCAAAAAAACACAAACGCAATCACAAACGTACAGCTAGACTGAAATTCAATATTTCCAAGACAAAGATTATTGCTTTTCTCATTGATGTGTGTCAATGTGGATAACGAGGTTATTAGATATGTAGCTACCATTAAATTTTTTGGAAGTTTGGTTTCTCCAAATGGTGGCGCCGACGAGGATATTGAATCGCGTATTAATAAGGCAAAATCTGCATTCGGCATTCTCCGATCTATTTGGAAATCTTGGTAAATATCAACAACAACTAAGCTACGAATATATAATTGGAATGTCAAATCCATTTTGTATTACGGCTGCGAAACTTGGAAACGCACAAATGCCATCGATTAGCGCCTACAAACCTTTGCAAACAAATGCTTGCGGCAAATCCTTAATATATGGTAGCCAAATCATATAAGAAATTAAAATCTACTAAACGCTACAAACCAAATCCCTTCTTCTATAGAGGTATGTCAACGGAAATGGCGGTGGATAGGCCACACACTACGAAGGCCAAATACCAACATTGCTCTACAAGCGCTTCGTTGGAATCCACAAGGAAGCGGCCGTCGTGTTGGTGCACCAGCTAGAACGTGGAGAAGGTCAATTGATGCGGAGTTACAAAGAGCAAACTATTCATGGAATGACGTATGCTAACATCTCACCATAGAGTTCCATATAAAAGGATGGTTGAGGCCCTATGCTCCACAGGGAGTCAGGATAGTAGAAGGAGAAGAAGAAGATAGTTTATTATGTGATCTCCTTAATACTGTGTTAGAGAAAATCCTAGGAGTTGTTGCAGTTAATATAACTGGAACAATTTTCAAGAGAAAACACGTGCTACTCGAGTTTTCGATGACATTGATATCCTGGGACGCACATTGCCAGAGGCCACTGCCGCCTTTTTAAGTATTAAGATGTCCTCTTCTACCTAGTCTTTGCATCTTAGCTTTGGTCTTTCCCTTCTGCATGAAACATCACCGGGCTCATATTCAAATGATTTTTTACCTGGAGCAGTTTCATCCATGCTCACAACATAACCCAGCCAGCTTAAACATTATATTTAATAACGCTTAACTATGTTAATGTTGGAATATAACTCATACAGCTCATGGTTTATACGGCACCAGTAGTCTCTATCAACGCAGATTAGCCCATAGATTTTTCGAAGAATTTTTCTCTCGCACACTCCAAATACTGTCCCATCTGCTGTCGCAAGTACCATATAATAGCACGGGTAGTATCAGTATCTTGTAAATCGTGATTTTTATTTAAGGTCAAAGAAGCATATATTAGCTATTTTTACTCTTCTTTTGATTTCATGGGATTAAATGTTTGTTTTCTTTACAACGGTACCGAGTTCGATAAAATCGCTAAATATTTCAAAATTGTAGTTTTTACCTTCCACTGTCTGCCCGGATCTTTCAAGCGTATTGTGCATTGATACCATCAACTTAGTTTCATCTCCATTTACAGCCGATTTGCTCAAAAGCGGCAGAGAGAGTAGTGTTTGTGGATATTCGATTTGAATCTTTGGATATCATAATTAGAAGGGAAGACTGATGCAGGAAGTTTTCGTGCTGTGCAGCTAAAATACAAATTGAAAATTGACAAAGGGATGGGCCTTTGTTGAGTTGCGTGTGCTACGAAAAAATGTACGGGTTTCAGGAACAATATCCCTAATTTCGTTGAGCACATGCCATTAAAGAAGCGATAAAACAGTGAAACGCAACCCACATTACGATGATGCTCCAATGAGGCAATAGAGTTGGCTCCCCTACTGTCACCGATAAGCACCTTCGCCTTCTCTTGTACACGGTCGAGAAGCTCCAAAAGAGTTGTGTTCCATTTTCTGTCGGATATAAGTGGTATAAATATTAAGGAGATCAGTTGGAGTTAAGTATGTCTTACACCGTTTTAGAAAGCCGAGACACTTGAATGCTTCTTCGACACTTGAAAAACGTGATTAGTCCAACGGACATCACACTGAATTTTCATGCCTAGAACATCAAGAGGTTCTGATTCCTCCATATTTATACCACCCATACTTAAAGATGATGCAACATTGTTCGTAACGCGTTTGTGTGTTAACACATAACTTTGGGTCTTTCGAGCGTTGAAATCAATCCTATTAGACCTATGATAGGCAAATTAGCTCCTACGGGCCGAGCAGCAATCGTCATTTTCACATACACAACACGAACCAAGAAGAAGAAACTAAAATACGAAAAATACTCATTTGTATGATAACAGTCAATTTGCAACAACAAAACACGTGCAAAAGAGAACAAGAAAATATTTATTTTTTCTTAGTCTCTTTATTTGTAAAATCACCAATACATTGATATTTCCTATGTTCTCTTTGTGCCTACCATGGTATTAGACAGACCCCAATTGGATATTGCAGAAAGGTCGGAATTTAGCGTATCATTCATGGTTTGCCTCTTGGAATTAATATCCAACATGCTTGGCCTAAAGTTGAATAATACGAATGACAGATGTTGCTATCATCTGCAAAAGAGTAGATAGGATTGGAAGTTTGACATAGAAGGTCATTAAGAAAAATAAGAAATAGAGTAGGAGAAAGAACGGAGCCTTTTGGTACCCCCGAATTAATTTTGAACTCGTCGGACGATATCCCATCTTTAACAACTCTTATAGTGCGATCTCTGAGAGAGCTAGATATAAACCGAGAGAAATTATTACCTACGCCAAAAGCAATAAGTTTTGATAGAAGTGCTCCATGCTACACTCTATCAAACGCCTTAGAAATATCAAGAGCTATAACTCTACTTTCGCTGATGATAGTTTACCATACTTGGCTAATGGACGAGCTAACGTCGAAGAGCACTGCTTCAAGACCAGTGCTGGTATGTCATCCGGCCCAGGAGACTTATTTATGTTAAGATCCGCTAAAACTCTTTTAACAGCACGAGATCGAAAGAATATGCTAGGCATATACTAGACATATACTGATACTCTTTCGATCACGGGCAGTTACGAGTTACCGAGAGGTGCAAGGATATCCACTTCGTACTTTTCAGGGTTCGAAGTGAGCAAAAGATAGAGTGTTACGCTAGTGCCCTGCGATATGTGTCGGAACACTTAAACAGGCAGATAAAACTATTCTTGGAGTTTTTCAGAGAAAGCTTCTACGAAAAATACTTGGAATATTCTGTGTCAACAATGAATATCAACATCGAATGAATCAATGAGTTATTATGACGCAGTAAAACTTTTCATTACCAAATAATGAGTTAAACAGTTAAACTATTGAACACGAACTACTTACTCGTTCGCTGTTTAAGTCATTACATTAACATGGGGATGTCATTGGAGGCAAGTACTTACCAATTGCAGAAAAGTAATGACTTGGGTAAGCAATTTGAAAGCAACAACAACAGCAACAACTTTTTTGTTGTTGTTTTATTAAAAACATATATTTTTAAACGAAATACAAAATTTTTTTATGATCCCATGGGGGCTCGAACCCAGACCCTCCGACTGCTAGGCAGAGACTCTTCCACTGAGCTGCTTCATATGTTGAAAACTTAGCAGCTTATAATTAATATAAACAATTTTTATTTTTAGATCCAAAATCAGGTGAAAATAACTTTGTTTTTCCCTGATTTTTTTGCTTTGTTGTAATTTTTGGAAAAATATTTGTATACGATTTTTTGTAATTATTTTAAAACTTTTTTAAAATTATTTTAAAACTTAAACAATTTAAATCTTCTTTTTTGTATAAGTTTTTACATAAGATTGACTCTTACTTACTTAAATGTTACAACCTGTTAAGGTCAAAGTCCGAGCATATTTTAGAATTCCATGGATTTCGATCTTGTGCGAATATTCTCCAATTTTATAGGCCAAGCTTTGAAAAATGTTCCTCTACTTGGTCTTTCTATCGAAGTCTCGGACATCCTCCTCTAACATTAGGTAGTGGGACATTTCAATTCTAATTTTATCCTCTTCATTGTATTTTTTTTCAAGAATGGGTTACTAGCCCTTAATCCTAACCCATTTTTATCGATCTTATAGGACAACTCTCGGAACATGTTAACTCACAATATTAATGGGTGTTAAACTAAATCCCCGGGTGATACCATGAGGAGGTGTGTGTCCACAGTTGAGATGAAGGATGACCCAGATAAGTTGGGCTTACCAAGTTAAGACCAATTAGAATCGTGTTTGGTATACAACATCCCCTACATAATCAAAATTGACTCATGATGGTATTTTTTCATTAATGTGAGTTAGTTTTACAAATTTTTTTTACAGAAGATAATATTTAAGTTCTTAAAATTAAAAAATCATTTAAAAAGACTCTTTTAATAAAAAAAAACTAAAAAACTGTTGCCCTTGGTGGGATTTGAACTGGGGCCATTCAGTTTAAATTACCATCTTAATTACAAATAAGTACTTCTGTAATAACTTATTATTTATTCGGACGGTATGTTGTAGTCGTTACAAGGTAACCAGTTTTCAGAGTAGTTGCCATTACCAAAGTTTTGCTGGGGAGTTATTATCTGACATCGACATAGTAAAACGCATCAAACATCAGCGGCTGCGTTGGCTGGGACATATTGTGCGAATGGATGAAAATACTCCAATAATAAGCGTATTCGAAAACGATCCCGAGGGAACTCATGGAAGAGGACGTCCGAAACTTCGATGGAAAGGCCAAGTAGAGGAAAATCTTTCAGAGTATAGCCTACAAATTTGAAGAATATTCGCAAAAGATCGAAGCGCATGAAATTCTTAAATATGCTCGGGCTTTGACTGTAACAGTTTCTAAATACAGGCCATTTAAGTATGTATCTAACTTCGTTAAATGACGTTTAAATAGAAAAAGGGGATCAATTTGGAATCACTAAAATTGTTCATATAAATTTTGTTTTTATAGAAAAGTTTAAACCTCTGTAATTTTCTTAAATGGCGTTAAAATGCAAAATGGATCTCAATTTGGAATTTCAAAAATTTTTCATAAACACTCTAATTTTGTTTACAAACATCTTTTAACTCCTATAACTTTATTATTAGACGTTTGAATGAAAAATGGATCACATTTTAAAGACTTTTTGGTACCAATTACATCTCTGATTTCCCTAATGGTTCATTTTTATCAATATTATTAAGTACATAATAAATATATAAATTTCTGTGGCTTATTCTGTTCGTATTGATAAAATTTATTTAAATTTAAATAAATATTTAAATAGATTTAATATTTCAATACCTTTTTCCATACGTGCAAGAAGAGGCTTCTTTTCGGATCATATGCTCTCTCATCTGCAATTTGTACTAATTTAAAATGTGAATATTTATGGTAAAGAATACTGGTAAAATATTTGTGAATAAATATATACGAGCATATAATAAATATTAAAATAAACCTACAAGTGGTAAATACTCGTAATTCAGAGTTTATAATAAATTTTGTGGTACAACAAAAAAAAAACGTATAAATTTACATATTTTCATTGAAAAATTACTTTGTATGAGTATTGAACATTTTTACCATAAATGACTGAAATACATATTATGTTGAGAGGAAATTTAAGAATGTGTTAATAATAAACTGTAAAAGACAGTGGAGGCTAAAATTTGTTTTATATGAAACAAACACAATAATCAGCCGATTAACGATGTAACATTTAATTAAGTCAATGTATAAAGATCAATGAAAACATTTATCGCTTTAAGAAAAATTTGTTGTTTAAACTAAATAATTTTCGCTACTAGTTTTGTCTGACACTGTCAGATTTTTCTATAATCTACAGACATATTCATTTTTTATATTTATTATTCGTCTACAGACTTTCAGGCTGAAATTATAGGTTAGTATTAAAATTATTTTTTCTACAGTAAAATATAAAATTTTTTTCTGATTTTATATTAAAATAAACTTATATACCACTTAATTGCTTTGAAAGTATTGAGAAGAGCAGGGAAATATTTAAATATATGTTAAATGTTACTTCAAAATTAAAATTGGGATTAAAATAAAAAAAAATTGTTTTTAAATTGTTGAAAATTTATTTCTGTTTAAACAGTACAAAATTCATAAAAATTTTGTAGAAATACAAACACCCAAAATTTCTAAAAATTTTCTATAGAAAATTAGAAATTAGACAAATTATCTATATAGAAAAATTTTCGATAAAAAAATTCAAAGTTTCGAATTTTTTTTCGACAACGAAAATTTTTCTACTGATAATTTTTTTATAGATAAATTTTTTTATCGAAAACTTTTTTATAAAAAAAATTTTTTATCGAAAAATTTTCTATTCAAAAATTTTTCTATACATAAATTTTTTTATCAGACATTTCTCTATAGAAAAATTTTCGATAAAAAAATTCAAAGTTTCAAATTTTTTTTCGACAACGAAAATTTTTCTATAGAAAATTTTTTTATAGATAAATTTTTTTTATCGAAAACTTTTTTATACAAAAATTTTTTTAATCAAAATTTTTCTATAGAAAATTCTTTTTAACGAAAAGTTTTCTACAGAAAAATTCTTTTTAACGAAAAGTTTTCTACAGAAAAATTTTTTTTGAACGAAAATTCTTCTGCAAAAAAACTTTTTTTTAACGAAAATTTTATTATAGAAAAATTTTTTTTGAACGAAAATTTTTCTATAGAAAAATTTTTTTTGAACGAAAATTTTTCTATAGAAAAATTTTTTTTGAACGAAAATTTTTCTATAGAAAAATTTTTTTTGAACGAAAATTTTTCTATAGAAAAATTTTTTTTGAACGAAAATTTTTCTATAGAAAAATTTTTTTTGAACGAAAATTTTTCTATAGAAAAATTTTTTTTGAACGAAAATTTTTCTATAGAAAAATTTTTTTTGAACGAAAATTTTTCTATACAAAAATGTTTTTTGAACGAAAATTTTTCTATAGAAAAAATTTTTTTGAACGAAAATTTCTCTATAGAAAATTTTTTTTTGAACGAAAATTTTTCTATAGAAAAATTTTTTTTGAACGAAAATTTTTCCAAAAAAAAAAAAATTTTTGAACGAAAATTTTTCTATAGAAAAATTTTTTTTGAACGAAAATTTTTCTATAGAAAAATTTTTTTTGAACGAAAATTTTTCTATAGAAAAATTTTTTTTGAACGAAAATTTTTCTATATATAGAAAAATTTTTTTTGAACGAAAATTTTTCTATAGAAAAATTTTTTTAACGAAAATTTTTCTATAGAAAAATTTTTTTTGAACGAAAATTTTTCTATAGAAACATTTATTTTAAACGAAAATTTTTCTATAGAACAATTTTTTTTGAAGGAAAATTTTTCTATAGAAAAATTTTTTTGAACGAAAATTTTTCTATAGAAAAATTGTTTTTGAACGAGAATGTTTCTACAGAAAAATTTTTTTTGAACGAAAATTTTTCTATAGATAAATTTTTTTATCAAAAATTTTTCCAAAGAAATTTTTTTTGACGAAAATTTTTGTATAGAAAAATTTTTGCCGCGAAAATTTTTTTAGGAAAATTCTTTAAAAAAATTTTTTTGAACGAAATTTCTATAAAAAATTTTTTTTGAGTGAAAATTTTTCTATAGAAAAATTTTTTTTGAACGAAAATTTTTTTTTGAACGAAAATTCTTCTATAGAAAATTTTTTTTGAACGAAAATTTTTCTATAGAAAAATTTTTTTTGAACGAAAATTTTTCAATAGAAAAATTTTTTTAACGAAAATTTTTCGATAGAAAATTTTTTTTAACGAAAATTTTTCTGTAGAAAAATTTTTTAAGTGGATTTTTCAACGAAAATTTGTCTATAGAAAAATTTTTTTAAAGGATTTTTTAAAAAAATGTTTCTATGGAAAATTTTTCGTTTAAAACCTTTTTCCTTAGAATAATTTTCGCTTAAAAAATTCTTCCTTAGAAACATTTTCGTTGAAAAAAAATTTGTAAAATTTTTAATAGCAAAATTTTCTATAGAAACATTTTTGATACAAAAATTTTCTATAGAAAAATTTTAGATATAAAAAATATCCTCTGTTTCATATTCTAAAAAACAACAGCGCAGTTGAAATTAAAAATTGTATATATAATATTTTTATTACATAATGATTAATCGTTTCAAACTAAATTCTAATTTTTATTACCTAAAAAATTCTACATTAGATCACGTAAACTTTTAAAAATATTCTTAAAAACTAATAATAAAATATACAACATTTTTGGTAAACTAACACTTAAAACTTAAAAATCACCCCTTTCTGTCATTTCCATTAATTTTAATAATTTATTATACAACAGCTCTCGAGCATTAATGGCCCAAACAAAATCTAAATGATTAAAATCGGGATAATTAACTTTGAATTTACCCACAACATTGGGTAAAAGTTGATGCAATTTCTCCACATCCTCGGGGGTTGCCAGCCAATCATTAATAGAATAATGTAAGGCAACCTTAGCACTGACATTTTCCAAATTGTAATCGGGTGGTGTTATGGTGTCATAACGCCAGTGATTACGTATCCAGCCATAATCGTATTGTCTGAAATGTCCACTACGTTTGAGTTGACCATAGTGTTGCAATTGTTTGGTGGCAGCGCCGGCCGGGGCATGACCCAATATTACCGGCAACATGGTCTCGTTCATTTGTTTCTTATCAAATCCGGCCACCATAAACATAACATTCGTACAAATGGCCTGGGTAATGGAGTCCTCATCGCAAATGACTTGACTGAACATGGTTATAAATTCATTGCTGGGTAAAAATTCATGGGCTCCAATTAATTTCAGCAGGAACTGAAATGAATTAATATAAATTAACATAAAATAATTCGGTTAAAAATGTCTTAAATCTTACCCCTAAAGGCTCATTAAAGAAAGCCAAAAACTCTACCACCGGACTTTTGGCATGTTTTACAAAGGCCACCGGTGCCAAAGCCTGCATTAGCATGATCTTATCACACATTTCCGGTCTTTCACTGCACATAACAAAAAAGGTCATTGTACCTTGTGAATGACCGATATAATGCAACTTTTCGTGTTCGGTGGCCTCCAAAATATAATCAATGCTGGCCGGTAAATCGTACAGTCCCATTTCATGAAATGTAAAGTCCCAAAAAGCTGCATGTTTTGTAGTATATTTGATATGATTCCGGGAATAGGTATTGCCGCGCACATTTGTCATCCAAACATCGTAACCTTTGTCGTGCAAGAGATAAGCTGTAGGAAAGTGAAAAAGATTTATATTATATTTATTATTGAATCCAGGGGAAGTTTTAAGAGATAATCGTCAATAATATTACGTCAGAATTTTGGGTGTTTTCGCTGATACCACACGGGGTTTTTTTAAAGGCTATTCTCTATATTCTTATCTCTAAGTCAAAATGTTAATGGGTTAGGGGAATCAAATAAAATATTTAGATCGCAATAAAAGCCATGATTTGACGCTATTAAGAGCAATGATTAGACTATATAGAGAGTCACGCTTAGACTATATGACTATATTGGCAGCCACACTTAGACTATATTGACAGCCACGATTAGAGTATATAGAGAGTCACGATTAGATTATATGACAGCCTCGATGAAAATACATAGCCAGCCATGATTAGACTATATAGAGACTCACGATTAGGCTATATAAAGAACCACGATAAGACTATATAGAGAGCTACGATTAGACTATATAGAGAGCGACGATTAAACTGTATAGAGAGCTACGATTAGACTTTATTAGGAGCCACAATTAAGTTATATAAAGATCCACGATAAGACTATATTGGAAGCCACGATTAGACTAAATAGAGAGTCGCGATTAGATTATATGACAGCCACGATAATAATACATAAGCAGCCACGAATAGACTATATATAGAGTCGCGATTAGGCTATATAAAGAGCCACGAATAGACTATATAGAGAGCCATGATTATACTATATAGAGAGAAACGATTAGACTACATAGAGAGCCAACATTAGACTATATTAGGAGGCACGTTTGTACTATATAGAGAGCTACGATTAGACTAAATAGAGACATACGATTAGGCTATATCTACACAGCCTAGATTAGACCATATAAAGAGCTACGATTAAACTTTATAAGGAGTCGTGATTAGAATTTATTAGAAGCCATGATTAGACTATATAGAGAGCTACAATAAGACTATGTAGAGAGCCATGAATTTACTATATTAAGAGCCATGATTAGATTATATAGAGAGCTTCAATAAGCCTATTTCCAGAGGCACGATTTTACTATATTAGCTGCTACGAGTAGACGACACAGAAAGCCACGATTAGATTATATAAAAAGGTACGATTAGACTATGTAGAGAGGCACAATTAGAATATATAGAGACCAACGATTGGACTATATTAGGAGCCAAGAATAGACTATATTAGGAGCCACGATTAGACTATATTAGGAGTCTCGTTTAGACTATATTAGGAGCCTCGATTAGACTATATTAGGATCCTCGATTAGACTATATTAGGAGCCTCGGTTAGACTATATTAGGAGCCAAGATTATACTATATTAGGAGCCACGATTAGACTATATTAGGAGTCACGATTAGACTATATTAGGAGCCACTATTAGACTATATTAGGAGCCACGATTAGACTATATTAGGAGCCTCGATTAGACTATGTTAGGAGCCTCGGTTAGACTATATTAGGAGCCAAGATTAGACTATATTAGGAGCCACGATTAGACTATATTAGGAGCCTCGATTAGACTATATTAGGAGCCAAGATTAGACTATATTAGGAGCCACGATTAGACTATATTAGGAGCCACGATTAGACTATATTAGGAGCCACTATTAGAGTAGGTTAGGAGCTATGATTAGGCTATATAGAGAGCCACGATTAAACTACATAGAGAGCCACGATTAAACTACATAGAGAGCCACGATTAAACAACGTAAAGAGCCACGACTGGACTTTATTAGGAGCCAAGATTAGAATATATTAGGAGCCTATATTAGACTATATTAGGAGCCACGATTAAACTATATTAGGAGCCAAGATTAGACTATATTAGGAGCCATGATTAAATTATATTAGGAGCCACGATTAGACTACATTAGGAGCTATGATTAGACTATATAGAGAGCCACGATTAAACTATATAGAGAGCCACGATTAGACTTTATTAGGTGCCACGATTTGACTTAATTAGCGACCACGATTAGACTATATTAGGTAGCCATGGTTACACTATATTAAGGGCCACGATAAGACTATAAATAGCGACGATTAAACTACATTGACAACACGATTAGACTATATAGAGCCACGATAAGACTATATAGAGAGACACGATTTGATTTTATAGAGAGACACGACTAGACGAAATACATACTGTAAAATTATTATGTAGACTATAAAGATTTCCCGATTTGGTTACGATTAGACCATATCAACACCTACAAATACTTGTTGTAAATATATCAAGATTCTTTAATTATACCACAGTTTTCATATATAATTCTACGATTCTGGCTACACAAATTCTCAAAACTTTAAAATGTAAATCTTTATGATTTGACTATATAAAAATCCGATATTTGTCTATATATATAAAACACACATTGACTATAAAATCACTTTTGAACATATCAAGATTTTCTAACCAACACAAAACACGATTTACTTACCTAAACCCCTATTGGGACCCATCATCACCCAAGTAGCTGAACTATCCAACAAGCCATGGGTCAGTAAAACCGGCATAGCACCCGGTTTGGGAATGCGATGCATTTCCAAAATATAACCATCATCGGTAGTAACATTATGAATTTCCGAGGGATAACCATATTTTCGAATCAAATCCGGCTATATGAAATATAAATACACACTTTAATTAAAATTTCCAGTAGATTAAACACTTTCGGTCACACCAACCGTTTTCAATAACGAATCTTCTACAATATCCGGATCTAGCGACACTTCATTTGTATATTGATCTTCCACCGTATAAGCACTACGTTCATTAGATTCCGAACCGCCAAACAAAGAAAGCGAACCACCGAACTTAGGTATATCGAATAGATGAATATTGCCCAAGGAAAACGACCAAGAATTAGAATCTCTGCCGGCGGCAAATATTTTATGCATATTTAAATTCACGATCAAGAATACAACTAAGAGCGAAGACAAACTGAAGGGCTTAAGCGGCGTCATATTTCTTAGAGGGCTCAATAGCAACTGATTTGCAAAAATATTCTATTTCTCAAACTACACAAGTTGTCTGATGAGGCATTTTTACAAATTGATATTAATCAAGTTTTTTTTTCTGTTTGTTTTTTGTTTATACTGCGAAAAAAAATTATAGCAAAAAAAGAATGAGCGCTACAACTATTTCACATTGTAAACAACTCTCGGTCTGTGAATTTTTAATAAATAATAATAAATGATTATTTATTAACACTGGTGACTCGATTGACGGGGTTAACATTATATTGTGTAAAAAATTCTAATTTTACGTTGCGTTTTTTAAAAGTTCCTGTATTCTTATTTAATTATGATCTTAAAGAGTGAACGGAGCTATCAAAATATCTACATATAGAGAGCTACGATTAGACTATATAGGCAACCACATTAACAGTCTATAGTAAACCACAATAAGACTATATAAAGAGCCACAATTAGACTATAAAACGAGCTACGATCAAATTTATATAAAAAAGGGTTTAGATTAGAACGCCACGATAAGATCATCTAGAGTGCTACGATTTACCGATATAAAAAACACGATTTGGTTAGGAATAGAGCTATAATTAGATCATATAGAAGCCACGAATAGACTATACAAAGAGCCCACGAATAAACTATACTACGAGAAGGCGATATAAGGAGCTACAATTAGCATATATACAGAGCAACGATAAGACAATAAAAAGAGCCACAATTAGACTATATAGAGATCCACGATTCGACTATATAGAGAGCCATGATTAGACTATATAGAGAGCAACGGTTAGACTATATAGAGAGCCGCGATTAGACTATATACAGAGCCATGATTGGACTATATTGAGAGCCACGATTAGACTATGTAGAGAGCCACGATTAGACTATATACAGAGCCATGATTGGACTATATTGAGAGCCACGATTAGACTATGTAGAGATCCACAATTATACCATATAGAGAGTAACGGTTAGACTATTTAGAGAGCCACGATTAGACTATATATAGAGCCACGATTAGGCTATATAGAAAGCCACGATTAGACTATATAGAGAACCACAATTAGACTATATAGAGAGCCACGATTAGACTATACAGAGAGCCACGATTATACTATATAGAGAGCCACGATTAGACTATATAGAGAACCACAATTAGACTATATAGAGAGCCACGATTAGGCTATAAAGAAAGCCACGATTAGACTATATATAGAGCCACGATTAGACTATATAGAGAGCCACGATTAGGCTATATAGAAAGCCACGATTAGACTATATAGGGAGCCACGATTAGATTATATAAGGAGCCACGATTAGACTATATAGAGAGCAACGGTTAGACTATTTAGAGAGCCACGATTTGACTACATAGAAAGCCACGATTAGACTATATACAGAGCCATGATTGGACTATATAAAGAGCTACGATTAGACTATGTAGAGATCCACAATTAGACTGTATTGAGAGCCGTAATAAGACTATTTGAGAGCCACGATTAGACTATGTAGAGAGGCACGATTTGATTTTATAGAGAGCCACGATTAGACTATACAGAGAGCAACGATTAAACAATTTAAAGAGCCACGATTAAACTATATAAAGAGCACCGATTACATTAAATAGAGAGACACAATTAGACTAAATAGAGAGCCATGATTAGACTTTATAAGGAGCCACAAATAGACTGTGTAGAGAGCCATGATAAGACTATAAAGAGATCCACGATTAGACCAAATAGAGAGTCTTGATTAGACTATATAAGGAGCCACAAATAGACTATGTAGAGAGCCATGATTAGACTATATAGAGATCCACGATTAGACCAAATAGAGAGTCTTGATTAGACTATATAAGGAGCCATAAATACACTATATAGAGAACATTAATTAGACTATATAGACAAGCACGATTTGACTTCATAGAGAGCCACGGTTCAACTATTTAGTGAGCCACGATTAGACTATTTAGAGTGCCACGATTAGACTATATAGAGAGCCACGATTAGACTATATAGAGAGCCACGATTAGACTATTTAGAGTGCCACGATTAGACTATATAGAGAGCCATGATTAGACTTTGTAGAGAGCCACGATTAGACTTTATAGAAAGCCACGATTTGACTATATAAAGAGATACAATTAAAAATATATAGAGATCCACAATTAGACTATATAGCACGATTTGACTTTATAGACTATTTTGTGAGCCACGATTAGACTAGTTAGAGTGCCACGATTAGACTATATAGACAATAAAGCACGATTTGACTTTATAGACTATTTAGTGAGCAACGATTAGACTATATAGACTATATAGCACAATTTGACTTTATAGACTACTTAGTGAGCCACGATTAGACTAGTTAGAATGCCACGATTAGACTATATAGCACGATTTGACTTTATAGACTATTTAGTGAGCCACGTTTAGACTAGTTAGAGTGCTATATGGAGATCCACGGTTATACCATATAGAGGGCCACGACTCGACTATGAAGAGAGCCACGACTATATAGAGAGCCACGATTAGATTTTATAGAGAGCCACATTTAGACTATAGACAGAGCTATGATTAGACTATTTCGAGAGCAATGATTAGATTTTATATAAAAACAACGATTAGACTATATAGTAAGCCACGATTAGACTATATATACCAAAATCATATTGAGATCGTATGGTATCAAATAATGCTCTGAAGGCTTAAAAATAGAGCAATTATATAAATTCAGAGCTCAATAAAGTGTAAACTAATTGGAATTTTAAAGATCGAGATAAATCAAGTTAGAGTCATGATTGATCTAAATTATAGCGATTTGTTATGTTGCTGTAAGATTTATCAAAATCGATTAAGTAACGATCATAAGTTTCAAATCTATTATACACCTACTGATCTATTTTTTTTATCACCGTCACCCAAGTCTCAAGTGTCGCCAGTTTAAAACTCTTCTTTATGCACATATTTTATTGATGTATATTTTTGTTGGTCATCGGTTTTATTAGCGTTCTGCGTATTTTGTTTTTGTGCTCATTCAGACAAAGCAAGAGAGCGGGAGAACAATGTGATAACCTTTAAAAAAAATTCAACTACCGATAAGACGACGCACCAAACGATCACTCACTCACAAAGAAAAAAAAAAACGCTGCTCCTCAAAAACAATTAAAGTGTTGTCGCTTTATGACGATTATATGAATTTTAACAATCAATTAATATATTTTTTATTTTATTGTCAAATATTATTTATAGCTTTTTAAAAGATAAGAGTAAATCCCACTTATGGACTGGTAGTTTTGCTTCCGATCAACAAAGAAGCCGGGCACTTACAGATCTAGTTATACTTATGTAGATCGGCACTTATGTTTGTAGATGATATTGATGACGCTTAGCACGAGACTTTTAATCTGTAAAATGTATTAGATTTCAAAAATTTTAAAAGCTTAAGCAGCTTCCAGTTTTTTTGTTACAGATTGTGGGCGAATTGAGGGTCAATCGTTAGAAAAACGAGCCTCTTTGTTGTGTGAAACTGATATATAATAAAATAAAGGCAAGCTTTAGAAAATGTTCACTTAAAAGTTATTTAAGATCTGGACGTTTACTTGTGTAAATTACTAAGATGTAACTGGAAATGCAAAGTACCCTACACTATAAAATTCATAATTGAATTAGGAAAATTACAAGTAAATAACCAAAATTTGTATAAATACTTATAAAAGCCCCCATGATTTCTCTATATAGTTCTAATTAGGAAGAAAATATCAACTATCCGTGAATTTTTAACCCTTTTTTCATTGGGTCAAGGTTCAAATTTTAAATTATATTAAATTTCATATCATTCCGCTTCATAAATACATAATGAAACGTAATTGCTAATATTTTTATCATAATTTATCTGTTTTTTTATGTATCTCCAGGAAAATTACTTAAATTTGCTATTTCATTTCTTACAAAATCATGCATGAAATTGCTAAATTATTAATAATTTTATGAGATTTAATATAAAAACAAAGCAAGTACAGTCCGTCAAGCTTGACGATTTGATACTCTACACCAAAGTGTTAAATGTGTAATATCATTTATTTTTCCCCTAAGTTTTTAAAAGTACCTTACAAGTGTAAGTGGTCTTAATGCAATAGTAAGTTTATTATACCCTTCACCACAATAGGTGGAAAGGGTATATTGGGTTTGTGCTGATGTTTGTAACGCATAGTAATATTGGTCTGAGACCTACCTTTTAGTATACCAATCGACTTAGAATCACTCCCTGAGTTGTTTTTACGATGTCCGTCCGGCTGGCTGGCTGGCCGGTTGTACATGTAAGCTTGTTATCACTCTACAGGTCGTAACTTTGAAGATAATTTGATGAAATTTGGTACAGGTTCATGTTTTTGTCCAATTCCTATACTTTTTGGGCGAAATCGGATTACTATTTCGGGTACCTCCCATAGGGATGCCTTCCCGGAATAGAGTTTTTGGTCCTTTACAGCCACAAATTTAGCTTTAATTTAATAATATTATGCACAAATATTGCTTATCATAACCTTAATCAGTGTTCCTAATTTTGTAGAAATCGGCCCATATTTGACCATACCTCCCATACAAGACACATTCTCAAAAGACGTTTATATACACATAAAAGCACAAAAACGTTAATAACTCTAAAGATAAATGAATTTGACTACTTAAACTTTGCACAGATAAATATTTTGTAAATATAAACCAATAATCAAAATTTGGTAACAATCGGTCCACAATTGACCCTAGCTCCCATATCAGGCCCTTAGCCGGAAATGATACAAATCTCGAAATTTTGAAAAAAAATAGCACATAATAACAAGGAAAACTTGTTTAATTGTTGGTCCATATTTGACCTTAGTTGTGAAGGGTATTATAAGGTCGGGCTTGACCGACTATAGCTTTTCTTATTTGTTTTAAGACGAAATTAAAATTTCAAGCAAGGAAGTTACATATTAGAAAGGTCATGTCCGACTAAATGATACTTGAAAGAACTTATAAAGAATATTATTGATTAAAACTTCAAGATCTTCTTCTCTTCTTCTGTTATCCTTGACTTCCAGTGGAGCACCATAATTTTACATCGGACTCTATTGCGAGATGTTAGGCATACATCATTCCATGAATAGTTTGCTGCTTGTAACTCCCTATCAATTGACCTTATCCACGTTCCAGCAGGTGCACCAACACGACAGCTGCTTCCTTGTGGATTCCAACGAAGCGCTTGTCGAGCAATATTGGTATTTGGCCTTCGAAGCGTATGGCCTATTCGCCGCCACTTCCGTTGACATACCTCTTTGTAAGCAGGGATTTGGCTTGTCGCACTAAGTAGATCTTCATTTCTTATGATATTCGGCCACCATATATTTGCCTTAAGCATTTGTTTGTAAAGGTTTGCAGTCATTTTTCGATGGCATTTGTACGTTTCCATATTTCGCAGCCGTAATATAGGATGGAATTGGCATTCGAGTTGTATATTCGTAACTTAGTTGTTCTTGATATTAGCCGAGATTTTCAAATAGCTCGAAGAATCCCGAATGCAGATTTTGCCTTATTAATACGCGATTTAATATCCTCCTCTGCGCTGCCTTTTGTAGTTACTAAACTTGCCAGGTAATTAAAAGTATCTACACATCCAATAGCCTCGTTATCCACATTGATATGTTTCAACGGGTTTTCGCCATAGCCTCCGGGCATTATCTTTGTCTTGGAAATAGTAATTTAGAGACCAGCTGTACGAGATTAAATAGTAATAGCGCTAGTGTTTTCTTGAAGGTGACCTGGGTTTTAGCTTAGAAGACATACATCATCATACATTCCAA
The DNA here is from genome assembly GCA_933228675.1 of Stomorhina lunata. Taxonomy (NCBI): domain Eukaryota; kingdom Metazoa; phylum Arthropoda; class Insecta; order Diptera; family Rhiniidae; genus Stomorhina; species Stomorhina lunata. The sequence continues at coordinate 99,238,380 of OW121741.1, forward strand.
GTCCTCGAGTTGTTTAAAGGTCACGTCTAACATTCAGTGCCGTGTGTTTAGGTTGTCGATGACGAGGATAAAAAGTATAGGTGATAAGATGCCTTACTCCAGCAATAACTTCGAAAGGATCTGATAACTTACCCTTGCGTAGGACGCAACATTTAAAATCAACGTACATTGCCCGGATTAAGTTGAGAATTTTCATTGGCATCTTACGATTTTCTAAAATTGTCCATAGATAGCTTCTATTGATACTATCGAAGACCTTCATAAAATCGATAAACGCTAGGTAAATGGAAGTGCAGAATTCATTACATTGCTCTAGTGTTATTCTCACTGTGTTGATTAGGTCAACACAAGAACGGTTTTCTCTAAACCCAAACTGATTTTCGCGGAGTGTAGAGGAAACTGCGTCGGATATTCTGTTCAAAATGACGACTTAGTATTTTGCTCGGTGTTGGGAGAAGTGTTATACCCCTGTAGTTATTGCAGTCTTTGGATTCACCCTTTTTTGGTATTATATACCTTCATTCCAGGAGGTTGGCAGAGCTTCTTCTCCCCATATTTTACGCACAAATGGGCCACAATCTCGACAAGATATTGGCATTGCCCGTGGCCTTGTTGCGCTTAAGGCTTTTAGTGTCACTCTTCACTTCTTGTATTGTTGGCGGAATGTCAGAAATTCCATTGAATAAACAGTCAGGGTTGGTTTCATTTTGCACTTCTGTCAGTGCTTCTAATCCAATAGGATTGTTTAATGTTGAAGTGTTAAGTCCATCGTATTAATTGTTCATCCGGGGTTGAGAGAAGTGTACCGCTACTACTCAGTATGGGACTGTTGGTGTAGGTAGGTTTGCCATGAGGATAAAAGGTCCTCATGTCGCCTTTACTTGCAGCTGACTCAGCTTGGCTCGCTTGCTCGTCTATCCACATTCTCTTGTCCCTTCTTGTAGACTTATTTATTTTATTGGATAGATCACGATATGTTGCACTGAGGGCTTCATCATCTCCGTTTTCATTTAGCATTGTATTCATTAAGGTTCTGCGTTGTTCTACCAAGTCAAATGTTGCCTGTGCTATCCAAATTTTCCTTTTGTGATCTTTAACTCCTAGGATTTGTTGATCAACTTCATTGTATGTTTGTTGACACACCTGGAAATTTCATGAATACTGGCACCGTTGCTATTTATTACATCTGGAAGCCGATTTCTTATAGAAGTAATAAAGGCATTCCGATGACTTTCTGATTCCAGTTTCCCTACATCTATTTTCCGATCGGCTTTGGCCGTATCAGACCTCAGAGCCGCAACCTTTAGTCGAGCTTTACATATTACTAAATAATGGTCGCTATTGTTATTTGTTAAGCTTATCGAGCTTCATTTGATCGGCACTAAGAGTTTATTAAAATATGGTCGATTTGATTCTTAGTGATGCCATTCGGCGAAATCCAGGTTATTTTATGCTATTCTTTACGAGGGAAAATAGTGCCACCCACAACAAGATTATTTTCGCAACATAGCTCGATCAGCCTTTCTCCATTATCGTTTCTTACTCCGACACCGTGTTTACCAACATAACGTTCCAAACCGGTATTATTTGAACCTACCTTGGCGTTAAAGTCGCCAAGTATCATGGTAATATCACATCAGTTATGTACGTTGCTGTTCATCCAACTGCTAAGTACATCATAAAATTCATCCTTATCATTTTCAGATTGGATTTCAGTCGGAGCGTAGACATTGATAATTATCAAATTATGAGCTTAAGTCTTAAGTTTTATTGCCATGAGCCTCTCATTGATAGGATACCATGCTATCATGGCTTTAGCTATTCTTTTAGTCATCAAAAAGCCCACACCCCTACTATGCTCATCACTCTCCGGGCGATCGGAGTAAAGAAATACAGTATTTTCGCTCTAAACTTCCCCTTTTCCTATCCATCTTACTTCTTGCACCTCCAGCAAGTCAATTTTATAACTCAACATTTCACTCCTTAGTTGTTCTAGTTTCCCAGTTTCGTATAGCGTTGCTTACGTTCCATGTCGCAAACTTTAAACTTTCTTTCATGCCTACATTAGTTGTTATAGTTCGATTTCTTTGGATAGAATTGGTTTCATTCATCAGAATGTTCTTGCATAGATTAGGCACCTCCAAAATCCTTGTGCCAGCTGCCGTAGCAGGGGCATTTCTCGCATGATTACCCCTTGGAGTAGTATATTTTGTAATGTTGTTTCATTCGATGCTTAAAATATCGTAAGTGCCAAGTCTTTGGATGATGAGTCCAAAGACAAGAGCCACATTTGTAAAGCGAGCCGCTCGATACGAGACAGACGCCTGATTGCAGCAGGCGTCTACAGTTTTGTACTTTACCAAGTACAATTATCTTAGACCCTTAGACCAAATATGTCGGAATGGCTTCAAGATAACTCCCTTTCACGTTAGCCCTGACCTAGAATTATTTTCGGGTTGTTTACCGCATCTTCAACTAGGCTTCCAGGATGTACCACAAGGAGGTGCGAGTAGGAATTGAATACAGTTATTACCTGTTAGCAGGAAACCCAGGCAATAACTACATCCCATTTACAACCCGATAATTATTATTGGCAAATTTTGGTATTTTTCCAACATTTTCTCGAGCTAAGTGATATCTCAAAACACTTTTTACTCTCGCATTTATAAAAATTTTATGAGAAATTCATATTACACAGTATCACCAAAATTTTAAATAGTCATGACCTGCAATTTAGTATTTTAACTAACTATAACACAATCTACGATTAATAACACAGGTCAACAAGATTTTGCGGCACTAGTTTGCTTGATCAAATCTAGGTGACGTTGCTGACATTGACCAAGTTGGCTCTTGTTTTCGATGTATATATATTTTTTTTAAACAGGTTTTTTTTGACAATAGTATTAATATAACTCAAAAGAAAAGAAAATTCAATAAACAATAATTTTTGGTCTAATAATATTGAATCATTCCATATAGGGCCCGCTCCTGTGACAATGTATTTACCCAAATAACTCTAAATACATATTTTTAAGGTGCGAGGTATTATAAGGTCGGGCTTGACGTACTCAAAATCATTCTTTCTTAATTTGATCGAAAAACATAAAGAAAAGTTTATAACAATCACGTCAGTATCGGAAAGTTTATTTAATAATGCCTTAGGAGAAGTTCTCTTGTTAAAATGATCAAACGGAATAGAATTAAGTTAATCTTAAAATATAATGATTTATTGTTTCTATTCTTTTTTTTCTAAAGCTTAATAATTAGCTTTATCGATTTAAAAAAATGGACTACGTAATAAAATTCTAATAATAGAGCTGATTTATTTATTAAGTCCACCTTCCCCTAATTAGTCATTATTTATTGCAAAACAAAGTCTTATTAATAATAAAAACAAAATTATTATTTATTATAACAATATAACAATATTATCAACAAATCAAGGGTCAATTTATAGAACGCAACAATTTCAACAAAATATTAAATATCAGGCAGTTATAAAAGTCATTTATTTGAAGCATGTAACAAAAATGTATCATAATAAAAAATAAGTAAGAAAATTCTAAAGTCGGTATTGGTTTAGCTCAAAAGACACAACCATTATCATAACGAACTTTCACGAAGTACACTAAAAATAACTTACTTCGTTTAGAACTATAACGTTCTTTATTGAGTTCTATAAAGTATTCTATTATCTGCAGGCGCAGATAGCCCATACCACCAGAAGCCGAAGACATTTTGTAAATTTCGTAAATAGAAAAATTTTCGATAGAAAAATTTTTCTATAGAAAAATTTTTCTATAGAAAAATTTTCGATAGAAAAATTTTTCGATAGCAAAATTTTCGATAGAAAAATTTTTCGATAGAAAAATTTTCGATAGAAAAATTTTTCGATAGAAAAATTTTCGATAGAAAAATTTTTCTATAGAAAAATTTTCGATAGAAAAATTTTTCTATAGAAAAATTTTCGATAGAAAAATTTTTCTATAGAAAAATTTTCGATAGAAATATTTTTCTATAGAAAAATTTTCGATAGAAAAATTTTTCTAAAGAAAAATTTTCGATAGAAAAATTTTTCTAAAGAAAAATTTTCGATAGAAAAATTTTTCTAAAGAAAAATATTCGATAGAAAAATTTTTTTATAGAAAAATTTTCGATATAAACATTTTTCTATAGAAAAATTTTTCTATAGAAAAATTTTCGATAGAAAAATTTTTCTATAGAAAAATTTTCGATAGAAAATTTTTTCTATGGAAAAATTTTCGATAGAAAATTTTTTCTATAGAAAAATTTTCGATAAAAAATTTTTCTCTAGAAAAATTTTCGATAGAAAAATTTTTCTATAGAAAAATTTTCGATAGAAAAATTTTTCTATAGAAAAATTTTCGATAGAAAAATTTTTCTATAGAAAAATTTTCGATAGAAAAATTTTTCTATAGAAAAATTTTCGATAGAAAAATTTTTCTATAGAAAAATTTTCGATAGAAAAATTTTTCTATAGAAATATTTTCGATAGAAAAATTTTTCTATAGAAAAATTTTCGATAGAAAAATTTTTCTATAGAAAAATTTTCGATAGAAAAATTTTTCTATAGAAAAATTTTCGATAGAAAAATTTTTCTATAGAAAAATTTTCGATAGAAAAATTTTTCTATAGAAAAATTTTCGATAGAAAAATTTTTCTATAGAAAAATTTTCGATAGAAAAATTTTTCTATAGAAAAATTTTCGATAGAAAAATTTTTCTATAGAAAAATTTTCGATAGAAAAATTTTTCTATAGAAAAATTTTCGATAGAAAAATTTTTCTATAGAAAAATTTTCGATAGAAAAATTTTTCTATAGAAAAATTTTCGATAGAAAAATTTTTCTATAGAAAAATTTTCGATAGAAAAACTTTTCTATAGAAAAATTTTCGATACAAAAATTTTTCTATAGAAAAATTTTCGATACAAAAATTTTTCTATAGAAAAATTTTCGATACAAAAATTTTTCTATAGAAAAATTTTCGATACAAAAATTTTTCTATAGAAAAATTTTCGATACAAAAATTTTTCTATAGAAAAATTTTCGATACAAAAATTTTTCTATAGAAAAATTTTCGATACAAAAATTTTTCTATAGAAAAATTTTCGATACAAAAATTTTTCTATAGAAAAATTTTCGATAGAAAAATTTTTCTATTGAAAAATTTTCGATAGAAAAATTTTTCTATAGAAAAATTTTCGATAGAAAAATTTTTCTATAGAAAAATTTTCGATAGAAAAATTTTTCTATAGAAAAATTTTCGATAGAAAAATTTTTCTATAGAAAAATTTTCGATAGAAAAATTTTTCTATAGAAAAATTTTCGATAGAAAAATTTTTCTATAGAAAAATTTTCGATAGAAAAATTTTTCTATAGAAATTTTCGATAGAAAAATTTTTCTATAGAAAAATTTTCGATAGAAAAATTTTTCTATAGAAATTTTCGATAGAAAAATTTTTCTATAGAAATTTTCGATAGAAAAATTTTTCTATAGAAAAATTTTCGATAGAAAAATTTTTCTATAGAAAAATTTTCGATAGAAAAATTTTTCTATTGAAAAATTTTCGATAGAAAAATTTTTCTATAGAAAAATTTTCGATAGAAAAATTTTTCTATAGAAAAATTTTCGATAGAAAAATTTTTCTATAGAAAAATTTTCGATAGAAAAATTTTTCTATAGAAAAATTTTCGATAGAAAAATTTTTCTATAGAAAAATTTTCGATAGAAAAATTTTTCTATAGAAAAATTTTCGATAGAAAAATTTTTCGTTAGAAATATTTTTCTATAGAAAAATTTTCGTTAGAAATATTTTTCTATAGAAAAATTTTCGTTAGAAATATTTTCGTTAGAAATATTTTTCTATAGAAAAATTTTCGTTAGAAATATTTTTCTATAGAAAAATTTTCGTTAAAAATATTTTTCTATAGAAAAATTTTCGTTAGAAATATTTTTCTATAGAAAAATTTTCGTTAGAAATATTTTTCTATAGAAAAATTTTCGTTAGAAATATTTTTCTATAGAAAAATTTTCGTTAGAAATATTTTTCTATAGAAAAATTTTCGTTAGAAATATTTTTCTATAGAAAAATTTTCGTTAGAAATATTTTTCTATAGAAAAATTTTCGTTAGAAATATTTTTCTATAGAAAAATTTTCGTTAGAAATATTTTTCTATAGAAAAATTTTCGTTAGAAATATTTTTCTATAGAAAAATTTTCGTTAGAAATATTTTTCTATAGAAAAATTTTCGTTAGAAATATTTTTCTATAGAAAAATTTTCGTTAGAAATATTTTTCTATAGAAAAATTTTCGTTAGAAATATTTTTCTATAGAAAAATTTTCGTTAGAAATATTTTTCTATAGAAAAATTTTCGTTAGAAATATTTTTCTATAGAAAAATTTTCGTTAGAAATATTTTTCTATAGAAAAATTTTCGTTAGAAATATTTTTCTATAGAAAAATTTTCGTTAGAAATATTTTTCTATAGAAAAATTTTCGTTAGAAATATTTTTCTATAGAAAAATTTTCGTTAGAAATATTTTTCTATAGAAAAATTTTCGTTAGAAATATTTTTCTATAGAAAAATTTTCGTTAGAAATATTTTTCTATAGAAAAATTTTCGTTAGAAATATTTTTCTATAGAAAAATTTTCGTTAGAAATATTTTTCTATAGAAAAATTTTCGTTAGAAATATTTTTCTATAGAAAAATTTTCGTTAGAAATATTTTTCTATAGAAAAATTTTCGTTAGAAATATTTTTCTATAGAAAAATTTTCGTTAGAAATATTTTTCTATAGAAAAATTTTCGTTAGAAATATTTTTCTATAGAAAAATTTTTTTAAGGGTGACAAAGGCAATTTATTTTTAAAGTTAGTTCAAACTGCAATAAGTTCCAAATTAAACTAACACTTAAAAGTAAATCCTCAACATCTCAGAAATACATAAATTTCGAATCAATTAAATACTCCAACAATTGAGCAATGACCTCATTATGACAATTGTCACCAAAACCAAAGGCCGTCAGGTTTAATTAGAAAAGAAAATCTCGACATATGTGAACAATAATTTCAGCATTTGTCTAAATTATTTTTTGAAAATTCTATAAATTTAAAATTAACAGTTATATGTTGTCCAAATAAAAACACACTTTTTGTTTTTATCTGAATTTCATTTATTGAATCTCAAATCAAGACTGACTTCTTTTACAAAATTTCTTAACATTAAATACAACAAGTAAGAGTGGTATATTCGGCTTTGCCGAATCTTGGATACCCTTCACCAATGGTGTTCCAAAAGTACTTAATGTAATTCGTAGCAATATTTGGTTATACTAGTATTATATGCAAAGAGTCTTCAAAGTTAAGAGTCGGAAAACGAAAACCTTTTCGGTGGCGTCCTCATCTAGAATAGTTATGCACCCAAAGGTTAGGTTGGGCAGGTGGCTGATGTCTAGGGAAGCTTCACTTGGGTTCTAAAGTGGTCCCTTTGTGAAAGATAATGATTACTAGACTACAAGTAGAGAATGCATATTTAAGCCAGCCAGTAGCTTCGAAATAAAATAGACACATATTTTACGAACATTTAATAAAGTTCGATAGACCAGATAAACCATGCAGAAAAGATGCTTCAAAATGTAGATGCCCTTACATTTGCAATAGCACATCGATTTGATGAAGTTTAAGTATTCTGACATGCAACCCAAAAACGCTGTGCCCAGTGAGGGTTGTGCACTTTAATTCGTACGAATTATCCAACTAGTAAAAGTTCTTGATTAGTTATGTAAAACTCTGAAGTTAGCGGACTGATTTAGGTCAAAGCTTTAACAATGATTGTCAATGTATACAAGCCTTCAAATTATAGGGTATACACTCTTAGTTTTAGATACATACGTGAAATATATAGCTTTTGAATGGATGGTTATCAGCTTTGTCGGAAAAGTTTACTTATTAATTTGAAGTTAGTTAATTAATTAAAATGAACACTTCATCAATAATATTTGGGATGTTTAGTTCTTTCGATCTGTCCGATGGATGTTTGGAAAGTTTTGCTCTAGTTCTTTGTGCAATTTTATTATGATTTAATTTATCAGCATTAAATCGATTCCCGGTCTGGTTTATGTGGGAGATTTCACTAAATGTGAATAGAGCTCGCCCATTTTCAATATCGAACTTTTCAAGAGATCAGAAATACTTTTGTCAAATGTTGTACCTCTAGAAAGTTTATTTTAGGCGCTATTGTCCTGAATATCAATATTGTACAACGTCTTTATACTAAATGTCATCATCGTATCTATTATAATTTGTCACTTATTAGCTACTAAGAGATTGCCTTAGGCGAAGTTATACGGAATCAATTATCAAACGTGAACGGATTTCTCCCAATTGCAATTAAAAAATTTAAATTTTTGTTGATATGTGAGATACTTACATACATATGTAGGTTTTGAATGGATATCATGTAATCAGCTGCATTTTTGTACTTCCTAGGAAGATTACCTATAATTTGATATATAATACATTCTCAAATGTTATCATAATGTTCAAAAGTCAGACACAAAATTAAGATAAATGCAGTGTGCCTGTCTGCTAAATAAAACCAGATTTGTGGAGCTCCTGAATTGTCCCACCCTGAATTTCATTTCATTGTCGTTCAAAACACCATCGCTTAAACGCTAAATTATATCTACCACAAATTACAGAATGCATCAGGATTTAGATAATCCCCTGCGAAGGACACTATTAAACTTCATCAAAATAAACATCTGAGATATCGACAAAACAGGAGCTCCAAAAACTTGACTACAACAGAAAAAAGGACAGACAGGTAGACGGACGGACATGTAGACGGACGGACAAACAAACAGACGGACGGACGGGCAAACAAACAGACGGACGGACAGACGGACGGAGGTCGCGAAATCGATTCTTGTGCCGATTCAGAGTTGATCGGTACAATTTGAATGGTATTCATAATCAGATTTGTGGAGTATATATATCAGATTTTAGAAAATCCTCCCATAAAGAACGATGTCAAATTTCATCACAATCGGTCCATAAACACCTGAGATATCGCTGAAACAATACTTACAAAATGTAAACAAAATTTCTTAGACACGTACTTTGGGCAATTTGCTGTACATCAAATGTAGTGTTATTGCGATATCTCAATTGTTTATGGACCGCTTTTGATAAAATTTAATAACGTGCTTGGTGGGGGAATTTCCTAAAATCTGATATAAAATGTACGTATGTCCGTGCTAAAGGAGGATGGTTTTTTCCTATTTCTGCATTTCATTTTTTCAACAAACATTCCCTAATGCGTACTTTGGGCAATTTGCGATACATAAAATTTAGTGTTTTGGCAATATCTCAGTTGTTTATGGACCGATTTTGATAAAATTTTACAGAGTGCTTTGGGAAAATATTTCCTACAATCTGATATATAACATATTATCACATGTACACCAGGAGTATCTTTTTTCTCTTGTTATTTAAAAGTGTGTTTCAATCAAAAATTTTAAAATTTTCGTCTAATTTTTGGTATTTTTTCGATATTTTCGGTGTTTATAAACCGATTTTAATGAAATTTAATAGCGTTCATTGCGGGAGAATTTCCTAAAATCTGATATATAATTTATGTAAGTCCATCCTCCAGGGGCTTCAGAAACTTGATTTCAACAGACAGACAGACAGACGGACGGACAGACAGACAGACAGACAGACAGACGGACATCGCTTAATCGATTCTCCTCCCGATTCTGAGTCGATCGGTATAATTTTTATGGGGTCTACGATCACTAATAAAAAAATTACAAACGGAATCACAAACTTATAATACCCTTTCACCTATTGGTGAAGGGTATAAAAATAATATATGGAAAAATGCTTACTTCTATAATCTATTGATCTAGTTTTGTTTTGGATTCCCAGGAATTTAATTAGTTTTTGGTGTTAAGCGATGTAAGCATTCTTTGGGAATTTTATATTTGGGTTATTTGATTTCAAGTGGTTTTTGTATATTTCTGTGGGCAAACATACGTACTTAAACAAAAGACATTAAAAAAGACCAATTATAGATTTTAATGCATAAATTACTATGTATGTACGTATGTATATGTACGTGATGTTTTTGTGGAAAAGTAAAAGTATAAAAAATGGTTTTAAGTTTTATGTGCGCACATTGGGCGCTAGAAGTATTAAATTACAAAGGAAATTACAAAAACCATTTAAAATAAGATTAAATAATTATTTTATTAGGGGTTATCGTAACTCCCCCTCCGTTAGATTGAGGCTCCGACGAAATATGGTATATATTATTTTTCTTTCTATATATTAATGCAACGATAATAATGATAATAATAACAAATATAGTGAGATTTATTGTATTACTAGTTATGTTTACAATTTTATTTCTTTTGTTATCAATATGTAGTTCTTCAAGATTGTTTTCGTAACTTATTTGTTTTAAATATAAATCTTCAATTTTTACATCAAGGTATGTTTTGTTTTCGTTTATTTCAGTTATTAAATTATACAAAATAATATTTTCCTTAAAGTTTATTTCATTATTATAATATGTTTTATTTTCTGCACATATTTTACAATTTTGAAATTTTAATATAAAAGTACCTGATAATTTTTCATCTGTTTCACGAATGCAATCATGTGTAACAAATCCATAATAATTTTTAAATAAAAGGAAACCTTGCTTTATTTCTTTTATTTCGTTATAATCAAAATTTTTGAAGTTGCATTCGGGGGTTTTGTTTTTTATAATGTTTTCGATACAGTGGTCCTTGAATGGTTCGAGGGTTTTAATGTGTTTGGAACTTAGGTTTGCGTGATATAAATTATCTAGTTCGTCAATTAAAATTCTAGTGTTTGTCAGATGTAGAGACTTGTTATTTCTATTTGGGATTGGCTCGAATAATATTTGAGAAAATAATTTAGGGGAATACTTTGGAATATATAACATTATCAGAATATTTTCATTAGAATATGTGACTCCAATCTTGATATTAGTGTATGTTTCGTAGTCGTCAATAAGTTTTATTTCCTTATCGTCTAGGATATCTATAGGAACAATACCTAGTTTACCTGTAAATATAGTTTGTCCAATATCGTCTACGTGATTTCTCAGAAGAGTAATGTCGTTATCTATTTGGTATACATGTCTCAGAAAAAGCATTTCGTCTTCTAAACTCTGAATTTTATTTTGAATTTCGTCTCTAAATTTATTAATGTGTTTTGTTATCGTAGTTTGTTGTGTATTAATGTGTGTAGTGATATTTTTAATTTGTGATGAAAGTGTGTTGCTTATTTGAATAAGTGAATTTGTTTTTAATGATTGTTCGTTTTGGTTTGTTTTGAGAATATCAATAGCATTTTTAATTTCTATTTCGTCCTCACTATCCATATTACCGGTTATGAATTTCACTCCTTTTCCCAGTACATTAATGAGACCGCGTTTGTTCCTGAAGTGGGGTGATAAATTATTTACTTTTGCTTTGAGTAAAATGTAATTATGTTCTATTGTATTTAATATTGGTTTCACATCTGATATAGTTACATTTAATAAATTTATATTTTTTCCTATTATTTCAATTGAGTGATGATAATCGGTTAAGTTTATTTGATGTAGGATTCTATCGTAGTGGTCGATTAGTTTTATGTCATTTTCTTTTATTGGAATGTATCCTTTGTTGTCTGTTAATCTTTGTATATATAGCCCTTGAGATAATATTATCTCTGGTAATAGTATGGTTAGTAATATTGCTCGAGGTAAATTCATCTGAAATTAGAATGTTAAGAGTTTTGAGATGTTACGTTAATTGGATTCTGGAATTTTTTCTTTCTCTTAATATGTGATTTGTAGTATTTGTGTCTTCGATCTGTTATAACATGTTCGTTATCTAATTTACTAACAATTAATTTTCGAAACTTGGAATGATTTTTACCTCCTCGTTCGTCTCTCAAGTAGATAGGACCTGTCTGAATATCTACGTTTTCGCGTGTTTTGTTGAGTTTATTAATAATTCTTTCTTTATTTTTCGCTATAAGATCTCTAATTAAAGGAAAGTCATTTGTACCTAAAGTGCCATTTCTAAAATCGATAGGTTTTCTTTTAGTTGAGGAATGAATTGTGTTATTATAAAACATTATTATTTTGTAAATTTTCTCTTCTGTGTTCTCTATATCTTTATTGGGATCATGTTTCAATATTCTAATATGTTCATTGATCGTATTGTGTAATCTCTCCACATCCGCGTTTGATGTGTGGTTATTATTTGAAGTGTAGTGTATTTCTATTTCTTGTTCCCTAAGAAATTCCATAAGAGGTAGTGCTTTAAATCCTAGTTCATTGTCTACTATAATTTTTTTAATGTTTCCGACTGTAGATAAATACTGTGTTAAGGCTAACTTAAATTCTATCCATGATCTATTTCTAATTTTTATTGCTTGAGCGTATTTACTGAATTTATCTATAAATGTCAGGAAAAGAGTTTTTTCTAGGCTGTAGAAGACGTCTATGTGAATTACGTCTCCAGGTTTCTCAGGAGTTTCGGTAATTTTATATTCTTGTTTGACTGGGCGTCTATCGTATTTTTCTTTATTGCAAATATCGCAGTTATTGATGAATTGAGTTATTCTTGTTTTTAATTCGGGATGGTAGATTAATGTTTTTAGTTCAGCAAAATTTTCGTTTATTCCTCTGTGGTTATTTCTTTTGTGCTCTTTTTCAATTTTATCAGTTAATTTATTTTCATCTATAACATCTTCTAGTACCGTTTTACATCTTAGGATTCTGAGTCCGCTTTCAGTGAAGAACTTTGTTAATACTTCTCTAAAGCTATTAATTATTGTTTCGTCCTGACAAAAGATGGCATTAATTTTAGTTGGATCAAAATGGTTTTTTATAATCATAATAATGGTTGGCTCGTCGAATGTTTTAGCCGTAATAGTTTTCCTTTTATACCTAAAAATATTCTCATTCTTTATTCGTAGTGAACCCGATGTGGTTTTATTAAGGATTATCTGTTGTCGATAAAAGTTCAAAGGGTTGAGAGTTTCTAAAATGCTATTTCTCGTTGTTTCATTTTGACGAATTTCTTGGTCATTTGAGTTATTTTCTGTTGGAACATTTTGGTTAATATTTACTTCTATCCTTGACAAAGCATCTGCATTTCCATTTAACGTACCTTTTTTGTATTTTATTTCGTAGTCGTATTCTTGTAATCGGAGTCTCCATCGTATTAACTTAGAATTTGGTTCTTTTATGGAAAAAAGCCATGTTAGAGGTCTATGGTCGGTTTCGATTATGAATCTTCTACCAAAAAGATATGGTCGCAGATGTTGTGTAGCCCACACAATTGCCAATAATTCTTTTTCTATCGTACTATAATTTTGTTCATGATCGTTCAGTGTTCGACTCGCATAACAGATGGGATGTCCATCTTGAGAAAGTACTGCTCCAATTGCAAAGTTACTTGCGTCCGTCTGAAGTATAAATGTTTTCTCAAAATCTGGATAGGCCAGTATAGGAGAGTTTACTAATAATTTCTTTAAAGTTTCAAAACTTTGTTTGTATTCCAGGTCGTTAGTATTAATTCTAGCTTCCTTTTTCAGGTATTTTGTCATAGGTTTTGCAATTCTGGAATAATCTTTAATGAATTTTCTGTAGTACCCTGCGAGGCCTAAAAACTGTTTAATTTGTTTTTGTGTTGTTGGCAATGGAAACTTTTGAACACAGGTAATTTTATCTGGGTTTGGTTTTATACCTAAATCAGTCACTACGTGTCCTAAAAATTTAGTTTCTCGTTTCAAAAATTCGCTCTTGTCGAGTTGAACTTTTAAATTTACTTCCTTTAAACGATTGAATACCTTTACAAGGGATTCTAAATGCTCTTGAAGTGAGGTTGAAAATATTATAATATCATCAAGGTAAACGAGACAGATTTTATTGATAAAATCTCCTAGAACATTATTCATCAATCTTTGGAAAGTGGCTGGTGCTGTTTTAAGTCCGAACGGCATACGAAGAAACTCGTAATGACCGCCTTCCACGCTAAATGCGGTTTTCGGAATATCTTTTTCATTTATTTCTATTTGGTGAAATCCTTTTGCGAGATCAAGGGTAGTGAAGTATTGACACCTTCCTAGTTTCTCTAATATCTCGTCAATATTGGGGATCGGATATTTATCGTCAATGGTGACTTCATTCAATTTACGGTAATCTACAACCATTCTCCATTTCTTTGTACCGCTAGCGTCCAATTTTTTTGGCACAATCCAAACCGGTGCAGAATATGGTGAATGACTTGGTCTTATTATCCCGCTATCTAACATTTCTTTGATTTGTTTACTCACTTCTGCTTTATGTATATATGGGTATCTGTAAGTTTTGGTAGCAATAGGAATATTGTTTATTGTTCTGATTTCATGTTTGATTGAGTTCGTAAATGTTAGGTCGGTGTTCTCTGAATAAAATATCTTCTTAAATCTTTTTATAATTTGTAGAAGTTTTTCTTTTTCTTCTCTATTTAGATGAGTAGTTCGTATTTGCTCCAAAATAGGAATCTTAGGAACTTCATTGTCGATTTCATATATGCAAAAATCATTGTTTGTCACTTCGTTAGTTTTTTGTGTGTCGAATTCTACCTTTTTTGAAGTATTTCCACTTACTTTTACACAAGCATTAATTTTATAGTTTTCTGCTTCATATATTCCTTCCATTATTTCCACATTTTGATTATTCGTTATAGTTCTAGGTATATGTACTAAACCACTTTTCTTATCAATGTTCAGTTTTATGTTATAGGTACCGCCTGTCTGAAAGAAGTATTCTATGTTTTCAGGGGTATATTGAATTGTTATCTTTTTGTTCTCTATTTCTAATATATTTTCTTTATAGTTCACTATTGCATTTAATTTCCTCAAAATATTATTTCCTATTAGACCGTCATATTTTTCATGGAATTTACAGACTAAAAATTCTATTTTGGTTTCGGTGTTGCCTAATTCTTTAAAGAGTGGTACCGATACTTTTTCTTTTACTTCTATTATGTGTTGGAGTGTTTTTAAGTTAGTGGGTTGAGAATCTATTTTCCATTTTGGGTGACAAATTCCTGGGTTTATTATTGAATGTGTTGCTCCTGTATCAATAATAAATCTAAGGAAACCTAATTTTGTTTGTATTGTTATATGTGGTAATTCCCCGTAGAGGCTTCTTGTTGAAAATTTTCTGCGTTATTGATTTCCATCGGTTCCGGTCGTTGTTGGTAATTATGGTTGTTTCTCAGTCTGCGTTCGTCAGCATTGTTACCATAAGCATTTTGTTGGTATTGTTCTGTATTATTCCGCCATCTAGGTGTATTATTTCTATAAAGATTTTGTTGGTGCTGTTCATGTGTATTATTTCTATAAAAATTTTGTTGGTGCTGTTCTTGTGTATTAGTTCTATTAAGATTTTGTTGATGCTGTTCTTGGTTGTTTCGCCATCTAGGTTCATGTGTATTATTTCTATAAAAGTTTTGTTGGTGTTGTTCCGGGTTATTTTGCCATCTAAGTCCGTTTGAATTGGTTCTGTAAAAATTTTGATGTTGTGTCTGTTGTTGGTGTTGTGTCCTTTGGTAGTTTCGTCCTTTATGAAAGTTTGAAGATGATTCATTTCTATTTTTTTGATAGTTGTAAGTTTGTTTTTCACGTCCTGGGTGAAAGCGACCGTCTTTCCCTATTTTATCGTATTGGTTTTCGTATAGTATGTCCATAGCGCTTTCTAATGATGAAGGATTTCGGCATGACAGAATTGTCTTCATAGGTTCTGGCATTTTATTTTTAAAAACATGAAGTGCTGTCCTTTGGTTGTTAATAGCAACTTGATTGGCTGCTTCACCTTCTCCCACCACAGCTGTCATTTTGTTATTTAGTCGTCTCAATATATGTTTTATGTCATTATAAAAGTCAACAGCATTGGTTTGAAAACTCACGGCCCTTAATTCGTCGAAGAGTTGTTCACTACTTTTTCTTTCGCCAAAATTATTATATAAAGTGTTTTTTATATCAGCCCATGATTGGACTTGGGTATTTATCTCTATTATTTCCTTTGCTTGTCCGACTATCCTACTTTTTATTATATCGGAAAATAATAGTTGTGATAATTCATCGTAAGATGCGAGAATTGGGTGTACTCTGTCTATTAATTTTGTAAATGTATGCAAGTCATTAATGTTACCGTTAAATAAGGGGAGGCTATTTAAATATTTAATAGGGTCTATTTGAATTTGTGGGGGGTTTGCCATTTTGTAAAAAAAAGCTTCGTGTAAGAAAAATTTTAAATATTAATTTATCAGGTCTGGAGGTTCCGAAAAATTTTATTATAATTTTCCCCCTTTTTTTTTTTCTTTTTATAATGATTAATTTATAATTACTATCTTAACTAAACTTATCAGACTTACATTGGTGATGTTGTTGTAGGACTTGACTTTGTTGTATTTTTGGATGAACTTGCCTTCCTTCTGTGTATTGAATTGGTGATGTTGTTGTAGTTGTTGTAGGACTTGACTTTGTTGTATTTTTGGATGAACTTGCCTTCCTTCTGTGTATTGAATTGGTGATGTTGTTGTAGTTGTTGTAGGACTTGGATCTTGTTTCCTCTCTTTTTTTTTTTGTGGATTTTCCTTTTCAAATTTCTTTGATGTCCTTTTTCTTTGATGTCCTTTCTTTGAAACGTTTGTTTTTTATTCTTGAAATTAGTGTTTGTTTTTTTCTCTTTTAGTTTTCTTTGTTTTAATGTTTTCAATTTTATATCAATTTTTGTGGTCAGCACAGATTTGATTTATTTTTGTATTGTTTTCGTAGGCGAAATTTTTATATATTTTTTTTATATTGCACAAATTGTTTCTTTAAAAATTTTCATTATTTTAAAGAAAAGTTTCACTTAATATTGCACAGATAAAAAAAATTTTATTATTTTAAGGAAAAGTTTCACTTATTATATCCCATTTATCCTCGTCGCCAGTTATATGTTGTCCAAATAAAAACACACTTTTTGTTTTTATCTGAATTTCATTTATTGAATCTCAAATCAAGACTGACTTCTTTTACAAAATTTCTTAACATTAAATACAAAAATAATATATGGAAAAATGCTTACTTCTATAATCTATTGATCTAGTTTTGTTTTGGATTCCCAGGAATTTAATTAGTTTTTGGTGTTAAGCGATGTAAGCATTCTTTGGGAATTTTATATTTGGGTTATTTGATTTCAAGTGGTTTTTGTATATTTCTGTGGGCAAACATACGTACTTAAACAAAAGACATTAAAAAAGACCAATTATAGATTTTAATGCATAAATTACTATGTATGTACGTATGTATATGTACGTGATGTTTTTGTGGAAAAGTAAAAGTATAAAAAATGGTTTTAAGTTTTATGTGCGCACATTGGGCGCTAGAAGTATTAAATTACAAAGGAAATTACAAAAACCATTTAAAATAAGATTAAATAATTATTTTATTAGGGGTTATCGTAACTATTAACCACAAATACTTATAAAACAACAAACACATAAGCACATACACTCAACAAATAAGAGGGTCGGTCAAATTGTTTCCATCTGTTAAAGATTGGCTTTATTGGAAGATAAACAGACAGACATAGACAATTTCTTAGGGAAGAATTTCATATCTCGTTAGCAAAGAAGTATGTGAAAATATGGAGATAAATAAAGAAACAGTAGCCTCAATATTGTTCTTATATTTTATATTTAGTTTAAAAGGAACATCATCCCTGTTTGTTTTGACATAACGATATTGGAATAATATTGAAAATATTTAAACATTTCTTGTCCAAATATTATTGGAAATAATATTTATAAATGTGTGTTTGTTGGTAATGTTACATAATTATGTAATAAATATAAAGAAATAAAGAATCAAATTTTGAGGGTATTCACAAGGTCTTCATTCTTGTCATATCATCATAAGACTTTATTTTCAAATACTTATTTAAACGTATATGATTTTGACTGAAAATCATAAAAGATTTTCTTTACTTTATTTAGTATTTTTTGAAAAACATCTGACTTATGGAAATATGTGAATGCCCTTACTATATAAATATTTCTATAAAATAACTTAAAAATATTCTAAAAACTTTACAAGCTTCAAATTACTTACACTTATGTCATAAATTTATAAAAACACAAGTGCTCAAACTTTTAAAGATAAATTTAAACATTTTTAAAGATTCTAGAAAAAATTTACTTTAGGAAATTTTACTAAAATTTGTAATTTTTATAATAAAATCCATTTCTTGGTCGTTTTCGATAACAATATTTTCGATAACAAAATTTTTGTATAAAAAAATTTTCTATAAAAATATTTTTCTATAGAAAGTTTTCGATACAAACATTTTTCTATAGAAAATTTTCGATAAAAAAATGTTTCTATAGAAAATTTTCGATAAAAAAATTTTTCTATAGAAAATTTTCGATAAAAAAATTTTTCTATAGAAAAATTTACGATAAAAAAATTTTTCTATAAAAAAATTTGAGATAAAAAAAATTGTATATAGAAAAATTTATGATAAAAAAATTTGTCTATAGAAAAATTTACGATAAAAACATTTTTCTATAAAAAAATTAACGATGAAAAATGTATCCAAAAAAAATGTATCTGTGGAAAAATTTTCGACAAAACAATTTTTCTATAGAAAAATTTTCGATAAAAAAATTTTTCGATAAAAAAATTTTTGTATAGAAAAGTTTTCCATAAAAAAGTTTTTCTATAGAAAAAATTTCGATCAAAAAATTTTTCTATAGAAAAATTTTTCTATGAAAAAATTTTTTATGGAAAATTTTTCTATAGAAAATTTTTTTTATCGAAAATTTTTCTATAGAAAAATTTTTTTATCGAAAATTTTTCTATAGAAACATTTTTTTATCGAAAATTTTTCTATAGAAAAATTTTTTTATCGAAAATTTTTCTATAGAAAAATTTTTTTATCGAAAATTTTTCTATAGAAAAATTTTTTTATCGAAAATTTTTCTATAGAAAAATTTTTTTATCTAAAATTTTTCTATAGAAAAACTTTTTTATCGAAAATTTTTCTATAGAAAATTTTTCTATAGAAAAAATTTTTTATGGAAAAGTTTTCTATAGAAAAATTTTCCATAAAAAAATTTTTTCATAGAAAAATTTTTCTATAGAAAAATTCAAAATTTTTCTATAGAAAAATTTTTTGATCGAAATTTCTTTATCGAAAATTTTTCGATAGAAAAATTTCTTTATCGAAAATTTTTCTATAGAAAAATTTTGATATCAAAAATTCTTCGATAGAAAAATTTCTTTATCGAAAATTTTTCGATAGAAAAATTTCTTTATCGAAAATTTTTCGATAGAAAAATTTCTTTATCGAAAATTTTTCTATAGAAAAATTTCTTTATCGAAAATTTTTCTATAGAAAAATTTCGTTATCGAAAATTTTTCTATAGAAAAATTTCTTTATCGAAAATTTTTCTATAGAAAAATTTTTTTTATCGAAAATTTTTCTAAGAAAAATTTTTTTGTTTAAAATTTTGCTAAGAAAAATTTTTTTATCGAAAGTTTTTCTATAGAAAAATTTTTTAGCGAAAATTTTTCTATAGAAAAAATTTTTTATCGAAAATTTTTCTATAGAAAAATTTTTTTATCGAAAATTTTTCTATAGAAAAATTTTTTTATCGAAAATTTTTTTATCGAAAATTTTTCTAAAGAAAAATTTTTTTATCGAAAATTTTTCTATAGAAAAATTTTTTTATTGAAAATTTTTCTAAAGAAAAATTTTTTTATTGAAAATTTTTCGGAAAATCTACTTAATTGATGCATATTTTTATACAAAAATGTCCAATTTATACAACATCATTATTTTTCAAATCTCATGGAAAATTTCTTGTTTTTTTTTTTTTTTTTTTTTGTAACCCCTCCTTTCTTCTGATAACATTACAAATCATGACAGAAATACAATTACATTCTGTTTACAATCAAATTATGGCAAAAGTTTTAATTGTTTTTTTGCAATTTTCCCAAAACCAAAAACAGACACAAACAAATTCATTTAGACGAGACCATCAAAATCACAGTTTGAATACAAAAGCCCATAATAATAAAAAAAAATCCTTTAAGGAGATGATAATACTTCATAAAACTTCAAACCTCAAAACAAAAAACCGAACTTAAGTCAATTTATCCAGTAAGTTTTAGTTTTTTTCTCCCTCTATCTCCTGGTAAACCAAAACATAAAGTCCTGGGATTAAAAAAAAGGAACCCTAATACTAATGTCATCTAGTATCTGAGTACTTTCTATAAATAAAACAAATGTGGTCAAAGTGAGCTCTCGATTCATAACCACAAAAAAACTGGAAGAAGAAGGATTGCAGTGAAAAGGAAAAAATATTGCATTTGCTGTTGTTGTTGTTGTTGTTTCAAACAAAAATATTTGCATGTCAAATAGTTTTAAAAGGACTGAAATGAATGGATGAGTTTTTAGCAAAAGAAACATCAACAACAATAAACGAAAACGAAAAGGAAAGAGTAACAAAACACATCAAAGAGAGGCGGTAAAGTGCATAAGTGTCAACATAAAGAGGGTTTGACTGTAAACTTAAAACAGTTCTAAGGGTATTGTTATCCTTAATTGGATGGGGAGGGGAGGCGGGTGAGTTGGTTAAGATTTTTAATATAGTACAACTAAAATACTACAGGGAAAATATAATGTTGCACTTTGTGGTTGTTGCATGCAAAAACATGCAAAACAACTCTATAGATTTCACAACAAACAAACATGCACCCTCAAAAGCACACAAACATTCAACATATATATTAGAGTGTCCCAAGCTTGTATGGGGGAAAATATGTTTTTCGAATTCAGAAATTTGTAACCCTTAGTTATACCCACCATAAAAAATAGTGGGGGAATATTGAGATAGTCATTCCGTTTGTAATTTCCTGTATATCAAAAAAGGGATATATAGTCTGAAGCCTTATGAAATTTTAAGATGATTAAGCGATGTCTGTCTGTCTCTCTGTCTGCCTGTTCAAAGCAGGAAAGGAGCTAGGTCACTGAAACTTGGCAAAGATATTCTTCATTTCTGGGAAACATTTTTTATTAATATTGGGCAAAATCGGTTCACATTTGATCATAGCTCCCGTATAACCTCGTTTAGGCTAATCGCTTATTTGATAATAAATGACAAATTATAACAGCTATAAAGAAAAAAGTACCTGGTAGACCGAGCCTTGCTCGGAGCTTTATGATAAGCATTTTGAGGAAAATTTTAAAGTTTTTAAATATTTTATATTATAAAGTGCTAAAACAAATTTAGAGGAAAGACATTGTAGAAATATTCAGTTAATTTTGAATTATTTGATTTATTTTGTCCGACCAACACATAGTTTGCATAGTTTACAGTTTAATTCATTTTGAATAATTTTGGAAATTATTCATATCAACAGAAACCTCTGTCGACTCATGCGCAACAACTTTGCTAAAGATTATAGTCTGATCAAATGCACAGTTTACGATTTAATTCATTTTGAGTAGTTTTCTGTGGCGCCACCTATCGGACTTTGCTTATTTCAATTCATGAACCTTCTTCGGCTTATCCGTCACAACTTTGCTGAAGATTATAGCATGATTAAATGTACAGCATACGATTAAATTGACTTTGAGTAAATTTCAGTAGCGCCACCTGTCGAAATTTCTTCATACCAACTACGAAACCTTCGTCGGCTCATATGCAACAACTTTGCTAAAGATTGTAGCATGATTAAATGTACAGATTACGATTAAATTGACTTTGAGTAAGTTTCTGTAGCGCCACCTGTCGGAAATTATTTATACCAACTAAAAAGCCTTCGTCGGCTCATGCGCTACAACTTTGCTAAAGATCATAGCATGATCAAATGTACAGTTTACGATTTAATTAATTTTTAGTACTTTTAAGTGGCGCCACCTGTCGGAAATTCGGTTTACCAACTTAAAAACCTTCGCCGGCTTATCCGCAACATCTTCGCTAAAGAGCATAACACAATCAAATTCACAGTTTACTATTCTATAAAGAACATACATACAGACAAACATTCATTTGTTTAAAATAATACTAATTTTTCCCCCTTTTTATTCCCTAATTTCTAAAAGTTCCATATGTATATTTGGTACTTTTTTGGTGCCAATTGAATTCGGTACATTTTTTTAAAACGCATTTAACATAATGTATAATGTTCCTATTCATATTACTTTGGAGATGTTAAGTTATCATTTTATCCCTTTTTCACCCATTTTGGCTCCAAAATCAAAAAAGTACCAAATACGTGTTTTATGCTTTTTTTACATCTATTGATGGCAGTACCAAGTTTCTTTCTATATTCTTCAGTTTAAAATATAAGAGTGGGTTAAAAAGGTGCCAAAAAAACTATTTTCACCCTTTTTTACCCCCTATCGGACATAGTTTCAAAAAAGTACCAAACACCTGTCCGCTTATTTTCAAAGCTGTTTAAAACGTAATTTTAATTTTGTTTCTATATCTATTACTTTAGGAGACATAGCGTTTTCGATTTTTTCCCCTTTTTACCCGTTTTTACCCTCTTAGAGGTAAAAGTTTCAAAAGTCCCTTCTTCTTCGACCTATACATCAAAAAAGATACCCACTGTCCAAATTTTATCAAAATCGTTAGAGCCGTTTTCGAGATAGCCATTCTATATATATATATATATATATATACAATTATTGCTCGTTTAAGAATATAAGATATATATATATATATATATATATATATATATATATATATATATATATATACATATATATATATATATATATATATATATATATATATATATATCCAATTATTGCTCGTTTAAGAATATAAGATAAGATTTGGTATATAGAAGTTTTACATAAGCACTAGCATATGAAATTTCATCGAAATCGGTTCATTTAGCCATAGCTTCCATACAAAACACTTATGGAAACAGCCTAAATTCCACCTTTAATACACTTAAATGTCAATAAATGATAAATTTGGCACAAAAATGTCTTAAGTGAATACCAGCAAGTATGCCAAATTTTGTTACAATCGGTCACCAGTTGACCATAGCTCTCATATAAAAAACTTACGGAAACACATAAAAACAAAATGAAAAGGAGTTTTATGTCCGGCTGTCCATCAGATATAAGGGCAAAATTTTATAAAAGTATTTTCGATATCTTGAAAATGGGCGAATTCGATCCACATATAGTTAGAGATCCCATATAACCCGCCCCCGGGAATCACATTAATGCTGATACATTGAATACAATCGTAATAGCTATGACAACTAAATTTAGAATAGCGAAGCTTTATGCAACTATTGGTCAAATTTTTTAGGAATCGGTCCATATTTGACTATAGATTTCATATAAAAACCACTCCTGCAAACCAAAAAAAAAATGTAGCAAAGGCAAGTTAAAAGCTATAAGATAAGAAAATATGGCCATTAAGTTTTACAAGAATAAGCTTTATATAAATACCAGCCAGTATGTAAAATTTTGTGACAATCGGTCAGCTTTTAAAAAATCCAATAATGCACTTCTATAGAAAAGAGTATTATATTAAGGATCAATAATTGTTTTCAAGGAACCGCCGTGGTATAGCAGGTTAGACATCCGCCTAGCGGTTCCAAGTTCGATCCCCGGAAAAAACTAAGCTTTCAAAAAAGCGGTTCACCTCATAATTCAATTAGCCACTGGTTATTGAGTATTAGGCTAAAACTTCTCCAACTAATGCATTTGCCGTTCGGAGCCGGAGTTAAAAAAACGTAGCTCCCTTTCAATGAGTCTAAAAATAGAATCGGATGCAGCTCATTGTCTGAGATCACTTGTTCCGAGTGGAATGTTGTCGTTAAAAATATTATTAATTGCTTTCAAGAAAAAAATATATTATGTGTTATAAAAAAAGCTATTGAAATGTGCTTAATGTTCTAAAACGAAAAGTGATGAAATTTTTAATCAAAGTCAGTAGCTCATGCATCGAAATAGTTTTACAGCTTTAATCTTAATATCGATTTAATTAAAATACAGAACCTTGGTCTTAATCTGCAGAAGTAAATAACTTAATCTAGTATATAGTTTAGGAGATATCATGAATTCAAAATAGCTCGACGTAATTCAGTACTTTATTACTACCATAAGGAATCGGCTTCCAGATGTAATAAACAGCAACGGTGCCAGTATTAATGAAATCTCTAGGTGTATCACACAAACATACAATGAAGTTGGTCAACAAATCCTAGGATTTAAAGATCACAAAAGAAAGATTTGGATAACACAGGCAACATGGGACTTGATAGAACAACGCAGATCCCTTAAAAATACAATGCTAAATAAAAACGGAGATGATGGAGCCCTCAAAGCAACATATCGTGATCTATCCAATAAAATAAAGAAGTCTGCAAGAAGGGACAAGAGAATGTGGATAGACGAGCAAGCGAGCCAAGCTGAATCAGCTGCAAGCAAAGGCGATATGAAGACCTTGTATAACATATCAAGGGTTTTGTGTGGCAAACCTACTTACAGTAACAGTCCTATCTTGGATGGAGCACTTTAAGTCAACACTTAACAATCCTATTGGATTAACACCACTGGCTGGAGTGCATAATGAAACCAACCATGATAGTATATTCAGAGGAATTTCCGACAGTCCGCCAACAATACAAGAAGTGAAGAACGCTATTAAAATCCTTAAACGCAACAAGGCCCCGGGCAATGACAATATTTCAGCGGAGATGCTTTTATATGATGTTGAAGGATCGTCGAGATTGTGGCACCCATTTGTGCGTAAAATATGGGAAGAAGAAGCTCTGTCAACCTCTTGGAATGAAGGTATACTAGTCAAAATACCAAAAAAGGGTGATCCTAAAGACTGCAATAACTACAGGGGTATAACACTTCTCCCAATACCTAGCAAAATACTAAGTCGTGTAATTTTGAACAGAATATCCGACACAGTTTCCTCTACACTCCGCGAAAATCAGTTTGGGTTTAGAGAAAACCGTTCTTGTGTTGATCTAATCAACACAGTAAGAATAGTATTAGAGCAATGTAATGAATTCCGCACTCCTATTTACCTAGCATTTATCGACTTTATGAAGGCCTTCGACAGTGTCAATACAAGCTATCTATGGAGAATTTTAGAAAATCGTAACATGCCGACGAAAATTATCAACTTAATCCGGGCAATGTACATTGATTTTAAAAGTCGAGGGTAAACTATCAGATCCGTTCGATGTTACTACTGGAGTAAGACAAGGATGCATATTATCACCTATACTTTTTATCCTCGTCATCGACAACATAATGCGTACGGCTTTAAATGGTAGACGGTATCCAATGGACACCCTTTAAACAACTTGAGGACTTGGAATATGCCGATTACGTATGTCTTCTAAGCCAAAGCTCTGGCCACCTTCAAGAGAATGCTAACGCTATTACTGCTGAATCTCGTATAGCTGGTCTTGAAATTAATGCCTGGAGGCTATGGCGCAAACCCGTTGACACACATCAATGTGAATAACGAGGTTATTGGGCGTGTAGATACCTTCAATTACCTGGGAAGTTTAGTAACTACAAAAGGTGGTGCAGACAAGGATATTAAATCGCGTATTAATAAGGCAAAATCTGCATTCGGCATTCTTCGAGCAATTTGGAAATCTCGGCAAATATCAACAACAACTAAGTTACGAATATATAACTCGAATGTCAATTCCATCCTGTATTACGGAAACGCACAAATGCCATCGATAAACGACTGCAAACCTTTACAAACAAATGCTTAAGACAAATTCTTAATATATGGTGGCCGAATCGCATAAGAAATGAAGATCTACTTAATGCAGCAAACCAAATCCCTGCTTCCACAGAGGTATGTCAACGGAAATGGCGATGGATAGGCCACATACTTCGAAGGCCAAATACCAACATTGCTCGACAAGCGCTTCGTTAGAATCCACAAGGATGCGGCCGTCGTGTTGATGCCCCTGCTAGAACGTGGAGAAGATCAATTGATGCGGAGTTACAAGCAGCAAACTATTCATGGAATGATGTATGCCTAACATCTCTCAATAGAGTCCGATATAAAAGGATGGTTGAGGCCCTATGCTCCACTGGGAGTCAAGGATAACAGAAGAAGAAGAATTCAGTACTTTGGTTTTCTTTGGACAAAAACTTAGTTACCTCGGTTTTGCTCGGTCTTCCACCATAAGCACATGAAAGACAAAAGTCTCTTCTTTAGATTGAGCGAAAAAAATTTACCGATCGTAGAACAAAGTTCAAAAAAGTGTTGCAGTCGTTTAGGCTTAACTTTTTAATCAAATTTAATTTAAGTGTAAGTCCAAAGCAGGTACCCCTAGCAGTCGACGGATTTCAATCAAAATTAGTACAGCTCATTTTCGGATAAACTAAAAGATATGTGCCAAATTTCATCAAATTATGTTGAGAATTGCCGCTTATATATTGAGAAGAAAAATAAATGGAAAAATATAGATACAAAGCAGGTACTCCAAGGAGGGGACGGATTTCAACCAAAATTAGTGGACCCCTTTGCTGGGTAAACTAATAGAGAAACTCTTGAGAATTCCGGCTTATACATTGATAGTCGAAGTCAGGTACCTTAAAAATACAAGGGATCTCAACCAAAGTTAGTATGAGTCTTTCTTGTACATTGAAAAGAAAAATATGTGATAAAATGGGTTTTGGAATTTTTTTTAAATATGTCTTATTTGCATAAAACTGAACAAGTGCACTTTTGCACTTTAATGTATAAAAAAATACCACTGTGTGACGGGGTTACAAGGGAGCTATAATCAAATGATAACTGATTTCATCAAATTTCGACACCAAACTTTTGAAAGAAATGAGAAATGCTGTTGTCAAATTATGTTGAGGAGTAATTTTTCTTTTAACTGAAGAAAAGACTGAAACACTCTATTTTTTAAGTAGAGTAATTTATATGGAAGCTATAGTCAACTGTGAACTGATTTCGCTCAATTTCAATTCAAAATGTTGCAAGAAATGAGGAATATTCTTGCCAGCTCTTTCCGTTCAGGCCCTATCATACCTTGAAAAATGTATCATGTTCCAATATGAAAAAAAAGGTAAAATCGGTAATATTTTATCAAGATTAAACTTTGTAAATAAATCCTTATATTACAAAATCCTTTAGTTAAAGTTTAGCTAAAACATACTCCGTTTTTTTTTCACATTCAAATGTATCCATTGCTTTTGTGCTGTAAACGCAATCACGACAGCAGGCTACACGAACACCGACCTCAAAAGTTGTTGGCTGCTATCGTCGCCTTTTAATTATTTTTAAGATGGCAGCTACATTTGAGACGGCTGCTACATTCCGAATCAGCTGTTTATGAGTGGTACCAATATCGCCTTTTTAAGATGGATAAAATAACAATTTATATTTTGATAGAACTGAAATAAATTATGCGGCATAACTTTAGAAGTTTATATCCAATAGTAACTTTTTTTTGGTATTAAGCAAAAGCAACTGAAAATTCAAATGATATATATTTTTCCGATTTATAATATAGATTAAGAGCTCATATACTAAAAACTTATTTCTATTTTATTCCCACTTTTTTTATAAAAATGCCCATATCTTAAAACAATATAGATATAAGTTCTCTTTTATGTATTGAATTTTATACAGGACATACTTGGCTTTTATATAACCTAGTTTACGTAGCTCTAACACATGTAGCGTGTGAGTTATGATAGTTTAAAAATTATCCTTCTAATTTATAAACGAATTATAAAAGTCTTTTTTTACTTCTATTGAGGTAGTTTTGAGGTAAAATTGTATATTACATTTTTATAAGATATTATTATATAGATTAACCCCCTAATTCAGAAACGAAAAATATAGTTACGACAAGCTTATAATTCAAATTTTCCATACAAAACTTTTACTATGGACTTTGATAATTTTTTAATTGTACCCTTCACCACCATAGGTATAAAGGTGCTTATAGGGCAGACAGATCAAAATCCTCGCATTATTACTTATTTTACAAACAAAACCTTTCAGAATTATGTTCATAAACCATAAGTAAAAGCGTAGATCATCGACTGAACAAAACACAAAAATTTTCAGTTTTCATCTTCCTTCACTTCCCACATTCTAACTAAAAATTGTTTGTGGTTTTCTTTTACTTATGGTTTATGAACATAATTCTAAAAGGTTTTGTTTGTAAAATAAGTAATAATGCGAGGTTTTCGATCTGTCTAAATTGGGGATAATCCTCCTGAAGTGATAGCCTAACCAACCATCAAAACGCGTTGAGGAATTTTGGTTTCTCCGCAAACAATTTTAGGCTTTTTATCAATAAATTCGTCTGTTACGTTAATAAATAAATGTAACAGATTTGGGATCAAATCCGAATCGTCATTCTTTTTGAATAACTTTTACATCCCGACAATTTTGTTATTTTTTGATAAAAACTGATAAGTATGTAAATTGTTTATATAAATTTTCTTCATCGTATTTGTGGTGAATAAAGTTAAGTGATTTAAATCGCTCATTTATTTTAATATTATATCGCGTTGATAGCACTAAATCTGTTATTGTCGTCAATAAAAATATAAATTAGTTAATTTTGGCTACAGCTACAACTGTGGTCGGTAGTCATGTAGCTGTGTCGACGCTAAAATATGCATACCAATTTGAATGCGTGTATTCTAATTTTGACAGGTTGTAGCTCGTGGCCTGTAGTCGTCATTGTGTTTATAGCACTCACAATGAATCCATTGCTACTAGCGATGGTCCTAGGTGCATTTAATAGTTGTTTTTACAGAGGTTTTGACATACGATTGTAAGCTTTTCAAAACAAATAACTTTCATTTTTTTGGGACACTCTAATAACAATCTCAAAAACTTTGAAAGCTTGAACACAAAATGAATTAAAGTAAGCCGGAAGCAGAGACAGACGCCAGCCATAAAGGATACAAAATAAATGCATATAAGGCACATGCAACAGTACTTTTATACCAGGAATTTTAAGGATATACATACAAACATGTAACTGAGTATGTGTGTAAGCTCTCTATCAGTAGTTGTGCTGACATAAAACTTTTTGTTATTGTATAATTAGTTTGTGGCCAAAAGAAGTAGACATATAAAAGTATAAAACCTTAAATGACAATACTGGATTATAAACACTTACATATTCCTTAGTCAGAAAGATAAGTGCAAGGCATGCAACATGCAACAGCTCACAGGACACACAACAAATGGCAAACCACAAAATCTATTTGTATAAAGTCCTGTATTTAAATTGATATATAAACCATTTATTATCTCTAACTAAATATGTGTAAAATATTTTTTTTTGTATGATCTAAAATCTTTAGGTTTTTAGACAAATTCTTTTAGATAAATTTTAGAAATTGTTTAAGGCCTATCAAATATAAAAGTTTAAATGTTTAGAAATCAAAATTTTAACACCAATTTTCAAATCTCATAGTCTGAACTAACATAACCCCTTAACTGTTTGAATTTCGTTGCTAACAAATGATATCTATCCTCTTTGAAATATTTATCTCAAAATTTTAATCGTTAAAATAAACAGGATACCATAAACATTTGAATCCATAAATATTTGGAAATAAATAGATTATTATCAAAATTCAAATTTTAATCCAATGTTTTACGCGCTACTTAATCATTTGCAAATTCCAATTTAATTTTCGTGTTAAACCAGGTATTAAAAACAAATCATTTTCATTAGATAAACATTTGTTGCTATTGGTTTTTTGTTGTTATAATCATTGTTTTTGTTATTTCTACAACAACAACAACAATAATAATAATAATAATACATAAATAGATTATTTCTCAAATATTTATATGAATTTATGCTAAAACACATTTTGTTATTAGGATTTGATTAGAGAATAGGAGGGAAAATCATTTATATTAGCATAAATATGTATGTGTGATGCTATATGTTAATATGTTTGTATGTGTGTGTTTGCATTTAAGTAAATGCAATCAATAATTCCCACAATGAAATGTCATTTCCTAGTATGTCTATGTGTGTGTGTGTGTTAAAAATATTTTCTACAAAATGCAAATGAACGAAAACAATTTAGAAAATGTTTGCATAATTATTTGGGGAATTTTCACAGCGAAGGAAAGGCTTATTTTTGAAACATCTGTAACTGTATGTTCATTTTATTTTAAATTAATATTAAATTCTTCTCATTACAAAATTTTGTGGGAATTTAGAATAATTTTTTTGTTTAAACGTTAATGTCATGAAAATTTGAAAATGAAGAACTGGAAATATTTTAAAGTGACACATTCATATATATTGCCAGCTTTTTAGCTTAAGTATATGCGTTAGTTTAAATCCTTATATATTTCTTTGTCTTAGTCTAAGCATTCTTTCAATTAGGTAAGAATCTTTTAAAGATACCCGTGTTGGCCTCAGGGTTTTGTTGGATTCCCACCGACTAAACCACTTCTCTCGTCATCCTTTAACCCTACGGAACTGACTTGCTAGATATAACAACACATCGCAGTGAACGATAGACTTAATCGACCTCCATCACATTCAAAAGAAGCTTTTAGCACATATGATCGATGTGTTCTTAAATATTAGGTCTTATAACCAGGAGTAGGCAGCCCATACCACCAGTAGCCGACGAATTTTTTTAATTTTCGTAAATAACACGATCATTAATAAAACTCGTGAAAATGAGTATTAAAATCATTCAGTTGAGATTTGGATGTTAAGAGAGTTGGTTCGTGCCGCCTTGTCAAAGAAAAGACAAAAACAAAATAGGCAAGAAACATATCAAAATCCAATTTATAGCAACAAAATACATAGTTCGAGAGTACAAAGAAATATAATCTCGAACATTGTTGCCACGACACTATTATTTTTGTAAACATTTACAATATTTTTTGTAAATATTGGGAATATTTTTCAAAACAGAAATAAATTCTAATATTAAGAAATTTTAGATTTTTATATTTTTTTTAGATATTTTCTATCCAAAATTTTTTTCATAGAAGAATTTTCAATAAAAATATTTTTCTTTGGAAAATTGTTCGAGAAAAATTATATTTTATAGAAAATTTTTCGATAAAAAAATTTTTCTGTAAAAATTTTCCATAAAAATGTTTTTATATCAAAAAGTTTTCAATTCAAATCTTTCTATAGAAAGTTTTTGATAAAAAAAATTTCTATAGAAAAATTTTGGATAAAAAAAATTTCTATAGAAAAATTTTTGATACAAAAATTTTCTTTATTTGGGAATTAATTATTCGAACTTTAGAATTGATTGAAAAATTAGGTTTAATCAGGCTTGAGTTCATTAAACTTTCAAATTATTAATTTTGAAAATTTGAATAGTAATTGTGGAGAAAAACTGAAAAATTTTCAAAATTAATAATTTGAAAGTTAAATGAACTCAAGCCTGATTAAACCTAATTTTTCAAAAAAATTTTCTATAGAAAAATTTTTGATAAAAAACATTTCTATAGAAAAATTTTTGATGAAAAAATTTTCTATAGAAAACTTTTTGATAAGAAAAAAATTCTATAGAAAAATTTTTAATAACAAAAAATTTCTATAGAAAAATTTTTAATAACAAAAAATTTCTATAGAACAATTTTTGATAAAAAAAACTTCTATAGAAAATTTTTTTAATAAAAATCAAATTCTATAGAAAAATTTTTATAAAAAAATTTTCCATAGAAAAATTATTGATAAAAAAATTTTCTATAGAAAAATTTTTGATAAACCAATTTAGAAAAATTTTTGATAAACAAAATTTCTGTAGAAAATTTTTTGATAAAAAAATTTTCTATAGTATAAATTTAAAAAAAAAATTGTAAAGAAAAATTTTTGATAAAAAAAAATTTTCTATAGAAAAATTTTTGATAAAAAAAATTTCTATAGAAAAACTTTTGGGACAAAAAATTTCTATAGAAAAATTTTTGTTAAATAATTTTCCATGGAAAAATTATTGAAAGAAAAATTAAAGAAAAATTTTTGATTAAAAATTCTCTATAGAAAAAATTTTTGATTAAAAATTCTCTATAGAAAAAATTTTGATAAAAAAATTTTCCATAGAAAAATTTTTGATAAAAAAAATTTTCTATAAAAAAATGTTTGATAAAAAAAATTTCTATAGAAAAATTTTTGATACAAAAAAATTTTCTATAGAAAAATATTTTTATAAAAAAAAAATTCTAAAGAAGAATTTTTGATAAAAAAAATGTTGGTAAAAAAAATTTGCTATAAAAAAATTTTTTATAAATAAATTTTCTGTAGAAAATTTTTCCATAGAAAAAATTAAAAAAAAAATTTCTGTAAAAAAAATGTTCGATAAAAAAATTTTCTACAGAAAAATTTTTGATAAAAAAATTTTCTATTAAAAAAGTTTTGATAAAAAAAATTCTATAGAAAAATTTTTGATACAAAAAAAAATTCTATAGAAAAATTTTTGATAAAAAAAATTTTTCTATATAAGAATTTTTGATAAAAAAAAAATCTACAGAAAAATTGTTGTTAAAAAATTTTCCATAGAAAAATTATTGATAAAAAAATGTCTATAGAAAAATTTTTGATAAAAAAATTTTCTATAGAAAAATGATTCATGAAAATTTTTCTATAAAAAAAATTTTTAATAACAAAAAATTTCTATAGAAAAATTTTTGATAAAAAAAATTTTCTATAGAAAAATGGTTTATGAAAATTTTTCTATAAAAAAATTTTTAATAACAAAAAATTTCTATAGAAAATTTTTTGATAAAAACACTTCTATAGAAAAAATTTTGATAAAACATTTTCTATAGAAAAATTTTTATTAAAAAATGTCCATAGAAAAATTATTGATAAAAAAATTTTCTAGAGAAAAATTTTTGATAAACAAAATTTCTGTAGAAAATTTTTTGGTAACAAAAAAATTTTCTATAAAAAAATTTTTAATAACAAAAAATTTCTATAGAAAAGTTTTTGATAAAAAAATTTTCTAGAGAAAAATTTTTGATAAACAAAATTTTTTTGGTGAAAAAAATTTCTATAGAATAAATTAAAAAAATTTTTCTAAAGAAAAATTTTTGATAAAAAAATTTTTCTAAAGAAAAATTTTTGATAAAAAAATTTTCTATTGAAAAATTTTTGATAAAAAAAAATTCTATAGAAAAATTTTTGATAAAAAAATTTCTATAGAAAAATTTTTAATAAATAATTTTCCATAGAAAAATGATTGAAAGAAAAATTAAAGAAAAATTTTTGATAAAAAATTCTCTATAGAAAAAATTTTGATAAGAAAACTTTCTATAAAAAAATGTTTAATAAAAAAATTTTCTATAGAAAAATTTTTGATAAAAAAATTGTCTATAAAAAATTTTTGATAAACAAAAATTTCTATAGAAAAATTTTTGATAAAAAAAAATTTCTCTAGAAGAATTTTTGATACAAATAAATTTGATAAATAAATTTTCTTTAGAAAATTCTTCCATAGAAAAAATTAAAAAAAAAATTGTAAAGAAAAATGTTTGATAAAAAAATTTTCTATAGAAAAATTTTTGATAAAAAAAATTTCTATAGAAAAATTTTTGTTAAAAAATTCTATAGAAAAATTGTTGCTAAATAATTTTCCATTGAAAAATTATTGAAAGAAAAATTAATGAAAAATTTTTGATAAAAAATTCTCTATAGAAAAAATTTTGATAAGAAAATTTTCTATACAAAAATGTTTGATAAAAAAATTTTTTATAGAAAAATTTTTGATAAAAAAATTTTCTATAGAAAAATTTTTGATAAAAAAATTTTCTTTAGAAAAATTTTTGATAAAAAAATTTTCTATAGTAAAATTTTTGATAAAAAAATTTTCTATAGAAATAGTTTTGATAAAAAAATTTTCTATAGAAAAATATTTGATAAAAAAATTTTCTATAAAAAAATTTTTGATAAAAAAAAAATTTCTATAAAAAAATTTTTGATACAAAAAATTTTTCCATAGAAAAAAAATTTTTGGTAAAAAAAAATTTTTCTATAGAAGAATTTTTGATACAAAAAATTCTATAGAAAAATTGTTAGTAAAAAATTTTCCATAGAAAAATTATTGATAAAAAAATTTGCTATAGAAAAATTTTTGATAAATAAATTTTCTGTAGAAAATTTTTCCATAGAAAAAATTAAAAAAAAAATTTTGTAAAGAAAATTTTGTTGATAAGAAAATTTTCTATAGAAAAAGGTTTAATGTTAAAATTTTCTACAAAAAATTTTTGATAAAAAAATTTTCTGTAGAAAAATTTTTAGTAAAAAAATTTTTCTAAATGAATTAAAAGAAAAAATTTAAAGTTTTCAACTAAAGCAACTCTGCTGACTATTTTTTTGTTCTGTTCCTTTGCACCGAAAAATAGTAAGATCTGAGTTTAATTTGTGCTTATGCTTCCACAGAGCAGAAGCATCTTTTTAAGGCTGGAGGTGATAAGTTAATAAGGTGTATGTTCCAGCAAATGAATTCTTTGCCCCTGACTGATCTATAGGATGAAGAAACACCAAGGAATTTCTTAGGTTTTGGATATAAGCACTAGTATTTATTATTTCCAGGATTTTGGGAAGGTACTTTCTTCCAGAAATTGTCAGTTTTGACGCTATATTTGGTACTCCATCGGGGCCAGGTACCTTATAATCTCCGATCTTTATGGATAACTGTAGTACATATTTTTTTCTTCGTCACTCCTGATATTTGTTTGTTTACTCCGCTCTTAGTGGCAAAAGTGTTGTAAAAATTTTCTTTGGTAAAATTGGAAACATATGTTGATGTGCTTTTTCCACCTTTAGTTAAGATTTTGCCACTTTACAGGCTTTTCCCGAGGGCTTGTGGTGTGCTTCCTGACAAAGCTGTTTAAAATAAGAACTTGTATTGTCGGACATTGTACTATTTCAGTCAATGGCATATAGGAGCTCCTGTATCTTCCTTGCTTTTTTGGGGATTACCCAAAAAAGCCTTCTAGGAAAAAAATTCCTAGTAGTATCAGTGTTATTATTAGTATTATTTTATGTACTAGCCCTTCAAGCAAATCGAAAGTCGAATACGAAAGTAATCCATTTATGGTCAACTTTTTTGCAACTAACTACAATCTAGCTACAAAGTAATGCAGATATTTCCCAATTCATTGTGATCATGTTCTGTGCAGTGAAGTTATTCTATTTTTAGCATTCATGCTTGTCTACTATTTTGACTTCTGTTTTTTTTTTATTTATAACTGATAATATGATATTTTCGTTTCCATTTCATTTCCAGTGTTGTGGCTGTGTTGGTAAGAACGTCGACTACTAAGCATAACATTCTTATTCATCCTCGGTTCGATCCCCGGTCTCGGCAACATCAATTTCAGTTGTAAAGCAGGCGCGACCACCGCGAAGCAAGTGCTTACCAGAAGTTTTCTTATTCTCATTTATTTAGTCGTCATTCAACCTTTGACGGATGCACACGCGTGGAGGCTGTTATAAGTTTTGTTAATTTTTTTGTATTTTTTGTTATTGTTTTTTTCAGATACACTGCGAGATTGAATGTTAGAATAATTATTTTTACGCTAAACATTCAATCGTTTTTATAGAAAATATTTGATTTTTTTTAGTAAAAAAAACGTTTATATTTTCTTTATAGAAAAATAAACTTAAATTTTTTTCCATGTAAAAGCACGTTTTTTAAAGAAAAAAAAAACGTTTTCTAAATAAAAAATACATATTCTAAGGACAACAAACTTTTTCTTTAAAAATAAAAACATGATAAACCTTCTTAAAATAAGTTTTTCTATAGAAAAAGTAAGTTTTTCTAAAGAAAAAGTAAGTTTTTCTATAAAAAAAGTAAGTTTTTCTATAGAAAAAGTAAGTTTTTCTATAGAAAAAGTAAGTTTTCTATAGAAAAAGTAAGTTTTTCTATATAAAAAGTAAGTTTTTCTATAGAAAAAGTAAGTTTTTCTATAAAAAAAAGTAAGTTTTTCTATAAAAAAAAGTAAGTTTTTCTATAGAAAAAGTAAGTTTTTCTATAGAAAAAGTAAGTTTTTCTATAGAAAAAGTAAGTTTTTCTATAGAAAAAGTAAGTTTTTCTATAGAAAAAGTAAGTTTTTCTATAGAAAAAGTAAGTTTTTCTATAGAAAAAGTAAGTTTTTCTATAGAAAAAGTAAGTTTTTCTATAGAAAAAGTAAGTTTTTCTATAGAAAAAGTAAGTTTTTCTATAGAAAAAGTAAGTTTTTCTATAGAAAAAGTAAGTTTTTCTATAGAAAAAGTAAGTTTTTCTATAGAAAAAGTAAGTTTTTCTATAGAAAAAGTAAGTTTTTCTATAGAAAAAGTAAGTTTTTCTATAGAAAAAGTAAGTTTTTCTATAGAAAAAGTAAATTTTTCTATAGAAAAAGTAAGTTTTTCTATAGAAAAAGTAAATTTTTCTATAGAAAAAGTAAGTTTTTCTATAGAAAAAGTAAGTTTTTCTATAGAAAAAGTAAGTTTTTCTATAGAAAATGTAAGTTTTTCTATAGAAAAAGTAAGTTCTTTAAATTGTATTTATAAAAAAATATACTATGCTGAATATATATTTCTAAAAAGTAATGTTTTCTTTATAGAAGCAAAAGAAAATCGTTTTTGTTTACATAAAAACAAAAAAAAAAAAAAGATCAATACTTCTCCGCATGTTCATTTCACGCTGGTTCAGCGGTAACTGAAATAAAATAGAAATAAACAACCAAATTTATGTCAATTCTTGCTTCTGCCTGTGTATCCTCTCTTTCGCTCACAAATACAATCACATTCCTCTCTTTGGTCATCCCTGTTGTAAAGTGTTGAATAATATAAAGATATTTATCTGTCCTTTGGCTACTCTATTTTTCTCTCTTTGTCTACACTCAGAATATTATGTAAGTAAAATTAACTAAAAATGTAATTTGAAATGAATGAATATTCATTAAAAAACCGGTCAACTGATTTTTCATTCAAATTCAACAAATATTTCATTTAAATTTAACTGACGAATATTTAAACTAAATTTTCAGTTTTAAAAACGGAATATTCATTTGTTATCAAAAAAATTACTGACAAAAATTTAAACTACATTTTTAGTATAAAAAACGGAAATTTTCATTTATTAAAAAAAAAAAAATTGAATGGTAAAAAACTACGTAAAATTTCCGTAAAACGGACAATTTTCATTTGTTTTGTGATTAACGTAACATAAAAGACATAACGTAACAAACAGACAAAACAAAGTTTGTTGTTTTCTAAAGCCATACCCCGTGATAGGCGACCAGGGGGTCAATTCTGGTTCTATGAAACGATGAAATGAAAAAAAATTTTCATTTAAGTTTTCACAACTAGTTTTCATAATACTTTTTCACCAACACTTATTTTCTGATTCTCGTTTGTATTATGAAAAAAGTGTTTCATTCCATTCGTTGCTATGAAACTTTATCAACTGTTTTATGATAATTGCCAAGCAAATGTCAAACGTAAAACAGGAAACAAATAATGTTGGTCTCGGTAACATCAATTTCCGTAATTATTAATTTTTATTAAAATTATTAATTACCAATTTCAATTTTTGTAATTATTAATTTCGATTAAAATTATTTATTACCACAGCATCTTCTGTCGGCGGTAATCCTATAGCAATAACACGCCGTCGACGAAAAATAAATAAAATTGGCTATTAAACAAAAAAGCTTAAACAAAGGGCCCAACTTGACTATATACAATAGCACTTACAGCGTTGAATAAAACAAAGCTATATCTTACTCTTCTTTTCACCACCTTTTGCTTCTCTACTATCCCCTTTCCAAAGAAGGTAACCCAATTCGTATATACTCTTTATACAATTGTATAGGCAGTATTTGTAACACCTCTTAAAAAAAATATATACCTAAATTATTACCATTAGTACCACCTAAAGCGGTAAGCCTCGTCGTCAGTTCCACTTTTCGTCTAGAATTTAGAATTTATAGATTAGTGACCAGTTTTTTAATAATTATATTTCATACTAATCGTTAGCAATATCAATATTTTCTTCCAAGAAGTTAATTAAATAATATTTTGTCTTATTTTTGATTTTTCACTTAAAATTTTTCGTTGAAAAAATTCTTTTCATATGAAAAAATTTTGACAGTTGATTGGACTGTTTCACAAAATAAAAATCACAATTGTTATGAAACGATGAAAAAATCTCGTTTCGTTCCAGTGATTTTTTCATATGATAATGATTTGACGTTTGTTTTCATTTTTTTTACTAAATTAGAATCGCTACTTCTATGAAAACATGACAAAACTTTTCATTTCATCGTTTCATAGAACCAGAATTGACCCCCAGTATTACAAAAAGCTTCTTCAGTAAGCAAACCTAAGATACTTAAGGAAAACCAATAATTAAACAAATACGAATTATATTTGATACAATAATTGAAAAAATTTATAAAAACTAAACAACTAATATTTTCATATGTTACGGATTTTCAGTATTTTTTTGTAGGTTGTTTTTTAAGCAAATGTATAAATATGTTAAAAATCAATGTTCATATAAATTTAATTGAATATTCATTTGAAAACAACATAACCGAAAATTTCCTAAACAACATACAATCAGTTACTGTAATAATTTCCTGAGTGTATTAACTAACTAATAAAAAACTAATTTTAAGTCAGTTGAACAGTAACTACCTCTAATGACATCGCCATGTTAAAATAGTCAGTTTTCTTTGGTAAAAGTAGTCCAAGCATCAACCACAAATAGTTGACGTAAAATTCACTTTAAATTCGCTTAAAGTTAACTGAGGTGCTTGCAGGGAGTAACATCACCATTAGTATCAGTATAAGTATTAGTATAAATATTAGTATCAGTATAAGTTTTATTATTCTAATTAGTATCAGATTATAGGATTAGAACCTTTACTGGTATTATTTTTGTTAACAGTACAAGCGTCAGTTTCAGTGGTATTAGTACGCTACATTATTAGTATAATTGTTTTTATCAAGATTAGTTTTCTTATATGCAAAAGTATTAGTATATGAATTAGAATATTAATCATTATTAGTAATGAAATATGTATCAATAGTATCGGTAAGGACAAGTATTGCACTTCAAGAGTAAGGTATGACTTTGAAACCCCTAAAAACCATTTAATGGAATTTAAAATTTCACTGCATTAACAGTAGCAATAATAATACTAAAACAATTGCTACTAACACTCTAACAAATTTTACTACTACCAGGCACTTACACTTTATTGTAAGGCGTTAATATAATAAAAACTGGCAATTAGGCTTTCACAGTAAATAGTGATACATATTGTTCTAGTCCATATTCTAGAGGGTTGAATATATGACAGTGACAATCATGTCACTTGACATTTTCCATGAGCTTTTTCATCTTTTTTTTTTTCACTTAACTGGGTTAGATTTTAGGGTACTGTAAAATAAACAACTGAAATTAAAATATAAAAAAGAGTAAATAGAATTATTCAGCCAAAAGAACAATGAAACACTCAAAATTTATGTGACCTTTGAGCACACCTTTATGTTATTACTTAATGTTTTTATTATTTTTTTTTTTCGAAAGGGTAGCACTTATCTTTTTGGCGTTTAGAAATGGGTGTGGGTGGGTTAAATAAAGGGTGGAGTAACAAGAGGTTAATTATTTACAAAGAAAAAAAAAACAATTATTTAAAGTCATACATTTTTGAAAGATTCAGTAAATGATAATGAGTTTTTAATTGAATTAAGAAGAGTAGAAATAATTTTTGGGGCAGATATTAGGTAGCTAAGGAAATAATTTAAAAGCTTTTGTTAATTTTGTTTTTGGAATTTTTCTTAATAAAGCTATTAACGAAGTAATGAAATTAAAGGAATAAAAGGTGAGTCTTTTTGGCTTCTAAAGTATAAAAATTAGATGTCATTTACTCAAACACTCACTCAGAATATTATGTAAGTAAAATTAACTAAAAATGTAATTAGAAATGAATGAATATTCATTTAAAAACCGGTCAACTGATTTTTCATTCAAATTCAACAAATATTTAATTTAAATTTAACTGACGAATATTTAAACTAAATTTTCAGTTTTAAAAACGGAATATTCATTTGTTATCAAAACAAGTAAGAGTGGTATATTCGGCTTTGCCGAATCTTGGATACCCTTCACCAATGGTGTTGCAAAAGTACTTAATGTAATTCCTAGCAAAATTTGATTATACTAGTATTATATGCAAATAGTCTTTAAAATTAAGAGTCGGAAAAAGAAAACCTTTCCGGTGGCTTCATCATCTAGAATAGTTATGCACCCAAAGGTTAGGTTGGGCAGGTGGCTGATGTCTAGGGAAGCTTCACTTGGGTTTTTAAGTGGTCCCTTTGTGAAAGATAATGATTACTAGACTACAAGTAGAGAATGCATATTTAAGCCAGCCAGTAGCTTCGAAATAAAATAGACACATATTTTACGAACATTTAATAAAGTTCGATAGACCAGATAAACCATGCAGAAAAGATGCTTCAAAATGTAGATGCCCTTACATTTGCATGCAACCCAAAAACACAGTGCCCAGTGAGGGTTGTGCACTTTAATTTGTTGCGGACCGTGTGGGCTGTTGCTCTGGCCGCCTGACTAGCTCTCGCGGTCTGTTTCGGGCGGAGGTACTCAACCCTTCAAGCAGCCCTGGCACGCACACAATAATAAAATGTACTAATACAAAATTCACAACATATACTCACAACACATTTGGAACTTCATTTCCGGAAGTTGATGTTCATTTCCGGTTTGCCCTTTTTCCCAACCTGGTCCATACTTCGTCCTGGAAATTGTATTTAATGGACCCCCACATTCCGTCTTCCATCACCCTAATCCTCTCAACAATCCCTCATAAAATTTTTTTTACTCCGTGGAATTCATTTTTTTTCTATACCAACATTCAAATTTATTTAATCATACAGAAATAAACTTAATACTAAACAAGGCAAACGATATTGGACATAAAAACTTAATTCTAAAACAATCAACACAATAAGACGCTGTTTTCTTCGAAGTTTT
Organism: Stomorhina lunata; assembly: GCA_933228675.1. Lineage (NCBI taxonomy): Eukaryota > Metazoa > Arthropoda > Insecta > Diptera > Rhiniidae > Stomorhina > Stomorhina lunata. The sequence goes on from OW121741.1 coordinate 99,279,518, forward strand.
TAAACAAATTAAAAATATATCTTTTAATAGAAATCTTTAATCACTGAGCTAAATTATAATAATTGTTTTTCAGTAACCAAATTTAATTCTTCTCTTTTTTTTTCTATTTTTTTTTCTAAACTATGTCTAAAAGAGCTCCCTGAGACACTGTATTTCCTTTTTTTCAAATTTTTATATTTTTTAATTTCAATTTATTATAATTTATACTCGCACTTTAGGAGATATATTTCTAATCCTCATTTTTCTTTTCAGATTTATTTCATCTCACGGACGACACAAAGGACTCTTATGATACAACACTCACAATGGACTTATAATATTTTCCACGATGCACAACTTAAAACTAACTTATCTTATTTTATTTGTTTTTAAAATTACTGGATTTCTACGAATTTTTTTAATAAAGATTATTTTGTTTTGGGCATAAGAAAAAACTGTCGCCCTCCACCAATATTTCTATTATTATTTTAAAACTTCCTTTGGTTAATGGAATATTTCTTGTGGTGCTTAGTGAAGTTCTTATTCAGTTGGTTTTCGTTATCAAAAGTTTTGGGAATCATTTATTAATCTCAAGCCGCAATAAGGATTGTTTTATTTTTAAAACATTTATAAAATGAAATACCTGGCTTTCCCTTTTCGAAATCCGATATCTTAGATTTAATCTGGAATTATCCTTGGGAACAGCCAGCTAGATAAACAAAAATGTTTATTAAATACTGATCACTCGGAATTTTAAAAAATTCATTTTTCCAAAAAGAACTTACGTTTTATTTTTATAATAATATAATTTAACTTTTTTTTTTTTTTGAAGGAAAGATGACTGCCAATTCCAATAAGGCACTTTTAAAATTACTCCTTTAAGGATTTTTGTTTTCCTCAGTCCAATTTATTATTTCAAATTATTTAAAATTATTTAAAAGAAATTTTACTTCAACCACTTTGACTTAACGCACCGTATACCAACTTTAATTTGACTCAATTGTTCATCAAAACCACCTTTTATACGGCTCAGAGTCTCCAATACATAATGGTCAAATATGCTTCCCTCCATTTTCCAACTAAAACTCCCTCCAAAACCCTATATACCAAAACTATTCCAAAATTTCTCCTCTTCACATGTCGCCATTTTTTTCTAAACTGATGTATATATTATATTTTCCCAGTTATCGTAAGTATTTTTGCTATTCTTGATGCCGCCAATTACTCGGCGAACAGAAATTTTAGCAACATTTTTCCATTCCATTCATATTTAAAAAAAAATTCAAAATCAAAATAAAATAAAAAAGCGCTTAATTTAAAAACGGAATTATGAATGGAAATGCAACACTGTATCTACGCAAAATACTCGCGTTGCCAACCGTAGTATTTTGGTAGTACTAGACAAAAACATAAGAAAACGTAAACACTTTCATTGACAGCTGGACCGACCTCATGGAATGTAGTTTTGTATGTAAGTATAACTTAATTCAATTTCATTACTTAATGGTTTTCTTTTTTTCTCTCTTTTTAGGTTTCGTTTTAAGGACTGTGCAAATGACCAGGACCAAGGACCATTATGTTTTTAATACCCTTCACCACCATAGGTGGAAAGGGTGTTAGAAGTTTGTACTGTGTATGTAACACATAGAAAAAGTCCGTCTGACTGGCTGGCTGGACGCTCATGTAAACTTTGTAATCAGACTACAGATCGCAATTCAAAATATAATTTGATGAAATTTGGCTCAGATCAATTTTTTGATAATGAGACCATGGCAATTGAAACTAGTCAAAATCGGCCCATTATTTATAGTACCTCGCATAGGTCCCAATTCCCGTAATTGATATATTGGACACAAAAATCAATATTTTTTTATAAAATGTAAAATAAATACTGCCGACGTAAACTAAAATCACTGTACTAAAATTCGTCGAAATCGCTTCATTATTTATGGTATCTCCCATAGGTGCCAATTCCCGGAATTGATATATTGGCCACAAAAATCAATATTTTTTCATGAAATGCAAAACAAATACTGCTGATGTAAACTTAAATCACTGTACCAAAATTCGTCGAATTCGGTCCACATTTGACTATAGCTCCCATAAAACTACAAATGACGGAAACAGCTCAAATGTTAAGTTTTGAGAATACGTTTGTATGACGGCAAAATATAGCAAACATTTGTCTTTATACAGGAAAAGGAACATATTGGAGATGGCGTTATTACTGGGTGATGGCTGGAGCATTTGTCTCCATCTGGCAAGGCCATTCCCAGACATTTAGATGAATTTTGGTGAGGGACTCGGGGCAACAGGAACAATTTTGCCCCCTCCCGAAGTTGAATTTCGCCCTACCCCCCACGAAAAATTTTTTTTTTGATGCCAGAGGCGTGGCTTAACTAGTGTCGCCAGGGGTAATATGGGCCCCACACGCAACAAAACTCCGTTTTCGCTGTAGTTAGACAGAGGGAACGGTGTGCGGGTAAATCAGCTATTCACAACGTGGGGAACTCCCACACCCTGAATATCTCAAGCCGGGCAAAACATGAAGTCAATCCAATGGGGGAAACTAAAGAGATGAAACAGGTAAACTAAACATGATAAAAACGAAGGGTATTCTACTGAATTGAAAAGGCTTTAGTATATTATTTAGATTTTTATAGATTTTGGGGTGAATACACATGTTTGAGTGTAAATAAATTGAAAGTTTGCTAATTAGGACGAAAACAAACATAAAGAATTTGTATAATTGAAATAATATAAATAAATGTTGTTTTCTAAACCTAATATTGCATTCTTAAACTAATATCACAGTCAAACTTGTTATTGCACTCTAAAATAAAAAAAACTTTTCTTTCATTTACTAAATAAATATATTATTGCACTTTCTAATTTTTTGGTGAACATTTTTTTTTTTATTTTTATTGCATTTTCCCGATTTTATGGCCCATAACCTGAAGAATACCATTATTCTACTAGAATTAGATAATTACCGACTAGTGCGTTTTTCGTGACGAAAACACATAGTGGCTTTCCATAGTTGCTAAATATTCTGATTTTAAATAGTTTCTTGTAATTGGTATTTGACCAATTGTAGCACTTTAAGCGCAAAAGTTAAAGTCGAATGCTTTATGAAAGCAAATTATCCATAAAAATGAAATTTTATTTCGTCAATAAAAAAAACAAAGTTAAATTAATTTTCATTTTATTTTTCAGAATTCTAACAACTTTGAACTGGAATAGCCCCTACACCATCTACGCAACCTAAAAAACTCCTTCTAGCTGAGAGTCTCAAAATATCTTTCAAAATGAAAGATTTTGAAACTAGTATTTTAGTACTTCAGGATATTGTTTCTACGGGAAGTAACTATTCTATCCATTATAAGCATTTTACTTTGTGTGTTCTCAAAGCTTGTTTTTGTACTTTTAGGAATCCAACGGTTTTTTTTTTTTATTGGAATTATGGATTTTTATTTCTATATTGCACAAGGAAACAAACTATCGGACAACACCAGTAAAAAAAACTACGATCACAGATAAAATAATTGTTCGGTAAGCCTAAAAAAATAAAAAAAAATTATACATATCACAGATATAACCAATCTAAGTTTATTTTAAAATACTCTATTAGAGTGTAGAATTATTAAAATATTTACGCAAGATTTTGAGTAATTATTAAAATAATTCTTAATCTTAATATTGCACTTTAAAGTTTAGTATTTGTTACACCTTAATATCCTTAGAATGAAATATCCCTATTGGTTTTCCCTGCAACGTCTCTACTTCGTACATGTTATTCCCCACTGGCTTTACTATTCTACATTTTAAAAATTTTTTGCAAAATTTTGCATTTATGTTTTTACTGAAATTGCTTAAAACCGTGTTACGTCGATAGACTTCCTGACCAGGCACAAATTTAGCTATGCGTGCACCTCTGTTGTATCGCTCCGCGCTACGTTCATATGCTTTATTCATATTTTGTTTGATCTTTTCTCTAATGATTTGCATTTTGTCATTTCTATTAATTTCCAAAATCTCATGATCAGTCAGAGATTGGAGTTTACGACTTAGTTTGTAATCGCCTCCATTCGTAAACATATGGTAACCGAATAAAGCAAAGAACGGTGCGACTCCAGTAGCTGTGTGGATGGAAGTCCTTAGCGCACATTCGATCTCGGAGAGATACAAGTCCCAATCACGATGATCGTTTTCTAAATATGATCTAATTGCCGATAGAACAGATTGGTTAGCACGCTCGCTAGCATTACTCTGTGGTGAATAAACCGCGGTTTTAAGATGTTGGATCTTATATGTTTCGCATAGGTTTTGAAAGCTTTTGGCTATGAACTGACTACCATTATCGCTATGTATTGTTTCAGGGACACCAAACTTGTGGAAGATTTCATGAATTAAAAAGTTGATAACGTTATTGGTCGTAGCGTCTCGCATGGCCTTCAAAAATATAAATTTCGTGAAGTGGTCCATGACTACAAATATATAACAATTGCCTTTTTTTGACCTCGGATATTTTCCCATAAAATCAATATATAATTTCTGAAATGGTCTATCGGTAACGACTTGTATTCCAATTTCTGGCCGAAGATTACTATTGCACGGTTTTGATTCCTTACATATTTGACAGTTTTATACATAGTTTTTTACTTGAACTGTCATTTTTGGCCAATAGTACATCCTCTTCAATCGTTCCAAGGTTTTGGCTACCCCACCATGAGCGGATGTAAGATTTAAATGAGCGCTCTCAATCAATGGATGTGTTATCGTGGCCGGTATCCACAACTTCCAGGGTGACACCTCTTCAACCTGATCGTAACCAATCTTTTTAAAAACCAATCCATTTTCGATCTTGATATCGGGTAAAATCTCTTTATTTTTTTCTACGTGTGCTATTAGATCTAGATATTCTTGACTTTCGAACTCAGTTGTTTCGAAACCCAACAGATCATTGAAATCAATTTCGTCAACATTAGGCAATCGGGATAGCATGTCAGCCACTATGTTCTCTGATCCTTTTCTGTGCTGAATTTCAAAATCAAATGCCTGCAATTGTAGTGACCACCTCGCTAGTCTCCCGGTCAAGTCCTTTAAAGACATTAACCACTTCAAACTAGCGTGATCCGTCACAATGGTAAATGGCATCATCTCAATGTATTGCCGGAACTTCTTTACAGCCATCACTGCAGCCAAGCACTCTTTTTCAGTGACTGTATAATTCCTTTGACATGAATTAAGTTTCTGCGAGTAGAACGCTATAGGGTGCTCGTTTTCGTCTCCGCTCAGTTGGTACAGAACTGCTCCAATGCCGTAGTCACACGCATCGCATTGTATGAAGAATCTTTTGGAGAAGTCGGCATGCCGAAGAACTGGAGCTGAAGTCAATGCCTTCTTTAAGTTCTCAAAAGACCTTACCGCCTCTGCTGTCATTTCAAACTTATTCGATTTTTTTAGAGTATCGGTCAATGGGGCGGATATAACGGAAAAGTTTTTGATAAAACGGCGGTACCATCCCGCAGTACCCAGAAAACTTCTCACTTCTCTTACCGTTTTAGGAATATTGATTTGGGTGATTGCCTTGACCTTATCTGGATCGGTTTTTAGCATCCCTCCTCCAACAATAAACCCTAAATACTTTAATTGTTTAAAACAAAACTGAGACTTACTGAGCCCTATCGTTAAATTAGCTTTTTTCAAACATGCAGCTACCTCTTCCAGAATTTCTAAATGTTTATCGAAATCATTAGAGATGATTAACAAATCGTCTAGATAAACAAATACATTGTCTTTCAGATTTGGCGGAATGACCTTGTCCATAAGACGGCATAAGCGTTGGGCAGCATTGCATAGGCCAAAAGGCATAACGCGAAATTGATATAACGGCCTGCCAGCAACTGTAAAAGCAGTGAACGGTCTGCTATCTGGGTCAAGTTCTATTTGCCAAAACGCATACTTTAGGTCAACGCTGCTTATAAAATAAGTCTCATCTATACGACTTAGGATACCGTCGATATTTTGCAACGGATAAGCGTCTTTTATTGTTAGTTTATTCAATTTTCGGGCGTCGAGGCAAAATCTGTTTTTTCCTGGTTTTTTCACAATTGTTGTCCGGTTGCTCCAAGGGCTTTCACTAAGTTCAATAACATTCAATTCTAACATATTATCTATTTCTTTATACGTAATCTCCTGGACCGCTGGCGATATTGGATAATATCTATCCTTAACCGGCTCAGCGCCATCTATTAATTTGATTGAATGTTTTTCAAGACTTGTTCGCCCTAAACCTTTTTCTTCAAAAGTGTCAAACTTCCTTATTACATTATCTAATCTACTTTTTTGTTCTATATTCAACTCATGTGGCCCTATTTTATAGTCATCTTTATCTCCGAAATCTTCTATTGCTTTTTCTAGTGATATTTCATTTATTCCAATGATCTCTGGTGCTAAATTAAATGATCTCCAGAAATCTATACCCAAATATAAATATTGTTCCAAATCAGGACAAAGATACAGAAGCATTTTTTTTTTCTGATCTTTGTACTTTATGGATACACTTACTTTTCCCAATATTCTATGTTGTTGACCACTTGCAGTCGTAACATTTGAGAATATTGGTATTAATTGTAAGCCTAACTCTTCTATAAATTCTCTACACTCTTTCCCTAATATGCTTACGGACGCACCACTATCTAATAAACCGGACAAACTTTTATTTTCAATATCTACATCAACAAAAATCCTATTGTCTAATTTGCTATCTATCCTATTTATAGAATCTAACAACTGTTTCTTTCTATCACGTTTTTTCCTAAAATATTCTTTAATTTTTTGAATTCGTTTGGATACTTTGTTTGGATTATTTTCAGGACTAAAAATGGCTGACCTAACTTGATTATAGTATTCTTGGCGGATTTCAATTGGTAACCTATGCCTCATTTCCGGTATGTATTGGTCATTTTTAAGTCTCGTTTGTAAATTAATGTTGTTGTTTTCCAGACTTTTTAAATGTTCTCGCTGTTGTTGGGGTTTGTGGCTGGACGTAGGTCCCCCATCGCTACGCCCTTCGATAAATTTTGTTGACAATCTGGGCATTTGGGTGCGATGACATTAGGCTTTCCACATCTGTAACAAAATAATGCCCTCTCGTTGGCGTTACAATCCCTGAATCCATGACCGACTACTTTGCAATTCCAGCAAACAAGCGGCGGTCTGGGCTGAGAAAACCGAAGAGCATCCACTTCTTCAAACTGCACAGTATCATTGGCGTTTTCAAAAGTCATTTCATTGACCCTCATTGGACGGGACGACGGCATATGGGAGCGCACTTCTTTAGCAGGAAAATTTTTTTCAGCTTCAACGCACTCAATTCGGAGTTGTTCCACTGACGACACCGATATAGGGTACACAATCCTAGCAACGCTCTCTTTAAGATTTCTTTTCAATATTTTAATCATGTCGTATTCTGGTATTGGTTGCACGAGTCGAGATCTCAATTTGGACATGACATGAAAGTAGATATCTAGAGATTCATTCGGGAGCTGCTTCCTTTCGACGAGATCTCTCATAATTTCGAAGTTTGATGTATTGGTCCTATATTGGTTGAATAGCTCGCACCGCAGAGTTGGCCATTTCATCACCCCATGGGAACGTATTAAAAGCCAGTACCAGTCTTTCGCTGGGCCAGATACTAATAAGTGGAAATCGCGTAAAATCTCATCCCAACTTATATTATAATGAGATTGGAGATGTTCTATTCGAAAAATGAAATCTTCCACGCTCATGTTAGTACTCTTACCGTCAAAAATTATCCCCCATTTATCTACTCTAATACTAATTTTACTAAAATCTCTATTTATTTCAGCCGCTGTACGATAATTCCTCATTTCACCCATTGGATCAGCATTCATCGGATTACCGGCACCATTTGGTAAGTTTCCAAATTGCACAAATGTATTATTAGCGGGCCTAGTAATGTTATTATGAGTACTAGTGGGAAAATTAAACCCATTTTCCGTAGGGATGTTATTAGGTCTATCTTGGGTATCTACGGACTCTGGACAACGGGACATCGTAACTGACAACTCTTTTACAATTCTCGTCAATTCGCCCACTGACTTTCGGACTTCACTCATTTCGTCCTGGACCATTTTCTTGACCCTTTCCTCCAAAGCCCTTTGAACTACTAAAGTTTCGTCTACAACTAATTCCCTAACTTCAGGATCTATAGCGATGTTTGGAGTATTTAAGGAAGGATTTGGATTTACAGATTTGTTAGTATTACTTACAGTCGGTGTTTGACGAGAGTTTATAGTACTAGACAAATCTCTTATATTATCGTTGATAGACATTTTTGGTGGAAAGTTATTGTATCTACGTTGTTTGTTACGAACTTCACCGGAAGTATTAAAAGTGGTTTCTAAAATTGCTCTTTTCCTGTTTCTTGTACGGGGCCGATTGTCATCATTCATGACAAATAAAATGTAAAACGGAAACGGAACTTTGACAACGGAAACGGAAACAAAAATAATTATTATTACTTAGTTCGAACCGTAAAAAAAATACCAAATATCCAAAACAAAAATTGAACTAAGATTTTATAAACGAAATTTAGAGATAATATTTAAATGTTAAAATTAAAGGATTTTAAAATGATAAAATAAAATACCTAAAAATATAAATATATATAAAAATGAAATGCAAAAGTAAAATAATATAAAAAAATGAAAAGACACTTACAATATTAAGAACAAAATATAAAATAATAGTGACTAAATACCTAGAAAATATATTATATAAATAAAAAAAACTCAAACGCAATTTACTAGTGAAATACTAAAAGAATTACTTAAATGAATGATTAAATAAATTTGTTATAACGATACAATTTTTAATAAGTCAAAAGATTAAACTTTTTTTTCTCTTTTTTTTTTTTTTTTGACATGGGGATTGTTGAGTGGCGGCGGACTGACGGTTTTTATTTTACAATAAAAGTTCCAAATGAAATCAAACTAAAGTAAATTGAAAACTTTTCTCACAGTTTTGCTTGTGCTCCCTAATTGTCCTTCTAACAATCCATGGAGGCCAGTACTTTAAGCTTATCAACACATCGAATTCTGAGCTGTAAGCTCGAGCGGCTGTAGACAAACACAAAAACTGCTCCACAAGCAAAACATCAAGCTGAAACTAACAAAATTACATAACAAAAATTGACTTTTGACGAACATACAGATTGGCTTTATATCCATTTCTAATTGATTCAGTCAATAATCTTTGGGAACGGGTCATATATTTTCAAAAACGTACAGTTAAAAACAAAAACTATCTCACAACAGATTTTCGAACAGGTCAAAAACGGATAAGATAATAATTCACTTCTAACACTTCATACTTTTGAAAACATATGTCGGGCTATCTAAATAAACTAATGAGCTATTGCCAGTGTTTAGCTATATTACACTGTTTTTTTACGATTTTAGTTTGGACGTTACACTTTGTTACAGGCCAAAACCAAAACCACGTATTGTTTCGATTGGGCGCCATATTCTGTTGCGGACCGTGTGGGCTGTTGCTCTGGCCGCCTGACTAGCTCTCGCGGTCTGTTTCGGGCGGAGGTACTCAACCCTTCAAGCAGCCCTGGCACGCACACAATAATAAAATGTACTAATACAAAATTCACAACATATACTCACAACACATTTGGAACTTCATTTCCGGAAGTTGATGTTCATTTCCGGTTTGCCCTTTTTCCCAACCTGGTCCATACTTCGTCCTGGAAATTGTATTTAATGGACCCCCACATTCCGTCTTCCATCACCCTAATCCTCTCAACAATCCCTCATAAAATTTTTTTTACTCCGTGGAATTCATTTTTTTTCTATACCAACATTCAAATTTATTTAATCATACAGAAATAAACTTAATACTAAACAAGGCAAACGATATTGGACATAAAAACTTAATTCTAAAACAATCAACACAATAAGACGCTGTTTTCTTCGAAGTTTTTAAACAAATTAAAAATATATCTTTTAATAGAAATCTTTAATCACTGAGCTAAATTATAATAATTGTTTTTCAGTAACCAAATTTAATTCTTCTCTTTTTTTTTTCTATTTTTTTTTCTAAACTATGTCTAAAAGAGCTCCCTGAGACACTGTATTTCCTTTTTTTCAAATTTTTATATTTTTTAATTTCAATTTATTATAATTTATACTCGCACTTTAGGAGATATATTTCTAATCCTCATTTTTCTTTTCAGATTTATTTCATCTCACGGACGACACAAAGGACTCTTATGATACAACACTCACAATGGACTTATAATATTTTCCACGATGCACAACTTAAAACTAACTTATCTTATTTTATTTGTTTTTAAAATTACTGGATTTCTACGAATTTTTTTAATAAAGATTATTTTGTTTTGGGCATAAGAAAAAACTGTCGCCCTCCACCAATATTTCTATTATTATTTTAAAACTTCCTTTGGTTAATGGAATATTTCTTGTGGTGCTTAGTGAAGTTCTTATTCAGTTGGTTTTCGTTATCAAAAGTTTTGGGAATCATTTATTAATCTCAAGCCGCAATAAGGATTGTTTTATTTTTAAAACATTTATAAAATGAAATACCTGGCTTTCCCTTTTCGAAATCCGATATCTTAGATTTAATCTGGAATTATCCTTGGGAACAGCCAGCTAGATAAACAAAAATGTTTATTAAATACTGATCACTCGGAATTTTAAAAAATTCATTTTTCCAAAAAGAACTTACGTTTTATTTTTATAATAATATAATTTAACTTTTTTTTTTTTTTTGAAGGAAAGATGACTGCCAATTCCAATAAGGCACTTTTAAAATTACTCCTTTAAGGATTTTTGTTTTCCTCAGTCCAATTTATTATTTCAAATTATTTAAAATTATTTAAAAGAAATTTTACTTCAACCACTTTGACTTAACGCACCGTATACCAACTTTAATTTGACTCAATTGTTCATCAAAACCACCTTTTATACGGCTCAGAGTCTCCAATACATAATGGTCAAATATGCTTCCCTCCATTTTCCAACTAAAACTCCCTCCAAAACCCTATATACCAAAACTATTCCAAAATTTCTCCTCTTCACATGTCGCCATTTTTTTCTAAACTGATGTATATATTATATTTTCCCAGTTATCGTAAGTATTTTTGCTATTCTTGATGCCGCCAATTACTCGGCGAACAGAAATTTTAGCAACATTTTTCCATTCCATTCATATTTAAAAAAAAATTCAAAATCAAAATAAAATAAAAAAGCGCTTAATTTAAAAACGGAATTATGAATGGAAATGCAACACTGTATCTACGCAAAATACTCGCGTTGCCAACCGTAGTATTTTGGTAGTACTAGACAAAAACATAAGAAAACGTAAACACTTTCATTGACAGCTGGACCGACCTCATGGAATGTAGTTTTGTATGTAAGTATAACTTAATTCAATTTCATTACTTAATGGTTTTCTTTTTTTCTCTCTTTTTAGGTTTCGTTTTAAGGACTGTGCAAATGACCAGGACCAAGGACCATTATGTTTTTAATACCCTTCACCACCATAGGTGGAAAGGGTGTTAGAAGTTTGTACTGTGTATGTAACACATAGAAAAAGTCCGTCTGACTGGCTGGCTGGACGCTCATGTAAACTTTGTAATCAGACTACAGATCGCAATTCAAAATATAATTTGATGAAATTTGGCTCAGATCAATTTTTTGATAATGAGACCATGGCAATTGAAACTAGTCAAAATCGGCCCATTATTTATAGTACCTCGCATAGGTCCCAATTCCCGTAATTGATATATTGGACACAAAAATCAATATTTTTTTATAAAATGTAAAATAAATACTGCCGACGTAAACTAAAATCACTGTACTAAAATTCGTCGAAATCGCTTCATTATTTATGGTATCTCCCATAGGTGCCAATTCCCGGAATTGATATATTGGCCACAAAAATCAATATTTTTTCATGAAATGCAAAACAAATACTGCTGATGTAAACTTAAATCACTGTACCAAAATTCGTCGAATTCGGTCCACATTTGACTATAGCTCCCATAAAACTACAAATGACGGAAACAGCTCAAATGTTAAGTTTTGAGAATACGTTTGTATGACGGCAAAATATAGCAAACATTTGTCTTTATACAGGAAAAGGAACATATTGGAGATGGCGTTATTACTGGGTGATGGCTGGAGCATTTGTCTCCATCTGGCAAGGCCATTCCCAGACATTTAGATGAATTTTGGTGAGGGACTCGGGGCAACAGGAACAATTTTGCCCCCTCCCGAAGTTGAATTTCGCCCTACCCCCCACGAAAAATTTTTTTTTTGATGCCAGAGGCGTGGCTTAACTAGTGTCGCCAGGGGTAATATGGGCCCCACACGCAACAAATTCGTATGAATTATCCAACTAGTAAAAGTTCTTGATTAGTTATGTAAAACTCTGAAGTTAGCGGACTGATTTAGGTCAAAGCTTTAACAATGATAAGCCTTAAAATTATAGGGTATACACTCTTAGTTTTAGATACATACGTGAAATATGTATATAGCTTTTGAATGGATGGATATCAGCTTTGTCGGAAAAGTTATTAAAGATTTACTTATTAATCTGAAGTTAGTTAATTAATTAAAATGAACACTTCATCAATAATATTTGGGATGTATTGTTCTTTCGATCTGTCCGATGGATGTTTGGAAAGTTTTGCTCTAGTTCCTTGTGCAATTTTAATGTGATTTAATTTATCAGCATTAAATCGATTCCCGGTCGGGGTTATATGGGAGATTTCACTAAATGTGAATAGAGCTCGCCCATTTTCAATATCGAACTTTTCAAGAGATCAGAAATACTTTTGTCAAATATTGTCCCTCTAGAAAGTTTATTTTAGGCGCTATCGCCCTGAATATCAATATTGTACAACGTCTTTATACTAAATGTCATCATCGTATCTTAGGCGAAGTTATAAGGGATCAATTGTCAAACGTGAACGGATTTCCCCCAATTGCAATTAAAAAATTTAAATTTTCGTTGATATGTGAGATACTTACATACATATGTAGGTTTTGAACGGATATCATGTAGTTAGCTGCATTTTTGTACTTCCTAGGAAGATTACCTATAATTTGATATATAATACATTCTCAAATGTTATCATAATGTTCAAAAGTCAGACACAAAATTAAGATTAATGCAGAAATCTGCTAAAATCAGATTTGTGGAGCTCCTGGATTTTACACAAAATTTTAGGATATTGTCCCACCCTGAATTTTATCATTGTCGATCAAAACAACATCGCTTAAACGCTAAATTATATCTAACACAAATTACCGAATGCATCAGGATTTAGGTAATCCCCTGCGAAGGACGCTATTAAATTTCATCAAAATAAACACCTGAGATATCGACAAAACAGGAGCTCCAAAAACTTGACTACAACAGAAAAAATTACAGACAGGTAGACGGACGGACAAAAAAACAGACGGACGGACAAACAGACGGACGGACGGACAGACAGACAAACAGACGGACGGACGGAGGTCGCGAAATCGATTCTCCTGCCGATTCTGAGTTGATCGGTACAATTTGAATGGTATTTGTAATCAGATTTGTGGAGTATAGATTTTAGAAAATCCTCACACAAAGAACGATGTCAAATTTCATCACAATCGGTCCATAAACACCTGAGATATCGCTAAAACAATACTTACAAAATGTAAACAAAATTTCTTAGACACGTACTTTGGGCAATTTGATGTACATCAAATGTAGTGTTATGGCGATATCTCAATTGTTTATGGACCGCTTTTGATAAAATTTAATAACGTGCTTGGCGGGGGAATTTCTTAAAATCTGATATAAAATTTATGTAGGTCCGTGCTAAAGGAGGATGGTTTTCCCTATTTCTGCATTTCATTTTTTCAACAAACATTCTCTAATGCGAACTTTGGGCAATTTGCGATACATCAAATTCAGTGTTTTGGCGATATCTCAGTTGTTTATAAACCGATTTTGATAAAATTTTACAGAGTGCTTTGGGAAACTATTTCCTACAATCTGATATATAACATATTATCACATGTACACCAGGAGTATCTTTTTTCTCTTGTTATTTAAAAGTGTGTTTCAATCAAAAATTGTAAAATTTTCGTATAATTTTTGGTATTTTTTCGATATTTTCGGTGTTAATAAACCGATTTCAATGAAATTTAATAGCGTTCATTGCGGGAGAATTTCCTAAAATCTGATATATAATTTATGTAAGAACATCCTCCAGGGGCTTCAGAAACTTGATTTCAACAGACAGACAGACAGACGGACATCGCTTAATCGATTCTCCTCCCGATTCTGAGTCTGAGTGGTCTACGACCACTAATAAAAAAATTACAAACGGAATCACAAACTTATAATACCCTTTCACCTATTGGTGAAGGGTATAAAAATTACTGACAAAAATTTAAACTACATTTTTAGTATAAAAAACGGAAATTTTCATTTATTTTTAAAAAATTGAATGGTAAAAAACTACGTAAAATTTCCCTAAAACGGACAATTTTTATTTGTTTTGTGATTAACGTAACATAAAAGACGATACCATAAAATGGTTATATCCTTTAAGGCATCAAAAAACCAAACAGACAAAACAAAGTTTGTTGTTTTTTAAGGCCATACCCCGTGATAGGCGACCAGTATTACAAAAAGCTTCTTCACTAAGCAAACCTAAGATACTTAAGGAAAACCAATAATTAAGCAAATACGAATTATATTTGATACAATAATCGAAAAAAAAAATTATAAAAACTAACCCAGCAAAACTTTTCATTACCAAGTAATGAGTTAAACAGCTAAACTATTGAACACGAACTACTTACTCATTCACTGTTTAAGTCATTACATTAACATGGGGATGTCATTGGAGGCAAGTAATTACCAATTGCAGAAAAGTAAAGACTTGGGTAAGCAATTGGAAAACAACAACAAAAACTTTTTTGTTGTTGTATTTAAAAAAATATATTTTGAAACGAAATACATTTTTTTTTTACTACCCCATGGGGGCTCGAACCCAGACCCTCCGACTGCTAGGCAGAGACTCTTCTACTGAGCTACTTCATATGTTGAAAACTTAGCAGCTTATAATTAATATAAACAATTTTTATTTTTAGATCCAAAATCATTTGACAATAACTTTGTTTTTCCCTGCTTTTTTTGTTTTGTTGTAATTTTTAGAAAAATATTTTTATAAGATTTTTTTGTAAATGTTTAATGCATTTAATAAAAAATAAAGAAGTTTTTTTCAATTATTTTAAAACTTAAACAATTTAAATCTTCGTTTTTTTTTTCTCTTACTTACTTAAATGGCCTATAGTTACAACCTGTTAAGGTCAAAGTCCGAGCATATTTTAGAATTCCATGGATTTTGATCTTGTGCGAATATTCTCCAAGATGTGAAAAATGTTCCTCTATTTGGTCTTTCTATCGAAGTTTCGGACATCCTTCTCTAACATTAGGCGGTTGGACATTCTAGTTCTAATTTTATCCTCTTCATAGCATTTTTTTTTTCAAGAGAGGGTTACTAGCCCGTAATCCTAACCCATTTTTATCGATCTTATGGGACAACTCTCGGTATATGTTAGCTCACTATATTAATGGGTGTTAAACTAGCTCCCCGGGTGATACCACGAGGAGGCATGTGTCCACAGTTGAAATGAAGGATGACCCAGATAAGTTGGGCTTACTAAGTTAAGACCAATTTGAATCGTGTTTAGTATCCAACATCCCTTACATAATCAAAATTTACTCATGATGGTATTTTTTCATTACCGTGAGTTAGTTTTCCAATTTTTTTTTACAGAAGGTACTGTTTAAGTTCTAAAAATTGAAAAATCATTTAAAAAGACTCTTTTAATAAAAAAAAAACTAAAAAAAATTGTTGCCCTTGGTGGGATTTGAACCGGGACCATTCAGTTTAAATTACCATCTTAATTACAAATAAGTACTTCGGTAATAACTTATTATTTATTCGGAGGGTATGTTGTAGTCATTACAAGGTAACCAGTTATCAGAGTACTTGCCATTACCAAAGTTTTGCTGGGTAAACAACTGATATTTTCAAATGTTACGGATTTTCAGTATTTTTTTTGTAGGTTATTTTTTAAACAAATGTATAAATATGTTAAAAATCAATGTTCATATAAATTTAATTGAATATTCATTTAAAAACAACATAACCGAAACTTTCCTAAACAACATACAATCAGTTACTGTAATAATTTCCTGAGTGCTCTTTTCCTAGTTCCATATCAGTATTAATGTCAGTATTAGTATCCGTTTTAGTATTAGTATTAGTAGCATCACCATTCGGTTGTGACTTAAATTAGAATTCTTGCTACTATTTTCTATTTTCGAAGTTTTACTTAAATAAAATCTCTAGTTTTTAAATAAAAAAATTCCCGTTCTCATTAAATCACAGACAAATTTCCCAAAATTTATTTCCTCAACATCATGTCGCTACATTTGCTGCACGCAACATTTCACAGGAAACCGCTAGCCTAGAGCCGTGAGATATTTTATGTAAAAAATCTTTTAGCTAACGAAATTCCCAAAGCAACAAACAAAAATTGATTAGGTATCGATTACAAGAAAATTTTTTTTTCAAACATTTTTGACAAAATGTTTCAAAACTTAAACCTTAACGCTTTCAATCTCGCGATGCCTTGGTGTGAATAACTCATAATCGATAAGGGGTTGGCGATGATGATGGCGCAACGCTGGCTCATAGTGTCAACGGCATCATCATCAATGAAATGAGGAGATGACGAACAAATTACAATGTTATTTTAATAAAGTCAATGATACCGATGAAGATATAAGTAACGTAAGTAATGCTAAAATGATGATGATGAGTTGATTGGGCTTTTGATGTTGGGTTTCTGTTGGGTTTTCAGATGTAATTTGATATTTTTTTTTCTCCCTTGAATTCCCCATACTCTAGTTAACACCTCCAAAGGAGGAAATAAATAAAACAAAAACTCTAGAAGGAACAAGTAAGAAAGCGCTATAGTCGGCCAAGCCGACCATACGATACCCTTCACCACTAAGGTCAAAGGTGTTATTTTTCCTGTATAAAGACAAATATTTGCTAAATTTTGCCATCATACAAACATTTTCTCAAAACGTATATATTCAACCTGTTTCCGTCATTTGGACTTATATGAGAGCTAGGGTCAAATGTGGACCGATTATCTCGAAATTTGGCAAATTGATTACAGTTGTTACAAAAATTATGTATGCGAAAAATAAACTCAAAATTTTCATTATCTTTAGATTTACGAGCGTTTTAGTGATTTTTTGTCTCATTTAGTGCGTTTTTGAAGAAGAGTTTGTACGGAAGCTATGGTCAAATGTGGACCGATTTCAACGAAATTTGGTACAGTGATTTAAGTTTACATAAGCAGTATCTGTTTTATTTTTTATTTCTATTTTTTATTTTATTTCATGAAATTTGTGGCCAATATAGCAATTCCGGGAAGTGGGACCTATGGGAGGTACCATAAATAATGGACCGATTTTGACCAATTTCAATAGCCATGGTCCCATTATCAAAAAAAATTATCTGTGCCAAATTTCATCAAATTATCTTTAGAATTGCGACCTGTAGTTTTATTACAAGGTTTACATGGGGGTCCAGCCAGCCAGACGGACGGACGGACATCGCTAAATCGACTCAGAAAGTGATTCTAAGTCTATTGATATACTAAAGGGTGGGTCTAAGACAAATATTTCTATGCGTTACAAACATCAGCACAAACTTATAATACCCTTTCCACCTATGGTGGTGAAGGGTATAAAAAGGGCGAATGTAAAATTAGCCGGCTAATAATGAAGTTAAGTTTTTTATTTCGAATTTTTATTCTATATTGACTTCGTTATGGGAAAGGAGATGTTGAAAATCAATCGATTTGAGGTTTGTCGAAATATTTGAAAAATTTCTTGAAGATTTTAAGATTTTTACATTAAAATTTTTTGTTTATTTTTAAACTGCTCTATTTAAAGCCTCATTCGAAAGCAGGAATCTCCCCTGTTTTGCTACTGATTCACTCCCATGTCATTTGACAAATTGCAGTTGTTGAAATGTGTGAAATTGTTGACATCACAGGAAAGTCTTCAATTTTTCATAATTTTTGTGCTACAATTTTGAGCTATATTAAGTCATCATGATTTTAAGATAAATATAGCTCTATTAATCAAATATCAATATATCGTTCTAATAATATTGATTTCTAATTCGTAGTAAAAGTTGAGCCCAGAGTTAGTCCCCTTCTGTACGACATAAAAACTCAAGAGCAGAAACGATCTCCTCGTCGCCACCTTTAGCTTAACTGTATGTCATCAAATCAGACAGCGACCTTTTATGACGGACACACGCCGAGAAGGTGCTGTGACTTAGTTTGTTAGCACATCAACTACTAAGAATAACATATTCTGACTGGGTTCGATCCCCAGTCACGGCAATATAAATTTTGTGCTTTTTCAGTGCATGAATGATACTTTATAGCACTGGAGTTAGTAAAAAATATAAGATTTGTGAAGTTCAAAATTAGAGATTTAAGTAGAGTACACCAAATGTCATATATATTACACATCATAACTATACACCTCCTTTACAAATCTATTTCCCAAACTCCCTCCAGTATTAAGTGCTCCAAAAAATTATATCCTAAATACAAATTTCAATAGAATATGTCATGTTGTGATCTAAAAAAAAGAAAGTTGTGGCGTTTTGCATGGCTCAACGCAACTGACAGCTGTTGATGTCATTAACTCTTTTTTTTATGACTCTATGTCGAAGTCAAAAAAAAAACCCTAAAATTATGAAAATGAAGAGAAAAATCACTTGTGTCAAGTGACACAAAAAATCTTATATGCATCATATTAATTTTTTTGTACGTCTGTATGGAAGTGTTAAATATACACAATTATTTAAACATAAAATATAAAATATGCACGAGAATTAAATGAATTTTTAAGAAACATTTTCAAAAATATATTTAACATGTAAACGAACACACACTCCCATGTACTTTATATGGTAATAAGTACTTGTAAATTACACATACACAAACATACATTACATTAACCGTACACAGTCCTCAATTGAAGCAAATGATAAAATAGGCCTCATTTTTCCCCAGCTGATTATGATGGCTGTTAGTCGTTCCGTAAAGGCACTCACTTCCTTTTTTCGGTTCATGTTGTTTATGACACTTTTTCTTTGAGTTGTTTTCTTTTCGTTTTCTAATGTACAGTGGGGTGATAAGAAAAATGAAAAATGAAAAATGAAAAATTTCCTATAAAAATAGGAAATTTTTGAAAAATTTCCTATAAAAATAGGAAATTTTTGAAAAATTTCCTATAAAAATAGGAAATTTTTGAAAAATTTCCTATAAAAATAGGAAATTTTTGAAAAATTTCCTATAAAAATAGGAAATTTTTGAAAAATTTCCTATAAAAATAGGAAATTTTTGAAAAATTTCCTATAAAAATAGGAAATTTTTGAAAAATTTCCTATAAAAATAGGAAATTTTTGAAAAATTTCCTATAAAAATAGGAAATTTTTGAAAAATTTCCTATAAAAATAGGAAATTTTTGAAAAATTTCCTATAAAAGTAGGAAATTTTTGAAAAATTTCCTATAAAAGTAGGAAATTTTTGAAAAATTTCCTATAAAAATAGGAAATTTTTGAAAAATTTCCTATAAAAATAGGAAATTTTTGAAAAATTTCCTATAAAAAAAGGAAATTTTTGAAAAATTTCCTATAAAAATAGGAAATTTTTGAAAAATTTCCTATAAAAATAGGAAATTTTTGAAAAATTTCCTATAAAAGTAGGAAATTTTTGAAAAATTTCCTATAAAAGTAGGAAATTTTTGAAAAATTTCCTATAAAAATAGGAAATTTTTGAAAAATTTCCTATAAAAATAGGAAATTTTTGAAAAATTTCCTATAAAAAAAGGAAATTTTTGAAAAATTTCCTATAAAAATAGGAAATTTTTGAAAAATTTCCTATAAAAATAGGAAATTTTTGAAAAATTTCCTATAAAAATAGGAAATTTTTGAAAAATTTCCTATAAAAATAGGAAATTTTTGAAAAATTTCCTATAAAAATAGGAAATTTTTGAAAAATTTCCTATAAAAATAGGAAATTTTTGAAAAATTTCCTATAAAAATAGGAAATTTTTGAAAAATTTCCTATAAAAATAGGAAATTTTTGAAAAATTTCCTATAAAAGTAGGAAATTTTTGAAAAATTTCCTATAAAACTAGGAAATTTTTGAAAAATTTCCTATAAAAATAGGAAATTTTTGAAAAATTTCCTATAAAAATAGGAAATTTTTGAAAAATTTCCTATAAAAAAAGGAAATTTTTGAAAAATTTCCTATAAAAATAGGAAATTTTTGAAAAATTTCCTATAAAAATAGGAAATTTTTGAAAAATTTCCTATAAAAATAGGAAATTTTTGAAAAATTTCCTATAAAAATAGGAAATTTTTGAAAAATTTCCTATAGAAATAGGAAATTTTTGAAAAATTTCCTATAAAAATAGGAAATTTTTGAAAAATTTTTTTTTCCTATAAAAATAGGAAATTTTTGAAAAATTTCCTATAAAAATAGGAAATTTTTGAAAAATTTCCTATAAAAATAGGAAATTTTTGAAAAATTTCCTATAAAAATAGGAAATTTTTGAAAAATTTCCTATAAAAATAGGAAATTTTTGAAAAATTTCCTATAAAAATAGGAAATTTTTGAAAAATTTCCTATAAAAATAGGAAATTTTTGAAAAATTTCCTATAAAAATAGGAAATTTTTGAAAAATTTCCTATAAAAATAGGAAATTTTTAAAAAATTTCCTATAAAAATAGGAAATTTTTGAAAAACTTCCTATAAAAATAGGAAATTTTTGAAAAATTTCCTATAAAAATAGGAAATTTTTGAAAAATTTCCTATAAAAATAGGAAATTTTTGAAAAATTTCCTATAAAAATAGGAAATTTTTGAAAAATTTCCTATAAAAATAAGAAATTTTTGAAAAATTTCCTATAAAAATAGGAAATTTTTTAAAAATTTCCTATAAAAATAGGAAACTTTTTAAAAATTTCCTATAAAAATAGGAAATTTTTTAAAAATTTCCTATAAAAATAGGAAATTTTTGAAAAATTTCCTATAAAAATAGGAAATTTTTGAAAAATTTCCTATAAAAATAGGAAATTTTTGAAAAATTTCCTATAAAAATAGGAAATTTTTGAAAAATTTCCTATACAAATAGGAAATTTTTGAAAAATTTCCTATAAAAATAGGAAATTTTTGAAAAATTTCCTATAAAAATAGGAAATTTTTGAAAAATTTCCTATAAAAATAGGAAATTTTTGAAAAATTTCCTATAAAAATAGGAAATTTTTGAAAAATTTCCTATAAAAATAGGAAATTTTTGAAAAATTTCCTATAAAAATAGGAAATTTTTGAAAAATTTCCTATAAAAATAGGAAATTTTTGAAAAATTTCCTATAAAAATAGGAAATTTTTGAAAAATTTCCTATAAAAATAGGAAATTTTTGAAAAATTTCCTATAAAAATAGGAAATTTTTGAAAAATTTCCTATAAAAATAGGAAATTTTTGAAAAATTTCCTATAAAAATAGGAAATTTTTGAAAAATTTCCTATAAAAATAGGAAATTTTTGAAAAATTTCCTATAAAAATAGGAAATTTTTGAAAAATTTCCTATAAAAATAGGAAATTTTTGAAAAATTTCCTATAAAATAGGAAATTTTTGAAAAATTTCCTATAAAAATAGGAAATTTTTGAAAAATTTCCTATAAAAATAGGAAATTTTTGAAAAATTTCCTATAAAAATAGGAAATTTTTGAAAAATTTCCTATAAAAATAGGAAATTTTTGAAAAATTTCCTATAAAAATAGGAAATTTTTGAAAAATTTCCTATAAAAATAGGAAATTTTGAAAAATTTCCTATAAAAATAGGAAATTTTTGAAAAATTTCCTATAAAAATAGGAAATTTTTGAAAAATTTCCTATAAAAATAGGAAATTTTTGAAAAATTTCCTATAAAAATAGGAAATTTTTGAAAAATTTCCTATAAAAATAGGAAATTTTTGAAAAATTTCCTATAAAAATAGGAAATTTTTGAAAAATTTCCTATAAAAATAGGAAATTTTTGAAAAATTTCCTATAAAAATAGGAAATTTTTGAAAAATTTCCTATAAAAATAGGAAATTTTTGAAAAATTTCCTATAAAAATTGGAAATTTTTGAAAAATTTCCTATAAAAATAGGAAATTTTTGAAAAATTTCCTATAAAAATAGGAAATTTTTGAAAAATTTCCTATAAAAATAGGAAATTTTTGAAAAATTTCCTATAAAAATAGGAAATTTTTGAAAAATTTCCTATAAAAATAGGAAATTTTTGAAAAATTTCCTATAAAAATAGGAAATTTTTGAAAAATTTCCTATAAAAATAGGAAATTTTTGAAAAATTTCCTATAAAAATAGGAAATTTTTGAAAAATTTCCTATAAAAATAGGAAATTTTTGAAAAATTTCCTATAAAAATAGGAAATTTTTGAAAAATTTCCTATAAAAATAGGAAATTTTTGAAAAATTTCCTATAAAAATAGGAAATTTTTGAAAAATTTCCTATAAAAATAGGAAATTTTTGAAAAATTTCCTATAAAAATAGGAAATTTTTGAAAAATTTCCTATAAAAATAGGAAATTTTTGAAAAATTTCCTATAAAAATAGGAAATTTTTGAAAAATTTCCTATAAAAATAGGAAATTTTTGAAAAATTTCCTATAAAAATAGGAAATTTTTGAAAAATTTCCTATAAAAATAGGAAATTTTTGAAAAATTTCCTATAAAAATAGGAAATTTTTGAAAAATTTCCTATAAAAATAGGAAATTTTTGAAAAATTTCCTATAAAAATAGGAAATTTTTGAAAAATTTCCTATAAAAATAGGAAATTTTTGAAAAATTTCCTATAAAAATAGGAAATTTTTGAAAAATTTCCTATAAAAATAGGAAATTTTTGAAAAATTTCCTATAAAAATAGGAAATTTTTAAAAAATTTCCTTGAAATTTTTGAAAAATTTCCTACAAAAATAGGAAATTTTTGAAAAATTTCCTATAAAAATAAGAAATTTTTAAAAAATTTCCTATAAAAATAAGAAATTTTTGAAAAATTTCCTATAAAAACAGGAAATTTTTGAAAAATTTCCCAAAATAATGAAGTTTATGAAAAATTTCCTAAAAACTTAAAAAATAGGGAGTTTTTGAAAATATATTTTTATATGCAATTTTTGAGCATATATTTTTAATCGCATGTCACTGTGCAACCATACATTTTCTTTGCCTTAAGAGCTTAATTGGAACAAGGGAGTGTATAATATGTATGAGAGAGTATTTGAGTAGCTGATTGCCTGTAAAATGTGAGAACATGTTTATGTCATGTGTTAATATTTGACATTATAAATGTCAAGTAATTTGTTATTTTAAATAATGTTGCTTGGCTCCTTCTTTACTGGATGATTTATAAGTAGATTTTTAGAAGCAATTATAGATTTTTATTTCTTTTTTTTTTTTTGCAAATATAAAATTGTTTCAAGAAGAATAATTGCGGTATGTAAAACCAGAACGGAAGGTGAAGGCGAAAAATAAATATGGAAAATTGCTTTTCCAAGACACAAACCCAGTTCCAAGTAAAAAATTTATAGAATTTTAAGTAAAACCTTCTTTAATTTTAATATAAAATTTCTTGTAAATTTATGATTTGGCTTGGGCTAGAGATGTTGCCATTATCATTTTAATGTCTTTTTAATGTGATTCGTAATTTTTATGGTTTTATTTGGAATATTGAGTGCTCTTCAAAATTTTAGTAGGAAACATTAAAATACTTTAATTATCTTGGGTGATCATATTGCACTTAAGCCCTAAAAATGTACTAACAAATAAATATAAGACTAGAGGAAGATAAAAATTGTTTCCGTGCTCAACATCATTAAATTGGGTTGATAATATTATGATAATATGGATTAATATGAAATTTAAAAGTTTCTTAAAAAAAAAAACTAAAAAAAATTTTCTAATTTTTTTTAGTTTTTATAGGAAATTTTTCAAAAATTTCTTATTTTTATAGGAAATTTTCCAAAAATTTATATTTTTCAAAAATTTCTTATTTTTATAGGAAATTCTTCAAAAATTTCCTAATTTATTAAAAATAAATTTTTCAAAAATTTCCTATTTTTATAGGAAGTTTTTCAAAAATTTCATATTTTATAGGAAATTTTTCAAAAATTTCATATTTTTATAGGAAATTTTTCAAAAATTTCATATTTTTATAGGAAATTTTTCAAAAATTTCATATTTTTATAGGAAATTTTTCAAAAATTTCATATTTTTATAGGAAATTTTTCAAAAATTTCATATTTTTATAGGAAATTTTTCAAAAATTTCATATTTTTATAGGAAATTTTTCAAAAATTTCATATTTTTATAGGAAATTTTTCAAAAATTTCATACTTTTATAGGAAATTTTTCAAAAATTTCATACTTTTATAGGAAATTTTTCAAAAATTTCATATTTTTATAGGAAATTTTTCAAAAATTTCATATTTTTATAGGAAATTTTTCAAAAATTTCATATTTTTATAGGAAATTTTTCAAAAATTTCATATTTTTATATGAAATTTTTCAAAAATTTCATATTCTTATAGGAAATTTTTCAAAAATTTCATATTCTTATAGGAAATTTTTCAAAAATTTCATATTCTTATAGGAAATTTTTCAAAAATTTCATATTCTTATAGGAAATTTTTAAAAAATTTCATATTTTTATAGGAAATTTTTCAAAATTTACATATTTTTATAGGAAATTTTTAAAAAATTTCCTATACAAATAGGAAATTTTTGAAAAATTTCCTATAAAAATATGAAATTTTTGAAAAATTTCATATCATTTATATAGTTAATTCTTTACAAATTTCCTATTTGTATAGGAAATTTTTTAAAAACTTCATATTTTTATAGAAAATTTTTGAAATTTTTTTATTTTCACTGAAAATTTTTTAAAAATTTCTTATTGATATTGAAAATTTTTTAAAAATTTCTTATTTTTATGGGAAATTTTTGAAAGGTTTCTTAATTTTATAAGAAATTTTTCAAAAATATCTTATTTTTATAGAAAATTTTATTTGTATAAAAATTAAATTAAATTGGGTTGATAATATTATGATAATATGGATTAATATGAAATTTAAAAGTTTCTTATTTTTAAAAGAAAATTTTCTAATTTTTTTTAGTTTTTATAGGAAATTTTCCAAAAATTTATATTTTTCAAAAATTTCTTATTTTTATAGGAAATTCTTCAAAAATTTTCTAATTTATTAAAAATAAATTTTTCAAAAATTTCCTATTTTTATAGGAAATTTTTCAAAAATTTCATATTTTGATAGGAAATTTTTCAAAAATTTCCTATTTTTATAGGAAATTTTTCAAAAATTTCCTATTTTTATAGGAAATTTTTCAAAAATTTCCTTTTTTTTATAGGAAATTTTTCAAAAATTTCCTATTTTTATAGGAAATTTTTCAAAAATTTCCTATTTTTATAGGAAATTTTTCAAAAATTTCCTATTTTTATAGGAAATTTTTCAAAAATTTCCTATTTTTATAGGAAATTTTTCAAAAATTTCCTATTTTTATAGGAAATTTTTCAAAAATTTCCTATTTTTATAGGAAATTTTTCAAAAATTTCCTATTTTTATAGGAAATTTTTCAAAAATTTCCTATTTTTATAGGAAATTTTTCAAAAATTTCCTATTTTTATAGGAAATTTTTCAAAAATTTCCTATTTTTATAGGAAATTTTTCAAAAATTTCCTATTTTTATAGGAAATTTTTCAAAAATTTCCTATTTTTATAGGAAATTTTTCAAAAATTTCCTATTTTTATAGGAAATTTTTCAAAAATTTCCTATTTTTATAGGAAATTTTTCAAAAATTTCCTATTTTTATAGGAAATTTTTCAAAAATTTCCTATTTTTATAGGAAATTTTTCAAAAATTTCCTATTTTTATAGGAAATTTTTCAAAAATTTCCTATTTTTATAGGAAATTTTTCAAAAATTTCCTATTTTTATAGGAAATTTTTCAAAAATTTCCTATTTTTATAGGAAATTTTTCAAAAATTTCCTATTTTTATAGGAAATTTTTCAAAAATTTCCTATTTTTATAGGAAATTTTTCAAAAATTTCCTATTTTTATAGGAAATTTTTCAAAAATTTCCTATTTTTATAGGAAATTTTTCAAAAATTTCCTATTTTTATAGGAAATTTTTCAAAAATTTCCTATTTTTATAGGAAACTTTTCAAAAATTTCCTATTTTTATAGGAAATTTTTCAAAAATTTCCTATTTTTATAGGAAATTTTTCAAAAATTTCCTATTTTTATAGGAAATTTTTCAAAAATTTCCTATTTTTATAGGAAATTTTTCAAAAATTTCCTATTTTTATAGGAAATTTTTCAAAAATTTCCTATTTTTATAGGAAATTTTTCAAAAATTTCCTATTTTTATAGGAAATTTTTCAAAAATTTCCTATTTTTATAGGAAATTTTTCAAAAATTTCATATTTTTATAGGAAAGTTTTCAAAAATTTCATATTTTTATAGGAAAGTTTTCAAAAATTTCCTATTTTTATAGGAAATTTTTCAAAAATTTCCTATTTTTATAGGAAATTTTTCAAAAATTTCATATTTTTATAGGAAAGTTTTCAAAAATTTCATATTTTTATAGGAAATTTTTCAAAAATTTCCTATTTTTATAGGAAATTTTTCAAAAATTTCCTATTTTTATAGGAAATTTTTCAAAAATTTCCTATTTTTATAGGAAATTTTTCAAAAATTTCCTATTTTTATAGGAAATTTTTCAAAAATTTCATATTTTTATAGGAAAGTTTTCAAAAATTTCATATTTTTATAGGAAAGTTTTCAAAAATTTCCTATTTTTATAGGAAATTTTTCAAAAATTTCCTATTTTTATAGGAAATTTTTCAAAAATTTCATATTTTTATAGGAAAGTTTTCAAAAATTTCATATTTTTATAGGAAATTTTTCAAAAATTTCCTATTTTTATAGGAAATTTTTCAAAAATTTCCTATTTTTATAGGAAATTTTTCAAAAATTTCCTATTTTTATAGGAAATTTTTCAAAAATTTCTTATTTTTATGGGAAATTTTTCAAAAATTTCTTATTTTTATGGGAAATTTTTCAAAAATTTCTTATTTTTATGGGAAATTCTTCAAAAATTTCTTGCTTTTATGGGAAATTTTTCAAAAATTTTTTTCAATGGAGCCTCCTTTATATTATGTACTTCTTTCAATTTTGAATTTTGAATACCTTTTTTAACGCCTGAATTCTTCTCAAATACCAGAAAAGTTAGAAAAATCATTAAAAACATGAGATTATTATTTATTTTCAATCATTTTATGGCCAATCAGCGTCAAAGCACATCTTCATTATCATTTTGGCTTCGAGGCTAAATGTGTCAATCTCTTTATCTTTACGGTCCATAATCAGACAAATAACATAAATATTGAATGTTTGTACTTCGATAGATATAACATAAGTAGAAAGCATTTCTCTAAAATCAATAATCAATTTGAAATTTAGATTTTAGATATTTCTAATAAATATTTAGAAAACAAATAATCCGACAAATGGAAAAATGCGCTCAAGTGAAAAATAAATGTAAATATTAAACGAATGTTTAAAAAAATAAATATCAGGACCAAATGCTAGTAAACTATTTACAAAGTAAGAAATAAAGAAAAGGGAGAAATCTACAGGTTGTTCAAAGCATGATATCCTCTAGGTATGAGGCAAGACCTCACCACTAACTAGCCCAGATTTAAGGGAGGGAAATCAAAATATATAGGAATTGACAAGTATGAAATATGTATACATTTGCCAAGACAAAATCAACAAAAAAATGTTGTTTCTTTAAACAAAAAAGTATAAATTTGAAATGAATTGTGGTCATTTCTTTAAGGATATCCTGAAAAAAATATTCAAATTTTTTTCGTTTCATTTCAAACGAATTTGTTTATTTAACTATTTCTTCTGAATTTTTTACGCTTTTTCAGGGGAAGTTTTTGGAGGGTTAAATTGGCGTACTTTTCTCTAAATTCTTTTTTGCCATTTAAAATCATCAAAAACCAAGAAACAGCCAATAAAAAGGGGGAAATTTCGAAAGTCATAGAAAAAACCGAAAATGCAAGAGCATTTGAAAAAAAATTTTGCACAAAAAGTAACAACAGCGAAATTTAACATCAAAGTAAATATTATGTTAACCTTTTACACATAAATGATTTTCAAATGAAATATTAACAAGTGCCAGGGAAAAGGATGCCAGACTTTTGAAAACAGAAAACTAATTTTTTCTAAGAAAATTGTATGATTTTAAATGAAAATCCATTTTATAGCAAATTTCTAAAATTTTTAATCAATATTAAGCCAAAAAATTACAATCCCCCAAATTCCCAAAAAATTTTACAAAATCCCAGAAATTGTATTTATAAGAAAATGTAACGAAACAAAATGTTTGTAACTCGAATTCCTCGAATTCCTAAAAATTCTAGCAAAATCCCAGGAATGTTATTTCTGCAAAATCTTAGAATTTTTGTATTTTTTTTACAAAATTTTGTTATTAATAAGCAAAAACTTTTTGAAACTTTTATAATATTTTACTTTAATTTAAGACGAAATAAAAACAAACCCTAAAAATTTCAAAAAAAAAAATTTGTTATCGAAATAGATTTTTTAATAATCTGTAATGTAAATGTAATTGAAATCGAAAAAATAACAATCCCCCGAATTCCCAGACAAATTTACAAAATCCCAGAAATTTTTTTATTTTTAAAAATTTTTGAAGAATATCTATTTTTTATGAATAAACCATTTTAGGGCTCATTAATAAAATTTTTATTAAAATTAAGCCCAAAAAGGAACATTCCCCGAATTCCCACAAAATTTGAAAAATCATAGAAGTTCTGTTTCTATAAAAAATTACATAAAAGAAAATTTTTTAACGAGAAAATCATTTTAAGACTAATTTTTAAAGTTTTCTTTAATTTAAGATGAAATAACAACAATCCCTCAAATTCCCAAAAATTCTACCAAAATCCCAGAAATTTTGTTTCTGTAAAAATGGTAAAATTTATTATCAAAACAGATTTTTCTAATAAGCAAAAAGTTTTAAGGCGTTTGTCTAAAGTCTTGCTTCAATTTATATCGAAATAATACCAATCCTCCGAATTAACAAAAAAAAATTACAAAATCCCAGAATTTTTGTATTTTAAATAAGCATTAAATTTTCTTAAGGTTCTCTAAAGTTTTTCTTCAATTTAAGTTGAAATAAAAACAATCTTCCAAATTCCCAAAAAAGTTTCGAAAAATACTAGAAATTTTTTTTTTTAAATCAGAAAAACTTTAATGAAAAACTTTTTTTGTTTATGAATAAACCATTTTAGGGCTCTTTAGTATGAATTCCCAAAAATTTTTTCAAAATCCCAGAAGTTTTGTTTTTAAGAAAATGTTTTGAAAATAAAATTTTGTTAATGACAAAATCATCTGAAGACTCATTTTTAAAGTTTTCTTTTAATTTTTTTATTTTTGCTTTTTCATAGAAAGTTTTTTCCAGGAGTGGGTTACTAGCTCGACGTCCTTGACCCATGTTTTTATCGTTCTTATGGGAGAACACGGGGCACTTGTTTGCTCACTATATTAACGTCTGTTAAAGTAGCTACACAGATGACACCACTAGGAGGTAAGTGTCCACAATTGAGATGAAGGATAGACCAAGATTAGCCTGGGTTTACCAAGTTAAACCGATCAGAACCGTTACATGGTATCCAACATCACCTACGTCATCCTTCCTTTTAATTCAGGTCGAAATATTAACAAACCCCCAAATTCCCAAAAATTCTAGCAAAATCCCCAGAAATTGTTATTTCCATGAAAATAGTAAAATTTGTAATGAAAATTAATTTTCTTAATGATTAAATAATAATCTTCAATTTAAATTAGAATAATAACAATCCCCCTAATTCCCAAAAAAAAAAAAATAAATCCCAGAATTTTTATATATTACAAAAATTGCCAAATTTTATGAAAATGGATTTTTTAAAGCAAAAATTGTATGACACTTTTCTTATGATTTGCTTCAAATTAAGTTGAAATAAAAACAATCCTTCAAATTCCCAAAAAAAAAGTTTCAAAAATCCCAGAAATTTTGTATTTTAAAAATGAGAAAATTTTTAATGAAAATATACTTTTTAAAATTAAAAGTATATTTTGGTTAATAAGTTAATCATTTTTGGACACATTTCTTAAATTTTGTTTCAAAATAAGTTCTAAAACTAACAATCTCCCGAATTACCAAAAATTTAAGCAAAATCCTAAAATATAAATAAAAGTTAAATTTTTAATTTAACGCTAAAATTTTATTTTAGATTAATGTGAAAATGAATTTGCGCTATTTTTTATAGTTTTCCTCAATTTATGTTAAAAAAAAATAACAAACCCCCGAATTCCCAAAATATTTCACAAAATCCCAGAATATTATTATTTTAGGCAGTAAAAACTATCAACATTTTTTTATGAAAATTGATTTTTTTTTTTGAAAAAGCTAAACATTTTATGACGCTTTTCTAAAGTTTTGCTTTGATTTAAGTCGATATAAAAACAATCCCCTAAATTCCCAAAAAAAGTTTTGTAAAATCCCAAAAATTTTCTACTTTACAAAAATGTAGAAATTTTGAAACAAAATCTAGTTTTATCGATGAGCATTTTAAAGTTTTTATTAATTTGATTAAATTTTGTTGAAAATTAGATACTAAAACTGAGAATCCGCCAAATTCCCAAAAACTTAAATAAAATCCCAAAATATTTTTAAAATGAAAATTTTAAATTTGATGCTAAAATTTTTGATCAATGTGAAATGTATTTGTTCGAATTTCTTTAGTTTTCTTTAATTTATGTTAAAAAATAGCAACACCTCGAACTCCCAAAATATTTCACAAAATCCCAGAATATTATTTTTTTACAAAAACGGAGTTTCTTTTACAGCTTTACGAGAAACTAATTGTGTCTAGTCCAATAGAACTTGCGCTCATTCCTTATTTCTACTATGTTTTAATTTGACATTCTTTTCAATTATTATCTCTATTTTCTTTAACTTGTTACCTTTTCTTATTGTTTTTGCTGCATCGGTTATTTCAGAAATTATTTCCATAAAATGTATTTTCGTATTGATGAAGTTTACGACTTGTTGAGTATTTATTTCCGCTGGCCCCTTCTGTCATGTTACAAACAAATATACCAGCAGGCAGACAGACAGACAGACAGTTATGAAGGAATTATTTAAGCTACAATTCCCCTCCATTAATATAATGAAATGTTCATTCATTTATTCATAAATACATATTTACATCTACCCAAATACATACATAAATATAACTGTTAATACATAGAAATGTGTGTCTGTGTGCTATAACTTACAAACACAAATTCGCTCATATGGAAACGGAAATAATTTGCAAAATTGTGCAAATATTTATAAATGTTTGTGAGTTGTGTTTGTGTTAGTGGGAAAATTTGAGTTTATTGCTGAAAAACAAATATGTATTTCATAATTTTAAATATTACAAAAGACAGGGGAATTCCAGCGAAATGTTTAACTTTGCTTCGAATTGGGTTTTAGCGAATATTAAGTTTTTGAATATTTTAAAATTTTTTGGAATATTTTAAAATATTTTTAAAGGTATTTAAGTACTACTTACATTTTTGAGAATTTTAGCTATAAAGGAATTATGTGTTTGCAAAGTTTTAGAACAAAATTTATGTAGAATGATCAAGATACAAAAATTTCTATAAAAAATTTTTGATAATAAAATTTATATCGAAAAATTTGAATATCAAAATTTCTATAGAAAAATTTTGATATCAAAATTTCTATAGAAAAATTTTGATATCAAAATTTCTATAGAAAAATTTTGATATCAAAATTTCTATAGAAAAATTTTGATATCAAAATTTCTATAGAAAAATTTTGATATCAAAATTTCTATAGAAAAATTTTGATAAATTTGATAACAAAATTTCTATTGAAAAATTTTGATATCAAAATTTTTATAAAAACATTTTGATCTCAAATTATCTATAAAAAATTTTATATGAAAAAATACAAATTTTTTGTATGAAAAATTTTCTATAAAAAATTTTTAAATGAAAAATTTTCTATAAAAAATTTTTAAATGAAAAATTTTCTATAAAAAATTTTTAGACAATAAATTTTTCTATTAAAAATTTTCTATAAAAATTTCGTATGTGAAAAATTTTCTGTTAAAAAATGTATATATAAAAAATTTTTATGTGAAAAATTTTCTATAAAAATTTTTATATAAAAAATTTTCTACAAAAAATTTGTATATGAAAAATTTTCTATATAAAAAAATTTATATGAAAAATTTTCTATAAAAAATTTTTATATAAAAGAGTTTCTGTAAAAAATTTATTAGAAAAATTTTCTGTAAAAAGTTTTATGTAAAAAATTGTCTTTAAAGAATTTTAAGATAATTCTCCATCAAAAATTTTTAGATGAAAAATTTTCTATAAAAAATTTTTATATGAAAAATTTTCTGAAAAACTTTTTATACTAAAAATTTTCTATCAAAAATTTTTATATGAAAAATTTTCTTTAAAAATATTTTTATATGAAAAATTTTCTATAAAAAATTTTTATATGAAAAATTTTTATATGAAAAATTTTCTATAAAAAATTTTTATATGAAAAATTTTCTATAAAAAATTTTTATATGAAAAATTTTCTGTAAAAAATTTTTATATGAAAAATTTTCTGTAAAAAATTTTTATATGAAAAATTTTCTATACAAAATTTCTACATTAAAAATTTTCTATAAAAAAATTGTATACGAAAAATTTTCTATTAAAAATTTTTATATTAAACATTTTCTTAAAAAAATTTTTATATAGAAAATTTTCTATATAAAATTGCTATAAAATATTTATATATGAAAAGTTTCGTTAAAAAATTTGTATATGAAAAAGTTTTTATAAAAAATTTGTATATGAAAAATTTTCTATAAAAAATTTTAAGATGAAAAATTCTCTATCAAAAATTTTTAGATGAAAAATTTTTATACGAAAAATTTTCTGTAAAACGTTTTTATACTAAAAATTTTCTATCAAAAATTTTTATATGAAAAATTTTCTTTAAAAATATTTTTATATGAAAAATTTTCTATAAAAAATTTTTATATGAAAAATTTTCTATAAAAAATTTTTATATGAAAAATTTTCTATAAAAAATTTTTATATGAAAAATTTTCTATAAAAAAATTTTTAAATGAAAAATTTTCTATAAAAAAATTTTATATGAAAAATTTTCTATAAAAAATTTTTTAATTAAAAATTTTCTATAAAAAAATTGTATATGAAAAATTGTATATTAAACATTTTCTTAAAAAAATTTTTATATAGAAAATTTTCTATATAAAATTGCTATAAAATATTTATATATGAAAAAATTTCGTTAAAAAATTTGTATATGAAAAAGTTTTTATAAAAAATTTTCTACAAAAAATTTTTATATGAAAAATTTTCTATAAAATATTTTAATATGATTTTTTATTTTAATTTGTATATGAAAAATTGTCTATAAAAAATTTGAATATAAAAAATTTTCTATATAAAAAACTTGTATATGAAAAAATTTTCTTTAAAAAATTTTTATAGAAAAATTTTCTATATAAAAAAATTTCTATAAAAAATTTTAATATGAAAATTTTTTTATAAAATATTTTTATATGAAAATTTTCTATAAAAAATTTTTGTATAAAAAATTTTCTGTAAAAAATTTTTGTACAAAAAATTTTCTGTAAAAAATTTTTATGAAAAATTTTCTATAAAAAATTTTTTAATTAAAAATTTTCTATAAAAAAATTGTATATGAAAAATTTTCCTAAAAAAAAATTTATATTTAATATTTTCCTAAAAAAAATTTTTATATAGAAAATTTTCTATAAAAAATTGCTATATAAAATATTTATATATGAAAAAATTTCGTTAAAAAATTTGTATATGAAAAAGTTTTTATAAAAAATTTTTATATGAAAAATTTTCTATAAAATATTTTAATATGAATTTTTTTTTTAATTTGTATATGAAAAATTGTCTATAAAATATTTGAATATAAAAAATTTGTATATGAAAAAATTTTCTTTAAAAAATTTTTATAGAAAAATTTTCTATATAAAAAAATTTCTATAAAAAATTTTAATATGACAATTTTTTTATAAAATATTTTTATATGAAAATTTTCTATAAAAAATTTTTGTACAAAAAATTTTCTGTAAAAAATTTTTATAAAAAATTTGATAGAAAAATTTTCCATAAAAAATGTCTATAAAATATTTTTACATGAAAAAATTTCTTTAAAAAAATTGTATAGGAAAAATTTTCTATAAAAAATTTTTATTTAAAAAATTTTCTGTAAACAATTTTTATTTAAAAAATTTTCTATAAACAATTTTTATTTAAAAAAATAATTAAAAAAAATTTTATTTAAAAAATTTTTATATGAAAAATTTTCTATAAAAAATTTTTATATGAAAAATTTTATATAAAAAATTTTTATATGAAAAATTTTCTATAAAAAATTTTTATATGAAAAATTTTCTATAAAAAATTTTTATATGAAAAATTTTATATAAAAAATTTTTATGTGAAAAATTTTCTATAAAAAATTTTTATATGAAAAATTTTCTATAAAAAAATTTTTATATGAAAAATTTTTTTTTTTAATTTGTATATGAAAAATTGTCTATAAAAAATTGAATATGACAAATTTTCTATGAAAAATTTTTTTAAAAAAATTTATATACGAAAAATTTTCTAAAATAAATTTTTAGATCAAAAATTTTCTATAACAAATTTTTATATGAAAAATTTTCTATAAAAAAAATTTAATATGAAAAAAGTCGAAAGTTGAAAAATTTGATTTTCGAAGTCGAATATCTCTTTAACTATAGGAGATAAACTTTACGTGTAGCAATGTTTTTTGTAGATCTCAGTCTGTAGTCTTAGTCTTTATTCATAGTCTCCAATCATAGAATCTTGTCATATTATCTGGTCCTAGTCTTTAGTCATAGTAATTATTCATAGCCTCTAGTCGTAGTCTTTTAGTCAACATAAACTTCAACTAAATAGTTTTCCACTTGTCAATAAGTTCAATAAACTTTAAGTTATGCCAAATTTTATCACCATAACCAATGACTTTCGAGAATTCCAAATCTATAATAAAATCTCGAGAATTTCCCAAAGAAATATGCTTAAACAGACAATGAAAACCATAATATAAAAATCATTAGCTTTCATCAAAAATGCATTTCTTTCTAACGAAACGAATCTAAATCAAATACAATAAATCAGAAAATATTACTTAAATCGTAACAAATTTTTATGGCCAATCAAGATATCAAAACGTGAAGGGGGAAGCACCGAAAGCGTGAGTCGCATAAAATAAAAATGAAATAGAAAAATTCCTTGTTAAAATGACGACAATGCTGCTGCAGGCCATACAAGAGGAATGACGTTAAAATTCACATTTTTATCAGTGAAACAATATCATGCAAAAATAATAAAAAAACCGACACAAACATCATAAATGTATTAAAATAAAATGAAAAATCATAAAAATTGTAAGGGCATCTAAGGGAAAAATTTTCGCTGGAGTTGGTTATTTTATAACGAAAGTACGAGAACTATTACTGGGGTCGTAAATATTTACAATATTAAAATCTAACAAAAAAAAAAAATAACAAATTAACTTTGGGAACGAATTCATAGGAGAAGTACTTTTGTGGGCTAAGGGTTGAGGAGTTAAAAGTGACTGTTAAGTGAAAGTAAGGAGGCATGCATTAGAAAGGAAATATTTGAAAAAATGCACTAGTGCCTTGACTAGCTTATAACCCCAGGGAGAAGAAACCATTAATGATATGTCTACTTACTGCCATTGAAATACCCACTCATTTTCCGAGTTACTTACCCCTTACAACAAAGTCGGGGGTGAATGTAAAAGAATTATTTCTAAAGTTCAAACTAGACCATGACTAAAAACCAAAGTTAAAAAAAACAGTACTTTATTAAATTGTACTGAACTTCAGCACACACAAAAGTTATTTATTTTCAAAAAAAAAAGTACGTTATAATAACGTAACGTTCTTTGGGATTTTAGATAATTTTCTTTAATTGTACCGGTCGACGGTCATATGTCATTAGTGACAAAGTTTTCATCATCGCGTAGAACAAAGTTTCAATCATTTTATTAAGGCCAATATGAAAAATGTGACCGAAAGTTTTGTGTACGTGTGAATTTTTTAGACTACCGATCATATATCTGAACTGTTCACTCTAATGTTATTTACTAGTCAACATTTCTATACTATTGCTCACAAATGATCGGTAAAGTTTGATAAATACTTCATAACTAGTGACGGATAAGTCGTCAGCAATGAAATAGTTTTGGTCACTTGTGACCATTAAAGTTTGATAAATACTTCATAACTAGTGGCGAATAAGTCGTCAGCAATGAAAAAGTTTTGGTCACTTGTGACCAGTAAAGTTTGATAAATACGTCGTCACTGTTGACGTTTTTATAAAAAAATTTCTTTTTTTTTTGTAGGAATTGTTTCAAAACTTTCTTATTCTTATAAGAAATTTTGAAAAACCTTTCTTATGTTTTCAGAAATTTCTTATTTTTATATAGTTTTTCATAAATTTCTTAATTTCATAGGAAGTATTTCTAAAATTTCTTATTTTTATAGGAAACTTTTCAAAAATTTCTTATTTTTATAGGAAATTTTTCAAAAGTTTCTTGTTTTTATAAGAAATTTTTCAAAAGTTTCTTATGTTTATAAGAAATTTTTCAAAATTTTTTTACTTCGGTAGGAATTTTTTTTTTAAATTTCTTATTTTAATAGAAAATTTTTCAAAAATTTCTCATTTTTATAGGAAATTTCTTAAAATTTCAAATTTTTACAAGAAATTTTTTAAACAACAAATAAGAATATTTTTATAGAAAATTTTTCAAAAATTT
Organism: Stomorhina lunata; assembly: GCA_933228675.1. Lineage (NCBI taxonomy): Eukaryota > Metazoa > Arthropoda > Insecta > Diptera > Rhiniidae > Stomorhina > Stomorhina lunata. Next base: position 99,316,764 of record OW121741.1, read on the forward strand.
CTTATTTTTATAGAAAATTTTTCAATAATTTCTTATTTCTATAGGAATTTTTTAAAAAATTTCTTATTTCTATAGGAAATTTTTCAAACATTTCTTATTTTTATAAAAAAAAATAAGTTTTCTTACTTATATAAGAAATTTTTATATAAAACATTTTCGATAAAAAATTTTTATATAAAAAAATTTTATACAAAAAATTTGTTTGTGAAAAATTTTCTATAAAAAATTTTTATTTGAAAAAATTTCTATAAAAAATTTCTTATTTTTGTAGGAAATGTTTAAAGACTTTCTTATTTTTATAAGAAATTTTTAAAAACATTCTTAATTTTATAGGAAATTTTTCAAAAAAATGTCTTATTTTTATATAGTTTTTCATAAATTTCTTAGTTTCATAGGAAGTTTTTCAAAAACTTCTTATTTTCATAGGAAATTTTTCAAAAATTTCTTATTTTTATAAGAAAATTTTCAAAAATTTCCTATTTTTATAGGGAATTTTTCAAAAGTTTCTTATATTTACAAGAAATTTAAAAAAAATTTTTTTTTTTTGTTGGAATTTTTTTTTAAAGAAAATTTTTCAAAAATTTCTTATTTTTATAGGAAATTTCTTAGAATTTCATATTTTTATAAGAAATTTTTAGAAAAAATAAGAATATTTCTATAGAAAAATTTTCAAAAATTTCTTATTTTTATGGGAAATTTTTCAAAAATTTCTTATTTCTATAGGAAATTTTTCAAAAATTTCTTATTTCTATAGGAAATTTTTCAAAAATTTCTTATTTCTATAGAAAATTTTTCAAAAATTTCTTATTTCTATAGGAAATTATTCAAAAGTCTCTTATTTATAGAAAATTTTTCAAAAATTTCATATTTTTATAAAAAAAAAAAATAGTTTCTTATTTTTATAAGGAAAATTTCATCATATAGAATTCAAGTAATACGTTTTTGGCCTTGAAGGCTTTTGTATTACAAACGAAAAAAAATAAAAATAAAAAAAAAAAAAAAATAAATAAAAATAAATTTTCGATAGAAAATTTTGATACAAAAAAATGTTATATAAAAACTTTTTATATGAAAAATTTTGTATAAAAAATTTCTATATGAAAAATTTTCTATAAAAATGTGTATGTATATGAAAAATTTTTCATAAAAGAATTTAATATCAAAAAATTTTCTATAAAATATTTTTATATGAAAATTGTATGAAAATTTTTGATATTAAAATTTTTTATGAAAAATATTCTATAAAAAATATTTATAATGAAAATGTTTATATGAAAACTATTCTATAAAATGTTTTTATATGAAAATTTTCTATACATAATATTTATATGAAAAATTTTCTACAAAAAATTATAAATAACTTAGAAAATATAAAAAATTCAATCCTGCAAATAACTTAGTCAACGATGATGGAAACTTCTTCACGAGTGACGGTTTTGTCAAGTTTAAATGTGTTTGTAAATATTTGGTGTTCGTATTAGTTTCGGTCATTCATTTCTTGTAGGGATATTCAGTACTGACAAACTAAGCAGAGATTTAAACATGTACTTTTTGTTAAATAAATGACTTGAAAATATCAAAATGTTGGCTTATAGCTGAGGTAAAAGCTGATATCAACCTACTCGAATCAGAAGTACATCTTGATAACAGTCCATCAATTTGAAACTGCTGGTAAATTCTTTAAATTTGCTTGCAGTTTATAAGAGTTCGTTAAAGTACTCAACAAAGTAAGCTATAGTACTCAACGAAGTACGTTATTGTACTCAACGAAGTATGTTATTATTAATGTACTTTGTAAATGTTCGTTATAATAAAGGTTGTATATGCTAACAGGTACTCTAAAATTTTTTATTACTTATGTGACTACGTACGAAACTTGACTAAGTACAATACGGTATCTTAAAATACAGTACTTTAGAGTATTTTTTCGAACCTTGCTAAAAACACTTTTAACTTTGAACTATTCTAATGAAATCCCTCCTTTAAACTCCTGTCCCCTTTTTATAAACCACTCATGCAACCAATATTAGTTTGATGTTAACGGAACATTAAAAATTTGTTAAAAACAACACAGGCCTAAAATTAGGCAAAATACTCCTGCCGTCCAAACCCCAAATAAAGATTATAAAAATGCTTTTATTCTACTGCTACTCCTTCTGCCACAAAGTAAAATTTATCCCCAATTTGCGTGCATTAGCGTCACATTTTATGTCATGCCACAGAAGTAACATAAGTAAAGCAATCCCTGAATTTTGGATTCTAACAAAAAATAGAAAAAACTGACAAATCTTATCAGTGCTCCAACACATTCATTCATGTATTCATTGACTTCCATGAAAACAAAGCAAATTCTTTAAGTCGAATTAGAAATTTCTTTGAGTTTCCCAAAAAAAATGTGCAACTATGCACAAAATATACAATATTTTCAAATATAGTATTCAACCCTCGTTTTCGTATCATTTTCCAAAAGCTTTTCTATTTGAATACGAAATTTGATTTCGGTTAAGAAAAAAGTTAAGCAGACATTTTCAGACAGTTTACCTTGAAATATTTATATATGTATCTTATCAATTACAAATGCCGCCACCAAATGGAATATTTCATTATCACCCACCCCTAGACTAAATATAAAAGAAATTAGCTTTTAATATCAATGAAATAAATCATTTAAATATATTGCATGTGTTTTTAACCTACACTACCAATTGGATAAAAGTTAGTGCTGATATGTTATAAAAATAGGCCGGTTCATTATTTCGGGTATAATTTTTTTCATAGGTGGGAGTTAAAGGGTTAAATAATATATTTTTTGTTTAAAGAACAAACACATTTTTTTGTCTATGACATATAATTCAAAAAAGAAAACAAAAATTAATTTTTTGGGGTCATTTTACTCCCTGTTGGTCACGAAAGGGTTAATATTTTTAGTTTATGTGATCTCTGTTTCTCATAAGGCTTAGCAAAATGAATATTGTTTAAACCACAGTAATATCTATGATATTCCTAAAAAATTGATTTTGACCCCGGTAACGTAAGGGTTAAACATTTTTTATTCTAGTAAAACTATATGCAGAAAAATCACTTAGTCTTACCAAAAATAATTATTTTCATGCTTTGTTACTAAAATTCGCTAATTTTTACTTGATATATCGTAACTTCGCTATGAAAATTTTAAGAAAATCAAAATTTTGACACTTGACCCCGGTGAAGAAAGGGTTAATATCGTCCAATATTAAAAAAAAACCTTTCAACATAGGTTTTTCATCAACTAAGCAATAATAATAATTATTATTTTTTTTTTTGTTAAAATGTAATACAAGTAAAATTTTCATTTTCGCGAAATTCTTCAATTTGAAATCGCAGATACGGCGAAACGGTTCAAGATATCGACCTAATTTTTTTTGGGTTTTATTCTCCCATTTGTTTGTTTTAATACACTTGAGATCAAATTCTAAATTTGTAATATTTGTTGAACAAAATTTTCAAAAAATGAATTATATTTAAACAAAACTGAACTATTTACTAGTAATAAGCCATTAAATGATAAATCATGTCTAACTTTGGAATTTCTTTATTTACAATACACAATTTTCAAAATAAAGCTGCGTATTTTTTCTTGTAAAAAATATTTACTTTTGGTCTAAATATCGCAAAAACAAAAAAATAACCCATTTTCCGCATACAAATGGGCTCTTAAACTTTGGACCCGATGCGCGCCCATAGAACGTTGTCCGATTTGGCTCAAATTTTTAGATCTAAGCTTTTAGACCTAGTGTCACGAAAAATCATTTTCCTTCATACAAAAAATTTTCACCCTAATGTATATTCTGAATCCTTATGTAATTCTAAGACGATTGAGCGATGTCCGACTGTCTGTCTGTTGTCAGCACAATAAAACCTCAACGAAAGGATATAGGTCATATAAAGCTACTGCAACCGAATTTAGTTCAAATTTTTTCGAATTTGGCCCACATTTTGAATTAGCTGCACCATCGTAGATATATGAGATATGACACTACAAGATGGTGGGTATATAAGATTCGGCACAGCCAAATATAACACTCTTACTTAATAAATATTTCATTAATTTTTTTTTTAATTTTCCACTATTTAAAATACTTTACTGTTAAAGATACTTCACCGAAAACATATACAAAGACTGAAAAATTTAACTAATAACATACATAAGAATTCACAGTTTTGGATCTAAACAATCAAATGTTGTTTTTTTTGGAGCGCTGAATCCGATTTTTGACAAGTAATCAAAATTTTATTATTAAAAAGTTTAAATTAGAAATGAAGAGCATTCGAAATGAGTCGCTTGTACTGTTTGGGATCTGTTTTATGCATTAAAGTTCAACAGCAGACGCTCATCATGCTCTAGTCCCAACATTCTTGGGACCGTTTTTCGATTTTCGCCAAATCTTGGTGTTGTCGATCTCAAAAGTTGTAAGGAAATAAATCGAGATGGGAATGCAGAAAATGTATTTTGAAAGTCATTCGAGCTCCAATCTTGCAATAATTTTGCAACAAACTGTCGATTTTCTGCTTGAAATCCTGGGATTTGCTGTTACTATGAAAGTTGTGAACAATGTCTTGAAATTATACCCATTGTTCTGCTTTATTGGCCCTTAAACATTTGAAATGTTTCTGTAGGCTTCTGGCGGCTTAAATAATGTCATTACGATAACGCAGTGCTGCCAACATGCGCAAACTCACAAATAATAACGGTACTTCATTCTCAGAAACACTTACAAAACTATTGCGAAAATAAGTCTTTTCCAATCATCTGGTTAAATTGTTATCTAAACAAGTATTATTTTAAAATGCCATTCTAAGTAATTATTAAACAGGATTTGAAAACATTTGAATTTTTATACTATAATAATATTTATACTACAAATGAGCAATTTTTGTAAAACATGGAAAGGGTTATAGGCCTAGGTGAGGACATACGAAAACCATTTTCAAATATTTCGAAGCACGTGCAATATTTCGAGATATTCGCAAATTGCTGTTTCCGGGCAGGTCGTAGTACTTAAGTACCTCCAACTCTCACATGTCCAAAGTGATTTTAAAATTTAAAACAGTTTTGGAAAGTCAAGGAATCAAGCTTTTATAAAAGATTCGATTCGAAAAAAAACCTTTCTACGATAACCCCCCCTGATAAAAACGTTTTTATGCCTAATTACAATGTTAGTAAGTAGTACGTGGCAAAATCGGTGAAACGCTTAATAACTTTTAGATTTTTCGTCCGATTTAAAGCTAAAATCTCTTGTTATATTTAAATAAACTTGTATAAGCTTTCATATAAGAATAAGCAATAAAAAACTACTAAAGTAAAAAAAGTGGACATTTTTTTTAGATATTCTTAACAAAAAAATATCTAAAGTGCAATCTATAGTCTTTTATTTGCTGTTAAAAAAATTAAATCGGATTCAAACTGGCTGAGCTAGGGTCGAAAGTTGACTAACCTCATTTAAATCGATTTTTTGCGTATGACTCTTAAATATGTACGTATTTCTGAAATTTTGCACGACTTGTCATGTACTCAATAGGTAAAAGTTCACATATCGCACTTGATCAGCAAGAGGGTATTAGCTCAAAATTTTTAAATTTTCAGTAGAGTCAAAAAACTATTTTATTTTATTTTACTACTTCTTTCATATAAGGAAGAGGGGTAAAACTGTAGTTTTTTGGTGAAATTATAGTGAAAATGATGTCAGATTCTTACAGTGGGTAGATAAGACTACTACACATCAATTTCTTTTAAAAAGTGAAAATTTTAAAATTTTTAGTTAATACCCTTTTGTTGAATAAGTGCGATATGATTTTATACGTTCACATCTAAAATATAGTGATAGGAAGACCCAGGTTTACACAAAATAAAGACCTAGGTGTACATCTGAAATTTAGCAATGGAAAACCCAATTTAGGTTTACATCTGAATATAGATGTAAAAAAACCCACTCTTAAAATCTGATAGGTAGTCATAGAAAGAAACAGTTTTGCATCTGTAATTTAGTCTTAGGAGGCCCAGGCTTAAAAATAAATGTTAGATAACTATAGACTAATTTTTATAGCTGAAATTCCGTCATTTAACGACCCATGTTTACATATAAATTTTAAATACAAAATATCCACGTTTAAATCTGATAAGTAGTCGTTATAAGACCCAGGCTTACACCTGAAGTTTCGTGATAGAAGTCCCAGGTTTGCATCTGAGATTTCTTCATAAAAAGATTCAGGTTTATATATGAAATTTCATTATAAAAATGCCCATGCTTACATATGAATTATAAACATGAAAAGACCCACTTTAAAATCTTATATGTAGTCATAGATAGGCTCAGGTTTACACCGGAAATTTCGTGATTAAGTTTAGATATAGAACGACTCACAGTTAGTGATAAAATTTAAACATAGAAACCACGATTGTTCATAAAATTAAGATATAGAAACCCCCACGATTTTTGATGAAAACTAGATCTAGAAAGACCCACGATTATTAGCTATAAAATTTAGCTGTAGAATGACTTACAATTAATGACAAATTTTAGATATAGAATGACCTACGATTAATGATAAAATTTAGATATGACCTACGATTATTGATAAAATTTAGATATAGAAAGACCCACGATTAGTGACAAAATTAAGATATAGAAAGTCTCACAGTTATTGATAAAATTTAGAAAGACCTACGATTAATGATATATAAATCCCTACGATTAATGATTACATTTAGATATTGAAAGACCTACGATTAATGATAAAATTAAGATATAGAAAGACCTACGTTTAATGATAAAATTTAGATATAGAAAGACCTACGTTTAATGATAAATTTTAGATATAGAATGACCTACTATAAATGATAAAATTTAGATATAGAAAGACCTACGATTACTGAAAAAATTTAGATATAGAAATGCCTACTAATAATGATAAAATTTCAATATAGAAAGACCTACGCTTAATGATAAAATTTAGATGTAGAAAGACCTACGATTAATTACAAAATTTAGATGTAGAATGACCGACAATTAATGACAAATTTTATATATAGAATGACCTACGATTAATGATATAATTGAGATATAGAAAAACCTACGATTACTGATAAAATTTAGATATAGAAAAACCCACGATTACTGATTAAATTTGGATATAGAATGACCCACGATTACTGATAAAATTTAGATATAGAATGAATTCCGATTAATGACAACATTTAGATATAGAAAGACCTATGCTTAATGATAAAATTTAAATGTAGAAAGACCTACGATTAATAATAAAATTTAGATATAGAAAGACCTACGAATAATGATAAAATTTAGATATAGAAAGACCTACGATTACTGATAAAATTTAGATATAGAAAAACCTACGATTACTGATTAAATTTGGATATAGAAAGACCTACGATTTCTGAAAAAATTTAGATATAGAATGTCCACCGATTAATAACAACTTTTAGATATGAAATGACCTACGATTAATGATAAAATTCAGATATAGAAAGACTAACGATTACCAATAAAATTTGGACATAAAATGACCTACATTTAATGACAAATTTTAGATACAGAATGACCTATGATTAATGATAAAATTTGGACATAGAAACCCTATGACCTACGATTAATGATAAAATATAGATATAGAAATTTCACGATTAGTAAAACATCGTTAATATTACGAGTACCTCCTATTTCACAATATTTTCTGGCTTAACTATAACTTAAATTCTTCTGATAAAAAACATAATTTTTATCCGAAAACTTCAACTTATTGAACTTTGTACATAAATTTAATTTCAAATACTTACATTCAAATATAAAAATGTTTACAAGCCAAAAAAATTTGTTAATAAAAAAAAAACACAAACCAATCCAAAAGTTTTTTATTAAATAATTTTCATTATTTAACAACTGATACGTTTTCAAATTTCATACTTATATGGCAGAGATAAGGATATCAGTTTAAGGATATACATAAATATAAAAAGGAATTGTAAAAAAAAGGAGAATAATGTGCCATTTATTGTAAATAAAGTTAAGAAACTTTTATTTGTCAAGTGGTATCACTTAACTTTTTTTACATGTTTTTTGGTATGTGGATTATTTGTGAGCAGAGGGATGCCGAAATAAAAATGAATATATATATATATATCCTAAAGATACAAAATATATAATATTAAATCTAATAATTTAGCATATGAATAGTGGTCATTTAAAGAGAATGTGTATAAATGTTGTAACTAAGTAATTCCAAATTAAGTGCCCCTTAAGCCCTCAAATTTGAAAGGAAATCATATTTATATTTCACAAAAAAATATTAAAAACCTGAATGCAGAACTTCTAAACCACATTCTTCTACAGGCCTTCCAAATGAAACACTTCTTCCGATAGTATAAAAGGACGTTTCCGATTAGATCACGTGTAATTTGTAGAAGTCTTTATAAAGAAAATGATCTACGATTACTAGAGAATCCCTTCTAGCTCCAAAATAATGACTCTTGGAAGGCCTTTTATCATCATACTTTCCCTCTGATTAACTACTAAAGCTACTAAATGTGTTTGCATTAGTTATAGTAAAATAGATGATAATCAAGTTAGTAGCAAAACCCCAACTATATTATTTGCTCGTTCATAATTTGGAAAATATGATGAGTTTTCTCGGAACTGTATACCTCTGTATGTATATGTTTGCATGTCAGTTTGTATATGTATTTGCAAAATAACAACATCAAAAATCATGAAACTTTAAATGTACAAATATACATTTATATGTTAACTTGTACTAACAATTCCAAATTGTACAATATTTGCAACCATAACTTAAGACACTGAAGAAAATTTGAATAGGGTAACTAGAAAATATTAGTAAAAGTATTAAAGAGTAATGATAAAATTAGGATATATAAAGACCCACGATTAAAGATAAAATTAGGATATATAAAGACCCACGATTAATGATAAAATTAGGATATATAAAGACCCACGATTAATGATAAAATTAGGATATATAAAGACCCACGATTAATGATAAAATTAGGATATATAAAGACCCACGATTAATGATAAAATTAGGATATATAAACCCACGATTAATGATAAAATTAGGATATATAAAGACCCACGATCAATGATAACATTAAAATAAATAAAGACCCACGATCAGTGATAAAATTGGCATAAATAACAATACATCATCAATGATAAAATTGGCATATATAAAGACCCATGATCAATGACAAAATTGGCATACACAAAGACTCACGATCAATGATAAAATTGGCATATATAAAGACCCATGATCAATGATAAAATTGCAATATACAAAGACCCACGATCAATTAGAAAATTGACATATCAAAGACCCATGATCAATGATAAAATTGGCATATATAAAGACCCACGTGCAATGATAAAATATAAAGACTCACGATCAACGATAAAATTGCTATATATAAAGACCCATGATGAATGATAAAATTGGCATATATAAAGACCCATTATCAATGATAAAATTGGTATATATGAATCCCCATGATCAATGATAAAATTGGCATATATCAGTGATATATGCCCACGATCAGTGATAAAATTAGCATATATAAAGACCCATGATCAATGATAAAATCGGCATATAAAACGCCCCATTATCAATGACAAAATTGGTATATATAAAGACCCATGATCAATGACAAAATTGGCATATATAAAGACAGACGATCCATGATAAAATTGGCATGTATAAAGAACCACGATCAATGACAAAATTGGCGTATATAAAGACAAATGATCAATGGTTAAATGATCATATATAAATACCCACGATCAATGAAAAAATTGGCATAAATAAAGATCCATGATCAATGAAAAAATTGTAATATATAAAGGCCCACGATCAATGACTAAATTGGTAAATATGAAACCTCATGATCAATGATAAAATTGACATATATAAAAACCCACAATCAATGATAAAATTGGGATATATAAAGATCCACGATCAATGATAAAATTGGCAATGTGAAGACCTATGATCAGTGATAAAATTGGCATATATAAAGATCCATGATCAATGATAAAATTAGCATATATAAATACCCACGATTTGTGATAAAATTGGCATATATAAAGACCCACAATTAGTAATAAAAATAGGATATATAAAAACACATGATTACTGAAAAGATTAGGATATATAAAGACAAATTAAAATTAGGATATATAAAAACCCAAGATTAATGATAAAATTAGGATATATAAAGACCCACGATTAATGATAAAATTAAGATATAAAAAGACCCACGATTAATGATAAAATTAGGATATATAAAGACCCACGATTAATGATAAAATTAGGATATATCAAGACCCACGATTAATGATAACATTAAAATAAATAAGGACCCACAATCAATGATAAAATTGGCGTAAATAACAATCCATCATCAATGATAAAATTGGCATATATAAAGACCCACGATCAATGATAAAATTGGTATATAGAACGACCCATGATCAATGATAAAATTGGTATATAGAACGACCCATGATCAATGGTAAAATTATCATACTTATATAAAGACCCACGATCAATGATAAAATTGGTATATATAACGACCCATGATCAATGGTAAAATTATCATATATATAGACCCACGATCAATGACAAAATTTGCATATATAAAGACCCACGATCAATGATAAAACTGGCTTATATAAAGACCCACGACTAATTATAAAATTAGCATATATAAAGACCCACGATCAATGATAAAATTGGCATACATGAAGACCCATGATCAATGATAAAATTGGCATATATAAAGACCCACGATCTGAAATAAAAATATATATCAAAAATATATAAAGACTCACGATCAATAGTAAAATTGACATATATAAAGACACACGATCAATGATAAAATTGGCACATATGAAGACCTATGATCAATGATGAAATTAGCATATATGAAGACCAATGATTAATGATACAATTGGCATACATAAAAAACCATGATCAATGATAAAATTGGCATATATAAAGATCCATGATCAGTGATAAAATTGGCATATATAAGAGCAATGATCAGTGATAAAATTGGCATATATAAAGACCCACGATTAATAATAAAATTGCCATATACTAAGACTCACAATCAATGATAAAATTGGCATATATAAAGACTCACGATCAACGATAAAATTGCCATATATAAAGACCCATGATGAATGATAAAATTGGCATATACATATAAAGACCCATTATCAATGATAAAATTGGTATATATGAATCCCCATGATCAATGATAAAATTGGCATATATCAGTGATATATGCCCACTATCAGTGATAAAATTAGCATATATAAAGACCCATGATCAATGATAAAATCGGCATATAAAACGCCCCATTATCAATGATAAAATTGGTATATATAAAGACCCATGATCAATGACAAAATTGGCATATATCAAGACAGACGATCCATGATAAAATTTTCATGTATAAAGAACCACGATCAATGACAAAATTGGCGTATATAAAGACAAATGATCAATGGTTAAATGATCATATATAAATACCCACGATCAATGATAAAATTGGCATAAATAAAGATCCATGATCAATGAAAAAATTGGTAAATATGAAGACTCATGATCAATGATAAAATTGGCATATATAAAAACCCACAATCAATGATAAAATTGGGATATATAAAGATCCACGATCAATGCTAAAATTGACATATATGAAGACCTATGATCAGTGATAAAATTGGCATATATAAAGATCCATGATCAATGATAAAATTAGCATATATAAATACCCACGATTTGTGATAAAATTGGCATATATAAAGACCCACGATTAGTGATAAAAATAGGATATATAAAAACACATGATTACTGAAAAGATTAGGATATATAAAGACCCACGATTAATGATAAAATTAGGATATATAAGCCCCCGATTAATGATAAAACTAGGATATATAAAGACTCATGATTATTGATAAAATTAGGATATATAAAGACCCACGATTAATGATAAAATTCATATCATATATAAATTCTCACGATCAATGATAAAATTGGCATATATAAACCCACGATTAATGATAAAATTGGCATATATAATCAGATAAAATTGGCACGATTAATGATAAATTCGGATAAAGTCCCACTATTTATGATAAAATTAAGATATGATCCCAGAATTATGTACATTGTTCCCCTATTCATTTACTGTGTAGTATATACAAATTTTCCTCATATATATGAAATGTTATGCAAACACATATGAAAATTTTTCCCATTTATGACTACTTTATTTTCATTTATTTCTCTAAAAAAAAATGGAACCAGGAGGGGTTACAGATACTCTTGAGCAGTTCAATAATTTCATTTCACATTTTCTTTATTTAGTACGTTTTTTTTTTCAAGTCCTTTTGGACCATCAAAAAATACAATTTTCATTATTAAAGAATATTTGTACAATTCTCTAAAGTTGAGTAGATTATTTCAGTTATGATAACTGACACTTATGAATTAAACACATAGACAACAGCAGGCTACACGAACACCGACTACAAAAGTCGTTGGCTGCAATCGTCGCCTCGTAGTCAGCTACTTAATTATTTTGTGGACGGCAGCTACATTTAAGATGGCAGCTACATTTCGAAACACCTGTTTATGAGTGGTGCCAATATCGCGTTTATAAGATGGACAAAATAACAATTTAAATTTTGATAAAAATGACATAAATTCATTTTATTAATTAACCTCCGAAATCAACGGTTTTCCTGTACCTGATGGTATGTCTATATCCAAAAAAAATGTATAGAACGATTTTGGTGTGATCTCTAATAGTTTAAGAGTTATGGGCTTTTTAAATTTCAAGAATAATACGGTATAACTTTAGAAGTTTATATCCGATATTAACTTTTTTGGTATCAAACAAAAGCTACTGAAAATATCTATTATATTCTTATATATTCTATATAATATTCTTTATAATGGATTAAGAGCTAATATACTATAAACTTATTTCTGCAACCGACTTTTTTTTTATAAAAATTCGTATATCTTAAAACAATATAGATATAAATATGGTCTTTTATATAATGAATTTTATAAAGGACATACTGGGCTTTTATATAATATGAACTACGTAGCTCTAGCACACGTAGCGTGTGAGTTAGACAGTTTAAAAAATAAATATAAATTTTTACATAATATTTTATTAGATATTATTATATACATTATATACATAAATATTTTATAAGTATGTAAATTGTTTACATAAATTCTCCCCATTGTATTTATGGTAAATAAATTCAAATGGTTTAAATCGCTCATTTATTTCAATATTATATGGTGTTGACAGCACTAAATCTTATATTGTCGCCAACAAAAATAGAAAATAGTTTAATTTTGGCTACAGCTACAACGGTGGTCGGTAGTCGTGTAGCCGTGTCGACTCTAAAAAATTTATTTCTATTTGAATGCATGTATTCTAATTTTGACAGGTTGTAGCCCGTAGCCTGCTGTTGTCTATGTGTTTAATGCATTAGTCAAAATGCCACTAAAATGGGAAGGAAATGCAAATTTTAGGTGGAGAAGAAAGTTTAAAAGAAAATAAGGAGACATGAAAGGGAAATAGGGAAGCAGAGGAAATAAAGCTGAAGAAAAAATTGAAGAAAAATAATGGTTTCAAAATATTTATTGAAAGCCTTGAATTTTTTGCTATTTTACAAAATATCTTTCCTCTAATGCATAAACCAATTATAAAATTATTAAAGGCTTATTGTAAGAATTTTATATGGAAAATTTAAATTATTAGCTTTTCGTAGTTCTATTTTTTGTTTATAATTTAGGAGGCTTATCTCTAAATGCTTAGGCGTGAGATAGGAATTTTTAACTTTTAATTTTGAAATCCCCGTCGATGGTACAGGTCTTCCTTTTCTAATTCTTTTTAACCCATTCATTGTTACTGTTATTACCATATAATTTACATGTTTTTGAAATTTATTCGTTTCAATTTTTTTCATATTTTTTTATTAAGATAAATAAGATAAAAAACAAAAACTTATTCATATATGATGATCAGAGAAACCGGAACTATGCTCTTAAATAATCTTAGTCTAAATATTACAACTAATGTAAAGAGCACTTTGAGGCAGTACCGCCTATTTCGATAAGTCCCATAAAGAAGAGAGTATACCGCTTTAACTCTAAATCAGAAACAACTAATGGGGACGATTATCCAATGGGAGGAAGCTAAGGCACATCCACGTGCCCATGAAATGTATGTCTGTTTGTGCGTTTATGTGTTTCTCATTGTCCTTTATCCATTTAATTTGACTTTGGACTGAAAACTAATGTATAGAGTGCAATATTGTTATTAGGGTGCACCTTATTTTACGAAAGTGCGAAGTTGAAATGTAACTCTCCTCAAAAATGTTCTTCAAAACATAAAAACATGCTGTGCAAATTTTTTCAAAACTACATAAGGGAAACAAGTGAGTTTTGTTAAAATATACCCGAATTTACTTAGTTTTTTTTCACATTAGAAAATTATACTTTTCTTCTTAGGCCGGTTTCAGAAATTGTTTTTTAATTTTTTGAAAATTTTCTTCAACAAATATTACAAATAATTAATTTGCTTTTCAGTATGAGAAAGCAAACAAATGTAAGAATATAATATGAAAAAAATGAGGTCGATATCTTTAACCGTTTTGCCGAACCTGCGATTTAAGATAGTAGAATTTCGCTAAAATTTGAATTTTTTGTAATAATTTGAGTATATGCTTGTTAAATTGTACCAATGTTCAACATTAATAAAAGTAAAAGTAAATATTTTTCCTCAGACTATATAAAATGTGTCTGGCATTGTTGTTTAATGTTGGGGTCAAAGGTTAGTATTAAAAGTTTTTTTAATTTTCTATAGGAAAATGACTGAATTTTAAGAATTTATTGCCAAATTTTGTTTAGAATGCAAAAATATATTAATTTTTATTAATACTAAAACTTTTTATTAAAACTATATATTAACCCTAAACAGACATATGGACTAAAATGACCCAAATATTTTTTTTATTAAAATTGGCATATATAAACCCCCACGATCATTGACAAAATTGGAATATATAAAGTCTCACGATGAATTATAAAATTGGCATATAAAAAGACCCACGATCAATGATAAAATTGGTATATATGAAGACCCATGATCAATGATAAAATTGGCATATATAAAGACCCACGATCAATGATAAAATTGGCATATATGAAGACCCATCACCAGTGATAAAATTATCATATATAAAGACCCATGATCAATGATAAAATTAACATATATAAAGACCTATGATCAGTGATAAAATTGACTTATATAAAGACACACGATTAATGATAAAAGTGGCATATATAAAGATCCAAGATCAATGACAAAATTGGCATATATAAAGACCTATGATCAATGATAAAATTGAGATATGTAAAGACACACGATCAATGATAAAATCGGCATATATGAAGACTCATGATCAATAATGAAATAAAGATATATAAAGACCCACGATCAATGATAAAACTAGCATATATGAAGACCCATGATCAATGATAAAATTGGCATATATATAGAGACCCACGATTAGTGATAAAATTGACATATATAAAGACCCATATAGAGACCCATGTCAATGATAAAATTGGCATATATGAAGACCCATGATTAATAATGAAACAAAGATATATAAAGACCCACGATCAATGATAAAACTGGCATATATGAAGACTCATGATCAATGATAAAATTGGCATATATAAAGACCCACGATTAGTGATAAAATTGACATATATAAAGACCCATATAAAGACCCATGATCAATGATAAAATTGGTATATATGGAGACCCATGATCAATGATAAAATTGGCATATATGAAGACCCATGATCACTGATAAAATTGTCATATATGAAGACCCATGATCAATGATAAAATTGGCATATTTAAAGACCCACGATCAATGGTAAAATTATCATATATAAACTTACACGATCAATGATAAAATTGATATATATAAAGAACCACGATCAATGATAAAATTGGCATATATAAAGATCAATGATAAAATTGGCATATATAAAGGCCCACGATCAATGATAAAATTGGCATATATAAAGGCCCACGATCAATGATAAAATTGGCATATATAAAGGTCCACGATCAATGATAAAATTGGCATATATAAAAACCCATGATCAGTTATAAAATGTGCATATATAAAGACCAATGATCAATGATAAAATTGGCATATATTAACCCCCACGATCAATGACAAAATTGGCATATATAAAGACCCATAATCAATGATAAAATCGGCTTATATAAAGACCAACGATCAATGATAAAATTGGCATATATAAAGACCCACGATCAATGATAAAATTGGCATATATAAAAACCCACGATTAATTCTAAAATTGGCATATAAAAAGACCCATGATCAGTTATAAAATGTGCATATATAAAGACCAATGATCAATGATAAAATTGGCATATATAAACCCCCCACGATCAATGACAAAATTGGAATATATAAAGACCCATGATCAATGATAAAATCGGCTTATATAAAGACCAGCGATCAATGATAAAATTGGCATATATAAAAATCCACGATTAATGGTAAAACTGGCATATATAGAGACACACAATCATTAATAAAATTGCCATATACAAAGACCCATGATCAATGATAAAATTGGCATATATTAAGACCCAAGATCAGTGTTAAAATTTAATATAAAGACCTATGATCAATGATAAAATCGACTTACATATAGACCAATGATCAATGATAAAATTGGCATATATAAAAACCCACGATTAATTCTAAAACTGACATATATAAAGACACATGATCAATGATAAAATTGGCATATATGAAGACCCATGATCAAAGATAAAATTAGCATGTATAAACCCATGACCAGTGATAAAATTGCTATATATAAAGACCCAGGATCAATGATAAATTTGGCATAAATAAAGACGCATGATCAATGTTAAACTTGGCATGTATAAAGACCCACGATCAATGATAAAATTGGCATATATAAGGACTCATGATCAGTGATAAAATTGGTATATATATAAAGACCCACGATCATTGATAAAAATTACCTTAATACTTTAAAAACTATCTAATGTTGGAGTGAATATTAGTATTTGGAAACTTGTCTTACAAAGAAACGTATCATGCATGATCTTCTAAAGCAATCCCCGCCGTCCACGCTAACCTAGCCAAGTCTATATCTTAGTATAAATTAGTTTAAGTTCATGTCATGCACATAAGCTATCTCAGACTAAAACCCGGTTAATGTCTTAGGATATATCTTAGCCTATCACTTTATTTCCGGTTTCCCTGACTATAAAATATTTCTATGATAATATAAAAAAACTTCATAAATATTATTTTCTACTACCAGCAATAATAACTACTTCTTTTATAAGTCATTTGTCGGTTTTTATTCTAAAGATGTCCTTTTAACTAAATTTGCAAAAAAAAAAAAACTTAAACAAAAAAAAATCACAAAAAAGATCTCGTAACAGAAACTCAAATGTTGTTGACTTTTAATGTGGGTTTACATTTACATACACTTCCTCAGAATTTTACACATGTATTTCATACATGTTTAAGGATATTGTCATTTGCAAAGAATGTTTATATGAATGTATATGTGTATGCGTGTTTGTGTATTTGTTTAAATTTCAACTTGATTTGTTTTTGACATATTTCCGCTACAATAAAAACCGTAAAAACAAAGAAAACGAAGTCAAAAAAATAAAGAACCAAAGAAAATCATAATGTGGTCACAAGACAAACAGATTGTGATAAATCCAAAGCACATTTTTTTACTTGTTAAAGAAGTTTATAAAATTTAATGTTAAACATTCAAATATATTTACATAATATTTATGATATAAATTTTTAGATAAAAAGTTTAGCAGAAAATATGTTAATATTGGGAACATTTTTACTAACTTTAAAATGCCCTTAAATGTACAATAACAAAATGAACTTTATTGTTTGAAATTGGTCCAATAAAAAATATTAAATTTGAATATTTTTTTATACAATTTGGAAATTCATGTTTATGTTAATTAGAATATAAAGTTTATGGGTTAAAAAGTTATATCACTTAAGAACTTAATGGGGTTAGAGATAGGTTAGACTATAAAATACATTGTTTTTAAGGAAAGCTAGCAAAAAGTTTATTACCGACTGATTGCTCAAAAAAGCTCTTAAGTTTATCATCAATCGGAAGGTTTATACATCCTAATTTTATCACTAAACTTGGGTCTTTATGTATCCCAATTTTATCATTAAACTTGGGTCTTTATATATCCCAATTTTTCCATTAAACATGGGGATTTTTATATCGTGGGTCTTTATATATCCCAATATATCACTAAACGTAGGTTTATATATATCCAATTTTATCATTAAACGTGGGTTTATATATCCCAATTTTACCATTAAACGTGGGTCTATATATATCCCAATTTTATCATTAAACGTGGGTCTTTATACATCCCAAGTTTATCATTACACGTGGGTCTATATATATCCCAATTTTATCATTAAACGTGGGTCTTTATATATCCAATTTTTATCATTAAACGTGGGTCTTTTTATATCCCAATTTTATCATTAAACGTAGGACTTTATATATCCCAATTTAATCATTAAATGTGAGTCTTTATATATCCCAATTATATCATTTAACGTGGATTTCAATATACACCAATTTTATCATTAAACATGGGGGTTTATATATTCCAATTTTATCATTAAATGTGGGTCTTTATATATCCCAATTTTATCATAAACCGTGGGTCTTAATATATCTCAATTTTATCATTAAACGTGGGTCTTTATATATCCCAATTTTATCATTAATCGTGGGTCTTTATATATCCCAATTTTATCATTAAACGTGGGTCTTTATATATCCCAATTTTATCATTAAACGTGGGTCTTTATATATCAAAATTTTATCATTAAACGTGAGTCTTTATATATCCTAATATAATCATTAATCGTGGGTCTTTATATATCCCAATTTTATCATTAAACGTGGGTCTTTACATATCCCAATTTTATCATTAAATGTGCGTTTATATATCCCAATTTTATCATTAAACGTGGGTTTTTATATATCCCAATTTTATCATTAAACGTGGGTTTTTATATATCCCAAATTTTTCATTGATCGTGGGTCTTTATATATCCCAGTTTTATCATTGTAGTATATTAAAGAGTTAAATGAATTAAAAAAAAACTATATGGCAACTCCTTATATTAGTGTAATCATCCCAAAATGAATGTTAAGAATAAAAGAAGAAATAATAAAAGATCTCTCTGTATTCTGAAGTTAATAAAGTTACATGTGTTTGAATAACTACGAATTGTTGGGAATACGGACGTGACAAATTTGGCGACGAGGAAAAATACATTATTGTTTAAAAATTTAAGTTTTTTTTTTTAACAAGAAATGTCGCAAAATGATCAACAAAATGTAAATGTGGTTTCATCACCAAGGTGGGGTGCCCAAATCAATGTTCCGTTTTTCGATCCAGAAAGGAATCAATGGGCAGTTTTTGAGAAGCAATTGTTCCAGTTTTTCATAGCGAATGGCGTTACTGATAGCGTTAGGAAAAAAGCCATAATGCTAACGTCATTGTCACAGGATGCCTATACTTTACTGGAGAATTTGCTAAGTCCAGCTCAAATTGATGCTAACTCAATAACTTTGGAAGCCTGCATTGCAGCGATGAAATCGCATTTCAAACCACCATCATCGGCTTTTGCAGAGCGGTTTAGATTTTATAGTGCCACTAAGACATCAACCGAATCAGTGAATGATTGGGCGGTACGAGTAAGGGCGCTGGCTACCAAATGTGAGTTTGGTGAACATCTGCAGACTGCGATCCGTGATAAATTCGTTATGGGGCTGGAAAAGGGTCCAAGCCGTGATAAAATATTTTTAGAAGCAAGTACGGTGACGTTTCAACGTGTAGTTGAAATCGCAAATGTTGCAGCGTATATTCAAGAACAGCATGTAGTAAGTGAGGTTAAAACCGAGCCACTAAACTATTTTAATAAGAAGCAAAGAGGAAAAAGGGTGGAGTCAGGTGAACAGAGGCAGAGCGGTCAACGTAAGCAGCAAATGGACAGAGCCGAATTCTAAATTTTGAGGCTATTAAAGAAGAGACAGGAAAAGATGTTTTATTGCATAAGGTTAAAAGATTTGTAGTTGACGGTTGGCCAAAAGCATGTGAGGACGAAGAGTTACTGCCTTATTTTAGAAGAAGGTTAGAAATTAGCGAAGAAAATGGTTGTTTGTTTTGGGGATATCGGATATAGTTCCTGCTAGTCTTAGGGCGGCCACAGTTAAATTTTTGCATATTTCCCATATGGGTATAATAAAAATGAAAGCCATGAGTAGAGAATGTTGTTGGTGGCCAAACCAAAGTAAGGACTTAGAAGATGTCGTTAAAGAGTGTGATTCATGTTTACTCTCTCGCCCAACACCACCGAAACAAGAACTTATTCCATGGAAAAGGTCAGAAGAAGTATGGTCACACATCCATATAGATTTTTTTGGACCATTTTTGAATCGTTGGTGTTTAATAATAGTGGATAGCACAAGTAAGTGGGTAGAGTGCGTAGACATGGGCACTAATACGACTATCCGAGCCGTTGTTTCAGTATTGCGGGAAATGTTTGCGCGGTACGGCATACCAAAAATAATAGTATCGGATAACGGTACTGCATTTATATCAAAAGAATTTAAATTGTTTACAGACCTAAATAGTATCAAACACATAACCTCTGCGGTCGGTCACCCTTCTACGAACGGACAGCCGGAAAACTCTGTAAAAACAGTTAAATTAGCTTTAAAAAAGAATTTACGTGACGCACCATTATCAGAATTTAACAACGTTTTAAATAGATTTTTATTAGATTACCGCAATACGATCCATGGAACTACAGGTGTTTCCCCAGCTTATATAATGTTCAATAGGAGAAAATTAAGATGTAGACTAGATCTGCTAAATGAAAAACGTAGTGTGAAAGGTCAAAGTAAAATTGCTATTAGTAATAATGTAGAAAAACAACAAGCAAATCAGAAAAAGTATTATAAGGGATCGAAGAGAAGTACATTTAATATAAATGACACAGTTATGGTAAAAGATTATTCTAAGCCAGGAAAAGTTTCATGGATCCACGCAAAAATAGTAAAATGTATTGGTAAACAATCCTACATTGTTAAAACTTCTACTAGCGCTGTCTGGAAAAGGCACGCTAATCAAATAACTTTATGTTTTAAGAAATTATATGGTACTGAAAATTCAAGTGTGTTAACAGATCCTTTGCAAAAATTGAATATAAAAGAAAACTTTCAAAATAATAACGTAAAACAAATTTACGACAATAATGTAAACAATAATGATAATTTGATTGAAAATAACAACGTTAATATTATCGAAAATCAAAACATACAAACAAATATAAACACAGAATCTGTTACACCCTCTGAAAGATATAATTTAAGACCTAGAAATAAGAATTAAGAGGGAGGATTATATTAAGTAGGGGGTATTGTAGTGTATTAAAGAGTTAAATGAATTAAAAAAAAACTATATGGCAACTCCTTATATTAGTGTAATCATCCCAAAATGAATGTTAAGAATAAAAGAAGAAATAATAAAAGATCTCTCTGTATTCTGAAGTTAATAAAGTTACATGTGTTTGAATAACTACGAATTGTTGGGAATACGGACGTGACAATCATTAAACGTGGGTTTTTATATATCCTAAATTTATCATTAATCGTGGGTTTATACATCAAAATTTTATCATTAAATGTGGGTCTTTATAAAGTTATCCTAGTTTTATCATTAATCGTGGGTCTTTATATATCACAATTTTGTCATTAATCGTGGGTCTTTATATATCCCAATTTAATCATTAATCGTGGGTCTTTATATATCCCAATTTAATCATTAATCGTGGGTCTTTATATATCCCAATTTAATCATTAATTGTGGGTCTTTATATATCCCAATTTAATCATTAATCGTGGGTCTTTATATATCCCAATTTAATCATTAATCGTGGGTCTTTATATATCCCAATTTAATCATTAATCGTGGGTCTTTATATATCCCAATTTAATCATTAATCGTGGGTCTTTATATATCCCAATTTAATCATTAATCGTGGGTCTTTATATATCCCAATTTAATCATTAATCGTGGGTCTTTATATATCCCAATTTAATCATTAATCGTGGGTCTTTATATATCCCAATTTAATCATTAATCGTGGGTCTTTATATATCCCAATTTAATCATTAATCGTGGGTCTTTATATATCCCAATTTAATCATTAATCGTGGGTCTTTATAAATTCCAATTTTGTCATTAATCTCAAGTGGTCGTGACCCCTTCCATATAAGTCAAGTATTAACAAGTAAGAGTGTTATATTCGGCTGTGCCGAATCTTATATACCCACCATCAAGTTGTGTTAAATTTAGAAACATATCTCATATATATACGAGGGAGCAGCAAATTCAAAACGTGGACCAAATTGGAAAAAAGTTGTTACGCTAGTTGTCATTGTTGGTAAAATATTTGGAATAACTTCGGTTGCAGTAGCTTTATAGTTCAACATTCAAAAGTATGTAAGTGGTTTCCCTAGTATTTATTTACTTTGAACAAAATTCGTTATCACAACCAGGTATGGTTTTACATTAATAAGTTGTTAAATACTTTTCCTTTAGCTTAACATTTAGTTAGGATAAAGAAGTTGATAGTAATACGACTGGTCCATATATTTTGTAAGGAGGTCCTAATGCATCTACCATATACAAATCTTAATATGCTGCTTGTACCTCCGAATCTTTTTAATTGTAGATATAAAAAGGGGATGTAATATATATATAAGAATTATAGCCAAATGTTGACCGATTGTAACAAAACTTTACAATAGCTATCACAGTTTCTAATTTAATAGCTTTTAACTGGTCCTTGCTAAATATTTTTTGGTTTCCGGGAGTGTATTTTATATGAGAGTTATAGTCAAATATGGACCGATTCCTATAAAATTTGATATACTGACCAATAGTTGTATAAAACTTCTCTATACTAAATTTAGTCGCCATAGCTATTACAATTGTATTCAATTTATCAGCATTCATGTGTTTCCCGGGGCGGGGTTATATGGGAGCTCTAACTAAATGTGAACCGATTTTGCCCATTTTCAGTATACAACTTTTGTTACATATCAGAAATACTTTTGTAAAATTTTGTCTCTCTAGCTTTTATAGTTAAGGAGCTGTCGCGCTTTTATCTAACGGACAGACGGACATAAACCCCCTTTTCTTTTTGTATTTTTGTGTTTCCGTAAGTTTTTTATACGGGAGCTAGGTCAAATGGTGACCGATTGTGACAAAATTTTGCACACTGGCTGGTATTCACATAAGACTTATTTGTGCTAAATTTGGTGGTCAAAGCTACTACAGTTTATCATTTATTGGCATTTAAGTGAATTTCAGGTGGAATTTAGGCTGTTTCCGTATGTTTTTTATATGGGAGCTATGGTTAAATGTGAACCGATTTTGATGAAATTTTACATGCTGCCTAGTGCTTATGGAAAACTTCTAGATACCAAATTTTGTCATCATAGCTATTATAATTTGTCAGTTATTAGCAAATAAGCGACTAGCCCAGACGAGGTTATACGGGAGCTATGGTCAAATGTTAACCGATTTTGCCCAATTTCAATACCAAAATTTTCTCATAAATGAGGAATGCTTTTGCTAAGTTTCAGTGAGCTAGCTCTTTTCGTTTAGGCGTTATCGTGATTTCAACAGACAGACAGACAGACGGACAGACAGACGGACATCGCTCAATCGTCTTAGAATTTTATAAGGATTCAGAATATATATCGTTTTTGATTTTTGAGCCAATATTAAGGAAATTACAAACGGAATGACAATCTCAATATACCCCCCATTCTTTTTGATGGTGGGTATAAAA
This sequence comes from Stomorhina lunata, assembly GCA_933228675.1. Taxonomy (NCBI): domain Eukaryota; kingdom Metazoa; phylum Arthropoda; class Insecta; order Diptera; family Rhiniidae; genus Stomorhina; species Stomorhina lunata. The sequence continues at coordinate 99,340,904 of OW121741.1, forward strand.
AGGGGATGTTATATATATAAGAACTATAGCCAAATGTTGACCGATATTTACAAAATTTTACATACTGGCTGGTATTAATATAAAGTTTATTTGTGCAAAATTTAGTGACCATAGCTGACATAGTTTATAATTTAATAGCTTTTAACTGGCGTTTTTGGCATTTTAGTGGTTACCGGGAGCGGTTTTTATATGAAAGCTATGGTCAAAAGTGGACCGATTCCAATAAAATTTGACATACTAACTGAAAGTTGCATAAAACTTCTCTGTTCTTAATGTAGTAGTCATAGATTTTGAGAATTTTATTAAATTTGTTAGCATAAATGTGATTCCCGAGGCAGGGTTATATGGGAGCTCTTACTAAATGTGAACCGATTTTACCCATTTTTAGCACACAGATTCTATAATATATCGAAAATATTATTGTTAAATTTTTTCTCTCTAGCTTTTGTATTTAAGGAGCTATCGCGCTTTTCTCTGACGGAAAGACGGACACAGACCGTGTTTTCTTATTGTATTTTTGCGTTTCTGTAAGTTTTTTACATGGGAGCTATGGTCAAATAGTAGCCGATTGTAACAAAATTTTGCACACTGGCTGGCATTCATATAAGACTTCCTTTTGTAAAATTTTGTTACTGTAGCCCTTTTCGTTAAGGCGCTATCGAGCTTTTATCTGACGGACAGACGGACATAAACCCCCTTTTCTTTTTGTATTTTTGTGTTTCCGTAAGTTTTTTATATGGGAGCTATGGTCAAATGGTGACCGATTGTGACAAAATTTTGCACACTGGTTGGAATTGACATAAGACTTCCTCGTGCTAAATTTAGTGGTTATATCTGTTATAGTTTTAGATTTATTGGCATTTAAGTGTATTTTAGGTGAAATTTTGGCTGTTTCCGTATGTTTTTTGTATGGGAGCTATGACTAAATGTCAACCGATTTTGATGAAATTTTACACGATGCCTAGGGCTTATGCAAAACTTCTATATACCAAATTTTATCATCATAGCTATTATAGTTTGTCATTTATTAGCAAATAAGCGATTAGCATAGGCGAGGTTATACGGGAGCTATGGTCAAATGTTAACCGATTTTGCCCAATTTCAATACCAAAATTTTCTCAGTGATGAAGAATGTTTGTACTAAGTTTCATTGAGCTAGCTCCTTTCGTTTAGGCGTTATCGTGATTTCAACAGACAGACAGACAGACAGACAGACAGACAGACAGACAGACAGACGGACAGACAGACGGACATCGCTCAATCGTCTTAGAATTTCATAAGGATTCAGAATATATATCGTTTTTGATTTTTGGGCCAATATTAAGGAAATTACAAACGGAATGACAATCTCAATATACCCCCCATTCTTTTTGATGGTGGGTATAAAAATGACAAATATAGATGACCGAGCCGACCGATTTTTCTGAAATTTGACTGTATGTTAAGAAGTGACCGGTGGGTGAAAAAAGAGAGGGTTTTTTTAAATCTCAAGTGGGCGTGACCCCTCCCATATAAATCAAGTATTAACAAGTAAGAAAGTGCTATAGTTGGTCAAGCCCGACCATACGATACCCTTCAGAAGTGTTCTTAATTCCGTATAAAAACAAATATTTGCTAAATTTTACCTTCATACAAACATTTTCTAAAAACGTGTATATTTAAGCTATTTCCGTCATTTGGACTTATATGAGAGCTAGGGTCAAGTGTGAACCGAGTATCTCGAAATTTGGCAAATTGATTACAGTTATTACAAAAATTATGTTTGCAAAAAATAAGCTTAAAGTTCCTATTATCTTCAGCTTTACGACCGTTTTAGTGATTTTGTCTCATTTAGTGCTTTTTGACAGAAGTGTTTGTATGGAAGCTATGGTCAAATGTGTACCGATTTTAACAAAATTTGGTGATTTAGGTTTAGATAAGCAGTATCTGTTTTAAATTTCATGAAAAAATATTGATATTTAAGGCCAATATATCAATTCCGGAAAGTGGGACCTATGTGAGGTAACGTAAATAATGGTTCGATTTCGACGAATTTCAATAGCCATGGTCCCACTATCAAAATGAATCTGTGCCAAATTTCATCATATTATCTTTAGAATTGCGACCTGTACTTTATTACATGGTTTACATGGGGGTCCAGCCGGACGGACATCGCTAAATCGACTCAGAAAGTGATTATAAACCTATTGTTAATCGAAAAATGGGGATAAAATTCTCTTTTTTTTAATTTCATCACTTGAGAACGGACCGATACTTTTTTCTAAATTTTTTTTTTTTGGTCCAAGTTAGGATTCTACATAAAGAAAAATTGACCATGCCCACTTTTACGCCCTCTTTCCGCCCTCTTCAATTCCGGAAAGTGGGACCTATGGGAGGTACCATAAATAATGGTTCGATTTTGACGAATTTCAATAGCCATGGTCCCACTATCAAAATTAATGAATGAATGATCTGTGCCAAATTTCATCATATAATCTTTAGAATTGCAACCTGTACTTTATTACATGGTTTACATGGGAGTCCAGCCGGACGGACTGACATCGCTAAATCGACTCAGAAAGTGATTATAAACCTATTGGGAATCGAAAAATGGGGATAAAATTCCCTTTTTTTTAATTTCATCACTTGAGAACGGACCGATACTTTTTTCTAAATGTTTTTTTTTGGTCCAAGTTAGGATTCTACATAAAGAAAAATTGACCATGCCCACTTTTACGCCCTCTTCTTTTGATTTGTCTAGAATCGGACGCTTGTTTGAAGATTTTTCATGATTATTTGATGGTTGTTTGATGATTGATTGACTGATGACTGTTTGAAAATCTTTAATGATTGTTTGATAATTGTTTAACTATTGACTGACGATTGTTTGACGGTAGTTTGATGATTTTTTGACGATTGTTTGATGATTGTTTGATAATTGACTGACGACTGTTCAGTGATTTTTATTGATAGTTCAATGATGGTTTTACGATTGACTGATGATTGTTTGGTGGTTATTTGATAACTATTTAACGATTGTTTGATAGTTTTTTGATAATCTATATATATAAAAACATGTTCGCGACTGTTTGTCTGTCTGTATGTTGTCTGATATATATTTGCCCATTGCTTTCGAAAACGTTTAAAGCACACCAATAACTTAAAATCTTTTACTATTAAGCCGGTCAACGCCGGGTCCAAAAATTTTCTGTAGAAAGAATATCTTAAATGAAAAATTTGAATAATGTTATATCAATGGCTCTATAATATAAAGAAATTATACACCAGTCATTTGTTTTCTGTCAAATATGAAATTAATGTGAATAAAGATCAATGACAAACACATAAACGCACAAACAAACAGACATTTCATGGGCACGTGGGTGTGCCTTAGCTTTCTCTCAATGAATAATCGTCTTCAGTAGTTGTTTTTGAATTAGAGTAAAAGCGGTATATACCCTTTTTTATGGGACTTATCGAAAAGACCATACGACAAATAAATGTATGAAGTTTTTGGTCATATTTTACATAGAAACAATTTCTCGAAGGAAGCATTAGTATCTGTAATGATTTTCTATAGAATAATTTCTCTAAGGAAAACATTTCACTAAAAAATTTATCAATCGATTTTTATGGGACGGATATAACTTCGAAAAAAAATATTATAGTTTCTAATAAAATTAAAAATATTTTTCAAAATTTCAAAAAAAAAATTTTGTTATGGAATTTTTTTTTAGAGAAAAACTTTAATTTCGTAATAATTTCCTTTTTGTAACAAAATGACTTTTTAACGAAATGTTTGTATGTAAATGTTTATGTTTGTGCTTATTTAACCGTTGTCCTTTTTATGAGTTAACAAGGATTTGTTATGCATGTGTGCGTTCTTTTTGATTTAGTAGCTTTAAAGGAATCACTACTTTCCTTCGTCGTTCATCGTCTGTATGTTTTTGATTTTCCACTTGATTTCAAGTGTCACTGTTAAGTTGTCTGTATTAAAGTTTTGACACACATATAAAGATTTATATACTTAAACATTCTGATATACATGTATACATACATAAATTTTATCTACATATTATATCCTTCTAATAACATATCCTTAAACTTATCCATTTATATTTACATCTGTGTTGGATTTACAATCAAAGAAACTAAATAAACAAACTTTGGGAGCTTTTTGATATCCTTATGTATGTATGTATGTATGAGTTAAAGGATATGAGCAAGGATATTTGACTACATATGTGTGTATGTATGTATGTGTGTAAATAATTTTCCATATCAATAGATGAATTTAACAAGTAAAAAAATAACCAAAACTCAAATTCAAAATCAGATCTTTTTGATTAACATAAGAAAAAAAAAGAGTACCAAAAAAGGATAAAGATTGGTTTTGGTTTTTCTGACGCCCTTCCCACATCTTTCAGGACAAATTTTCCTACTCTTACTCTTATATTTTTGATTTCAATGTCATCGATAAGGAATAACCAAAAGGAGAGAGGAAAGAAATAAATGTCAAATATTTACTTTGATTTTTCGTTAGTTCAAGGACCAAAAGGAAAATGAGCATTCCTTTTCTTAGAATTGAAAAATGGCAAATTATCCTTTTATTCAAAGTAGAAAAATATTTTGATGTCTACTTAAAATAATGGGGTTACAGGAGGAGACCTATTAAGATAATTGGTTAAAAAAAAAATCTGTAGAAACTTTCGTTTTAGGAAAAATTTTCTATAGAAAAAATTTTGCTTAAGGAATTTTCTATAGAAACATTTTCGTTTATCGAAAAATTTTCTATAGAAACATTTTTTAGTTTTTCTATAGAAAATTTTTCAGTTTTTCTATAGAAAAATTTTTCAGTTTTTCTATAGAAAAATTTTTCAGTTTTTCTATAGAAAAATTTTTCAGTTTTTCTATAGAAAAATTTTTCAGTTTTTCTATAGAAAAATTTTTCAGTTTTTCTATAAAAAAATTTTTCAGTTTTTCTATAGAATAATTTTCCAGTTTTTCTATAGAAAAATTTTTCAGTTTTTCTATAAAAAAAATTTTCAGTTTTTCTATAGAAAAATTTTTCAGTTTTTCTATAAAAAAAATTTTTAGTTTTTCTATAGAAAAATTTTTCAGTTTTTCTATAGAAAAATTTTCAGTTTTTCTATAAAAAAATTTTTCAGTTTTTCTATAGAAAAATTTTTAGTTTTTCTATAGAAAAATTTTTCAGTTTTTCTATAGAAAAATTTTTCAGTTTTTCTATAGAAAAATTTTTCAGTTTTTCTATAGAAAAATTTTTTAGTTTTTCTATAAAAAAATTTTTCAGTTTTTCTATAGAAAAATTTTTGAGTTTTTCTATAGAAAAATTTTTCAGTTTTTCTATAGAAAAATTTTTCAGTTTTTCTATAGAAAAATTTTTCAGTTTTTCTATCGAAAAATTTTTTAGTTTTTCTATAGAAAAATTTTTCAGTTTTTCTATAGAAAAATTGTTCAGTTTTTCTATAGAAAAATTGTTCAGTTTTTCTATAAAAAAAATTTTTCAGTTTTTCTATAAAAAAGTTTTTCAGTTTTTCTATAGAAAAATTTTTAGTTTTTCTATAGAAAAATTTTTCAGTTTTTCTATAGAAAAATTTTTCAGTTTTTCTATAGAAAAATTTTTCAGTTTTTCTATAGAAAAATTTTTCAGTTTTTCTATAGAAAAATTTTTTAGTTTTTCTATAGAAAAATTTTTCAGTTTTTCTATAGAAAAATTGTTCAGTTTTTCTATAAAAAAAATTTTTCAGTTTTTCTATAGAAAAATTTTTCAGTTTTTCTATAGAAAAATTTTTCAGTTTTTCGATAGAAAAATTTTTCAGTTTTTCTATAGAAAAATTTTTCAGTTTTTCTATAGAAAAATTTTTCAGTTTTTCTATAGAAAAATTTTTCAGTTTTTCTATAGAAAAATTTTTCAGTTTTTCTATAGAAAAATTTTTCAGTTTTTCTATAGAAAAAATTTTCAGTTTTTCTATAGAAAAATTTTTCAGTTTTTCTATAGAACAATTTTTCAGTTTTTCTATAGAAAAAATTTTCAGTTTTTCTATAGAAAAATTTTTCAGTTTTTCTATCGAAAAACTTTTCAGTTTTTCTATAGAAAAATTTTTCAGTTTTTCTATAAAAAAATTGTTCAGTTTTTCTATAAAAAAAATTTTTCAGTTTTTCTATAAAAAAATTTTTCAGTTTTTCTATAGAAAAATTTTTTAGTTTTTCTATAGAAAAATTTTTCAGTTTTTCTATAGAAAAATTGTTCAGTTTTTCTATAGAAAAATTGTTCAGTTTTTCTATAGAAAAATTGTTCAGTTTTTCTATAGAAAAATTGTTCAGTTTTTCTATAGAAAAATTGTTCAGTTTTTCTATAGAAAAATTGTTCAGTTTTTCTATAGAAAAATTGTTCAGTTTTTCTATAAAAAAAAATTTTCAGTTTTTCTATAAAAAAATTTTTCAGTTTTTCTATAGAAAAATTTTTAGTTTTTCTATAGAAAAATTTTTCAGTTTTTCTATAGAAAAATTTTTCAGTTTTTCTATAGAAAAATTTTTCAGTATTTCTATAGAAAAATTGTTCAGTTTTTCTATAGAAAAATTGTTCAGTTTTTCTATAGAAAAATTTTTCAGTTTTTCTATAGAAAAATTTTTTAGTTTTTCTATAGAAAAATTTTTCAGTTTTTCTATAGAAAAATTTTTCAGTTTTTCTATAGAAAAATTTTTCAGTTTTTCTATTGAAAAATTTTTCAATTTTTCTATAGAAAAATTTTTCAGTTTTTCTATAGAAAAATTTTTCAGTTTTTCTATAGAAAAATTTATCAGTTTTTCTATAGAAAAATTTATCAGTTTTTCTATAGAAAAATTGTTCAGTTTTTCTATAGAAAATTTTTTCAGTTTTTTAGTTTTTCTATTTATTTTTCTGTAAAATGAAAATATTTCTATAGAACATTTTCCGAAAGGTAAAATTTTAATAAATATTTACTTTCATACATTGACCTCGAACTGTTAAGTTTGAAAGCCATTGTATTTCGTTTGTATATATTTCAATAATTTTATTTACAGTTTAAAAGCCACTGGCAAACAAAGTAACAGCTGTTTTAAAAAGTGAGATAGAGAAAACGAATAACAACAACAGAGAACAAGAATTAAATTAAAGCAACAAAAATTGTTTGACATTTCAAAAAAAGAAAACAAAACCACAGAAAAGGCGGATTTTTTTTATTTTTTTGCAAAAATTTATTTTATAAATAAATTAAAACGAATTAAGTCCTTTGTTTTTAAACAATAATATAAAGGAAGATACCCTTTTGTGTAAAACTCTATAAATACAATAATAAATGTAAGATTTTCAAAATAATAAAATGAAAATATTATGCGAAACACAAGTGCTAAATCGTCTTACCCAGACTAGTAAGGCTCCCCGTATGGTCAAAGCCACCTTGGCTGTGGGCTTTAATACCTCGGCCAAGGACAGCAATGGCAACAGTAAGAAGGACCTGGAAATCATACACTTTACGCCACAGGATAAAACGGGGAAACGCTATAAGGTGAAGAACAATATAGAGAAAATGTTTACAAAGTTTCTGAAAGATGGAAAGGCCACCATAAGTTTTATACAGCCGGCCGAGAATCTTATGATCAAATGTGATCCAATACAGTTAAAGGGTTTCCTGCAGACCTTAAAATTAGGTTTAGAGGGTAAAGATACGATTAATTTAAGACTAAATATAGCGGCGGCCACGGCTATTCCCCAGAAGTCACAGCCGCAAACAAAAATGTCAGTTGTAAATCGGGGTGACTATCCCACGAAAGGTTTTCCCAGAACTTTGAAGTCGCTGACGGTATCGGGAATACAGCTGTGTAAGGTGACATTTGAGATTTGCTCATTGCGGAACTTGACCATGTTGAATTTAAGTTTTAATACCATAGAAAAGGTAAGTTTAATAAAAAAAAAATACTTCTTTCTTTACTTTCAAACATTACTTTCCCTTTTTCCAGATTCCCAACGAAATGGGACGCTTACAATTGACTGAACTACACTTGAACAACAACAATTTGGGTGACAAAAACAGCTGGCAATGGCTGAAAGGTAAAAATCTACAAGATTCCCTCAGAGAACTTGATCTTTCCGCCAATAAATTGGAATATTTTCCGCCAGTCCTGATAAAACTTGAAAAACTTGTCACCTTAAAAATAAACAATAATCAAATTAAGAGAATACCATTTGGTGTAAGACGCATGCGCAGCTTACGTTACTTACATATGTCCACCAATAAATTGGAATCGCTGCCGGCAGCATTTAATAATAATCGTTTAGAAATGCTAGATGTGTGGGGTAATAATTTTCAGCCTCAAAAAGAATACGATTTAGATCAGAAACTTAACCAACCCATCGCCACCTCAACTGTACAAAATCTGCATACAGCCAGTCCGCTGTGGATGTTGGCCTCGCGTTCAGTGTGTCAGCACAAGTTACCTTATACGGCGGCCTCATTACCTTGGATTTTAGTGGATATACTTTCAGAGGCTCCCAAATGTGCCTGTGGCAAATTGTGTTTTGGTGATGCGGTGCTGGAACGTGCTGCCATGGCTACATTTGAAAATGTTAAGAATTTAGTATTCAGTCGAGATCGTTTGATCTATGCGGATATTGTTTTGTGTGGAGCCCAGTGTGCGGGGCGGAAGCAGATAGTGGCCTCATAGTCTCAGCTTCAATATTGTTTTGGATTTTTTTGAGATAGTTATTATTACTTTTATCTTCTTTTATAATTCTTTTGTCATTTTTATCATTTCTAGTTTTAATTATGCCATGGATTCATTTTAATTTAAACCGAATAAGTTTTTTGTTTAATTTTTAAACGTAAATAAATTAAGTAAATTACTTTCCAGATAAACGATTTTAGCTTATTTGGGATTTTGATTCGAATCTGTTTTGGAAATTTTTCTTTAGAAAATTTTTCGATATAAAAAATTTTTCTTTATCAAAAATTTTTCTTCAGAAAATTTTTCGATATCAAGAATTTCGATATCTTTAGAAAGTTTTTCTATATCAAATTTTTTTTTTTTAGAAAATTTTTCAAAATCAAAAATTTTTCTTCAGAAAATTTTTCGATATCAAAAATTTTTGGATATCAAAATTTTTTTTAGAAAATTTTTCAATATCAAAAATCTTTCGTTTTAAAGAATTTGTCTTTAGAAAATTTTTTGATATCAAAAATTTTTCTTTAGAAAATTTTTCGATACCAAAAATGTTTCATTAGAAAATTTTTCGATATCAAAATAATTTTTTTTTAGAAAATTTTTCGATATCAAAAATTTTTCATTTTAAAAAATTTGTCTTTAGAAAATTTTTTGTTTTAAAATTTTTTTTTTTAGAAAATTTTTCGATATCAAAAATGTTTCTTTAGAAAATTTTTCGATATCAAAAATTTTTCTTTAGAAAATTTTTCGATATCAAAAATTTTTCTTTAGAAAATTTTTCGATATCAAAAATTTTTCTTTAGAAAATTTTTCGATATCAAAAATTTTTCTTTAGAAAATTTTTCGGTATCAAAAATTTTTCTTTAGAAAATTTTTCGATATCAAAAATTTTTCTTTAGAAAATTTTTCGATATCAAAAATTTTTGTTTAGAAAATTTTTCTTTAGAAAATTTTTCGATATCAATAGTTTTTCTTTAGAAAATTTTTCGATATCAAAATTTTTCTTTAGAAAATTTTTCGACATCAAAAATTTTTCTTTAGAAAATTTTTCGATATCAAAAATTTTTCTTTATAAAAATAATCAAAACAAAATTGTTTTTTAAAAAAAAAGTTTAAAACAAAAATTTTTCTTTACAAAATTTTTCAGTATAAATTTTTTTCTTTAGAAAATTTTTGGATATAAAATGAAAGTTTTGCGATATAAAATTTTTTTCGTAAAATTTGTATGATAAAATTTTTTCTTTGGAAAATTTTTGGATACAGAATTTTTTCTTTAGAACATTTTTCAAAAATCTGCGATTTAAGCCTCTTTTGGTTTTTAAAAGTTCCAACTATTTAAACTTTTTTATGTTACTTTTATTAGAATTTCAATAAAACATAACTTTTAATCAACATTATTTTCTCTTCAATTTATTTAGCTAAATTTAAATACAATTTTGTAATAAATTTTTATATAAAATAAAAAAGCTCGCTAATAAACATGGTTTATTACAAAAGAAAATTGTGCAATACAAAATTGTGCTTCGAATAAATTAGTTTTGTAAAAAATTATATTAAGCTCTAATAAGGAACATTAAATTATAAAAAAGTGTCTCTTCAATAAGTACTTCGTTTTAGTAGTCTCAGTGTAATTTGTTGTCAGAAAAAGACAAAAATTCCTTTAACATTAAAACTATTAGTTACTAAAACAAAGTTTTTATAAATCTAGAAAAATTAAAAAAAAAGTTAAATGCTAAGTACTTGGTAAAAGTCTATATAATCAACCTACAATGGTACACAAATAAAATAAGCCCGTACATAAAAATTATTAAAATGAGTTCGAAGCTAGAAATCGAAAAGTAATTGATCATGAGGCTATAAGAATTTAATTCTCTACAAATATCTAAATGCTGTTTTGACTAAATTTGGAACGATTTCTAAGTTGGAACTCATAGTAACACAAAACAAAATTTGTGCGCTTCAAAAAAAATAAAAAAAAAAGAACACAAGACAAAATAAAGTAAAGCCCGCTATAACAGCCAGCCCATTCACCACAGCTTGGAAATAAGGACAAGTAAATCGATGTTTAAATAAAGCTAAGACAAGTCACCCAAAATCCCGATTAATCAACTCATAATTTACAGAGACAGAAGAGCAGAGGTATAAAACAACCGATTGCTATAAAGACTGGCATTAAAACCATTGAATCATCCATGGTATAGGGGTTAGGTTGGCGGGGACCACTTGTTTTACTGTTTTTGCGACTATCCGTAAAAGATAAATCAAAATCATCATCCTCTTCATCAGTTAACAAAGTGTTATCTTCTTTTTCTTCTTCCAAGGGAGGTATAGGTATTTTATTGTCTTCTGCTATAGATTTTTTAACATTTGCTGCCTTTTTAGCAAATACTTTTTCTGTAGTTGGTGGTGGTTCGTTTATTTCATTAATTTCAGCGTCCTGCACTATGGCCTCATTGTTTAAGGGCTTTAATTTGGGTATTCTATTGACATCGCCTTTGAATAGAACAAAAGCATTGATTTTGGGATTATCGTAGGAGCCTTTAATAAACTCCAGACGCACTAAATTATTTCGTATGTCAGATATTTCGTCTTTATAGTGTAATTTGCCGCGTGACACCTTAAAGTAGACATACTCATCATGAGCTGTGCCACGACCAACTTGGGCAAAAATATCCAGATTTGAGACTATTTCATGTTTGCGATTGAGTATTACATCGAAAATCTGTAAGGGAATAAAAAGAAAATCGTTGCAATTGATTCAGTAAATTTAGAATAAGTTTAGAATAGCATTCAAAGTTGTTGTCATAGCTCAAGTAATAGCTTTAGTAGTTCGTAGCTCTAAATACATATATAGTCCTAGGTCTTGTCAAAGCTTTAATCATAGATACAGTATTAGATTTAAAAACAGCTCTAGATACATAACTACACATTCATAGTTCTAGTCAGATCTGTAGTCATATTTTTACTTATATCTCTAAACACGGCTCTAGTCATACCTCTAGTTACAATAAAAACAGACTAGTCATCATAGCTCTACTCATATCCCTACTAATAGGTGTATTCAAAGCTTTAGTCTATTCACTTATCATAGTTCTAGTCATAGCTGCAGTCAAAGCTCTACCTCTAGCTCTAAAAGCAGCTATTTTTATATATCTATTCATTATGTAATCATAGCTGTAGTCACAGCTCTGCTCACAGCTCTAAACACAGCTCTTGTCACATCTCAATTTATAACTCATATATAGGCCTACCAATTGCTCTAAACACAGTTCAAGTCAGAGCTTTACTCATACCTTAAGTCATAAGTCTAGTCATAGCTTTAGTCATATCTCTAGAGTATTCACTGTCAACACTCTAACCCCTTACCTTCATATTTGGTTCATTAAAATAAACTTCACAGAACTTTAGCACCAAAGCATAGTCACCATCTCCCTCCAGGGGTATATCATAGCCAAATGTGGCGGTATGATAACGTTCTGTCCGATACAGAACTTCATCTTGTTCGGGTACTCTGCCAATAATCAGCAAATGATTACCGTAGTCTGAGGCAGTGCCCACATTCAGGGGATCTGATTCATAGTGTATACTATGTTTGTCAATATGATCATAGCCACCGGCATTAACTGCATACACAACTTGCAGGCTATTATCTTTATCATCATCAGCAGCTGCGGTTGCTGCAATGCAAAAACTGCTTATCAACAGAGACGACCATGAAAAAGTCAATAGCATTGACCTTACACTTAAACGTGGCTTCATGTTTTTTTCTTTTAATTCAATATTATTTATGCAAGTTGCTATGAAATATATTTTCCACTTGCTACTGTTTTAATGACTTTACCTGCTTTCGTGGCTTTTGTCAAGAGCTATTTTTATAACAAGCTGTTTAGGGTACGTGTTCCTTTTATTGAATTTTTTGCTGATGTTTGAAATTTTAATTTTGTTGAATCTGCAAAATTTAAATGGTTATAAGCTAATGGATTGTGAGTTTTTAATTATTATTATTTTGCAAAATTATTGATTTTTTCATTCAAATTTTTGGAAAAATTATTGTTTACCTTTTTTCGCCGTACTAGGTCAAATGTATTTTTTTCAGTTGATAATTGATCAGCTGTTCAAGTTTTGGAGGGTTTCGCAACAATCAGCTTTTGTATATGTTTATTTTCGATTGTTACCAGATTGTAATTTTTGTATTTCAGAGCAACTAATAACTTTTTTGAAAACCCGTATAATTTGAACTAGTTTGCAAAAACTTTTTTAAGACTATGAATAAAACCTGTGTCGATATTGGCATGTATTGTTTCAAAAATGTTTTTATTTAAGTAAAATAATTAAGAACCAGTCTTATACATTGCTATAGCGAAAAATAAATAAATTTCTCCTAAAAACTCATGAAATGCCAAATTTCTTTAATGTGAATAGTAAAGTTTTAAATGGTGTTTTCTTTTCCAAAAACACCTTAAAACTTATAGTGTGAATGGGCTATTAGTTAGATAGATTCACGATCACTAATAGCAGCCTCAATTGTTCCTAAAGTATGATAAAAATCGGGAAGGGGTCTGATTTTTTCAGCAGAAATAAATCTATCAACAATGTAATTTTGCAGTCTGCATCAATGATCGGCAAGTATGTCCCTAATGGCCGAGCACCAATCGTCATTTTCACATAGACAACACGAACCAAAAAGATGAAACGAATTAAAATACGAAAAATACTCATTTGTATGATAGCCGTCAATGAATGAGGTTCTTTGTCGCTTAATTTTAGAATTTGCAACAACAAAGCGCATGCAAAATAGTCTCTTTATTTAGCTTAAGTCCAATCGCTGACTCATAGACACGCATTAGGGCTGAAATCGGTCATGTTTAAAAATGTTTGGTTTAATAATAAGTATTTATAAAAATATCGAAATATGTCGTTCTTCGTAGTTGTTTTTATTTAAAAATAGAAGAAAAAATTACTCAATAATCAATTGTGAAACACTTTTTGCTTTTATATATCGCACTTATTCCTCTAAAGATAGGCAACTCCAATTTTTCACAATTTTTACATTTTACAATAAAGCGATGTACAGCTGTTCATCTCAAATTATTGTTTGAAAAGTTATTGTACTGAAAAGTTGTAAATTTTTAGTTGTTTCTGTAGGGAATCCGACTCAAGCGAGACGTCCGCCAGAATCTGTGGCTCCGGTGGTGTGAGAGGAGTCCGGATCGTCCAATAGCCCCCAGATCTCCGTCAATATCGTCCCTCCCTGGTGAGTCCCTTCTGGCCCTGAAGCTGTCCTCAAAGGAAGTCCAGTCCGAGTTAATTTCGTTTTTGTTTGTTTTTTGATATGTGTTGAAATTTTGATCTCACGTAGCGACTGGATACTGGCGGAGGCGTTAAGGTATTTCGCCAGGCACCGTTGAAATACAGTCGAACGTTTACCCCCGACTGCGGACCGAAAGCCCAAGGCATGGTAAAAACGCTTGACATCGGGGCTTTGGGGGGTGTTAGTACTATTACCTATTTGGTCCGCGGGAGATATTTGATTTTTCTTCTACCACCCACGCATGGAAAGGGGTTCCTCACCACCTATTTATGTGGCTTATTCCCCACCCATGAATGGGAGGCATTCCCCTATCAAGTGCTTATTATAAATATTCTGTAAGGAAAATTTGAATTATAAGCTAGTCATAGCTTTATTTTTATAGAATAGGGGGTTTTATGGTTAGGGGATTTTATATCTGGTGGAATGACAAAAAAAGTAGCAGAAAATAATGTTTACCTCTATATGCTTTTGTAGTCTAAGAGCAATTGTAAATTTCGTTAGTAAAGAAAGTTTTATATCGAGCATTAAAGTCAAATATATCAAATATTTATTGTATAAAAAAATGAAATATTTATTGAAAAAAGCGGCGGTTCAACTCATAACTAATGCATTTGTCGTTCGGAGCCGGAGTTAAAATTATATATAAATAAATATTTATACATATTTATATATATATATATATATATATATATATATATATATATATATATATATATATATATCCATATATAAATACATTATCACAAACTTCTAATACACTTTCAACCTATGGTTATTGGTATATTATCACAAGATTTGTTGACTATCGATCTCGTACCAGTTTTCAAACTGTTACGTTCTTTAACAAAGAGCGAATAACTTAAAACAAAATATATAAAATATAAACTAGAAATATTCCACTTTCACGCCTATTTTTGTGTGCGGTTGTGTATACAACTCGCCCTTTCGTAGTTGAATTCCGATTGGAGTGGTTTTGTGTTCTTAAGATTTCGAAAAATTGTACATTTTCTAAAATAGTACACAACAAGATTTTTTTCAATTTAAATCAGTGATTCAAATTTTGCTGAATTTATGCCTACAAACCGAATTGAATTTTGTGACATGGCTGTTAATATTTTTGTCCGGTCTTCCTAATTTAAACTTCCCCTTGATTGTACCTTATTATCCGGCAACACTTCTAAAATACCATCTCTAACTGTCATTCCCTGTGCTGTCAACGCTTTGTTGTGAAAACACGCTAAATAGAAGTTAAAAAAAAGTATATATGTTTAGTGTGAAAATTTCTTTATTTTATGTCTACAACAACATAAAATCACTACAGATTTAAAAAACGTAATTTGTGAACAGCCCCTTACATTCATAAAGCCAAATTTATTTATTTTAATAACAATTTTTTGTTTCGTTTTCTGATAAATTATTTGATTTTAAGTGTTGAATTAAGAAAAAATAACTTAGTTGACAACACTGCTGACTTCACAAAAAATACTCTTAACATCAACACGTGCGGTAAATGGTGGAATTTATTAAAACTGATTTTTATTTTAGTATTTTTTTCTAAAATAATTAAGTTGCAACAGAAAAACTAAATCAACTGCACAAAGAAGAGTAAAAGTGAATCAACAACAATTTTTGTAATACAAAGTATATAAACTAGAACAACAATAGGAAAATTTATTGGACAACCGCAACATGGATTTTGAAAATGAGGAAAATGATAAATTGAAATTCCAACTTCTAGCTGAAGGTTTAGATTTCAAGGAACAACCATTATATGCCAAGACAGGAGAGTAAGTGTTTAGCTTATGACCAAATAAATAAACTAAAAAATCTGGTCTTAACATATTTCATTTCTTCCTTAGCTATTTGTTTTTTCTGTCCAAGAAAGATATCAACATATACTCCACCGCCAGTGGCCAGTTTGTTAGAAAACTGGAAGGTTCCGAATCGCTTTTAATTAGCTTCGAGTTTGAGTTACAGAATCATAACATTTTAGTGGCCTGCAACGAAGAGGGTGACATACTATCATGGGATTGGAAAACTGGCACACTTAGAGACACCATACGTCTTCCAGCTGCCTTTGATGGCTTAGTTGCTGTTGTCGCCAATTTCAAGCTTCTTAATTTATATGGAAAATCCGATTTAGCTCATGCTTTTGTTTGCTTTAAAGCTCCTAAGATCAACTCTATACACTGGCGTATTTTTAACCGGGAAGCCAAGGCCTTTATTAACGTGCCCTGTGATTTAAAATTAGGGTATGTACAGAAAGAAAGCTAATATATTATTTATAAGAAATTTGAATATATTTTTGTTCCTTTTACAGCCCAAAGAAGCCTTTAATAGCAGTGGATACGAAAAATTTTCCAAATCTTGCCTTGGCACAAGGACATTTCGTCTATTTTTTGAATTACAAAAATTGGAAGTGGGTTAGGTGAGTAAAAAATGGAACAAGTCTAGTTTAACTGAATTTGAATTTTTTTTCCTGGTAGGGGCTTTACATAGCTTTTGTTTCATAGGTTTTTGTATTGGAGATATAGTGCTTTAAAGTTCTGGAATGTAAATTGATATATCTCTCTCATTTTCGCACCGATAGTGAAAATCTCGCGCTTTTTTATAATTTTTCATATATTATTTCAATATACCATAAAAATTATTAAAACCGGTGGAGTTCAGACAAACTAGACTTTGGAACTGAAAGATACAAATAGTCGATTTTGAACCTCAATATCTCTGTAACGTTTATAGATATTTTCTCATTATTAGAACCAAATGAAAGCTTAAAAGGTTGGCTACTTACGTCTATAAACCATTGGTTTACGTCATATGTTAGTTTTCGAGATATGGGCATTTTTGTACAAAAACCTAGGGTAAAATTTAACATTTCTGGTAATAGTTCCTAATGGGTTAATTCAAAGCCGATTAAGATATCCTCTGAAAGGTATTTCTGAGCACTTACAGTATATACATCGGTGCAAAAATAAAAGACATATCGATTTGTATTTCTCCCAAACCAAAAATTTCCGACCAAAAATTTTTATACTTATATTCTTAAAATTAAAAGTTCTTTATGGGCTATACAAACTTTTAAGATCGGTTCAGTTCAGCTGAACTAGACTTAAGCCCATGTCTTAAGCATTTTTTTCTTAGCACAACAACAATTATTCTAGGCTTAAGTCAATTTGTGACATTTTACGAAAGCAGTTCTGATGTTGTCGCAGTAAATGCGATATTATTGGTAATATCGCCGAAAAGGCAGTCCTGGATCGGAATCCTAAGATTTCCAAACCGTTCCGGTGCGTAGAACCGACTGCCGTGGGAACGCAGCTTTGATAGGGAAGATAGGTTTAAATATGAACCGTTTGCATAAATTTTCATGGGAAAATGTATGAGATAAGTTTCATTTAATTATTTTTAAAATTGCGGTTTTTTACTTCTATAACAAACTTGCTTGGATATCTATCCGCTGACTAGCAGCTAGACCGAAATCGTTAAATCGATCCAGGAAGAGATTCTTAGTCGATTAGTATATTAAAAAGTAGGCTCCACATTTAAATTTCAATGCGTTACAAGCATAAGTACAAACCCAATATACCCTTCACCTATGGCGGCAAAGGTTAAAGAAGTATAAAAGTATTGCTCGACTATATGATAAAGAATTTTGATCCTTAACAAAATAGCTCGTTGTTTCAAAACTTTATACCATTTTTAAAACAAAACTTATCTGTTTAATGTTAGCGCATATTTTCTCATAGCTTTGGCCAAAAATAACAAAGTCCTCTGGCAATTTTTGTATGAATTCTCCTTAACTCATCTTTAAAATTTCAACAGTTATACTTTTATTGGCCTTCCATAAACTATCCAACAGTCATGTAAAAATGTTTAAGAATTATCTTTAAAAAAAGTCTAAGTTTATAGCGTAAGTACAACTTAACAATGTATTTAGTCTGAAAGATCTGTACCCCTAAAACTTTCGGAACTAGATTATTTTTTAAATTTGTTAGAAAATCAAGAAATCAACTACAATTATCAAAATTCTTCAAATTTTACTTATTCCTAATTTTTATTACTAAACTTTTATAAAAACAACGGAATTTTTCAAAACAACGACGAATTTGAATAATAATAATTGTCGGTTTATGATAAAATCTTAAAAACTTGAAGATTTTTATAAACTTTGAAACAAAGTTTTGAAATTAAAAAAAACTAAGCAAATTTTTTTAAATTTTCTTTAGGTTAGGTTAGGTTAGGTTAGGTTGAAAAAGGTAATGCCAGGAGAGTGAAATCTTCACTCGGAGACCTTCGGGTCCATTGTGATCCTTTCTGAAAGTAAGTAAACGATAGCGGAATGAGAAGGAGAGAAAAGAGTGAAGGGAGAAGTTCTAGAAAGTGAAATCGTAGAGAAGAGAAGTGTTGAAAAAAAAATTTCTGTACTTTTGCAAAAATATTAAAATTAAGTTATTTATAGAATAATTTTTAAAAAACAACTATTTTTATTTTTGTTTTTTTTTTCTTTTAAAGACTGATGAACGCCCACAAGCAAAAAGTCACCGCTCTTCAATGGCATCCTAATGAGGAGTGTCTAGCAACTGGTGATGAGTTAGGAAAGATATTCTTATGGCGAGAATTTAACAATCAAAAGACAGTTAAAACTGTAAGTATTTATTTTTATAAACTACTTCTGTATGATTTCTAGTCTTATATTGTTTCATTTCTCTTCATTTTAGAGTTTATATCATTGGCATCATACACAAATTACCAGCATTTGCTTTACTGTAGCTGGTTCAAATTTCTATAGTAGCGGTGAAGAATCTGTACTAGTCAAATGGCATGTGGAAAGACCTGAATTGAGACAGTTTATACCACGTATGGTCTCCGATATACGTCACATTGCTATAAGTCCCGATAACACAAAAGTCGTTGTCTGTACAAGTGATAATAGTGTACATATCTATGGCAATGAACAGAAAATTCAACAAAATGTTCAAGAATTTACATATGTTCCTGACAACAAAACCGAAAAATGTAAATTTCCTACAGGTTTACGTTTGAATCCACGCAATAATTCTTTGGTGTTAAACGGTCGTACCGGTTCTCTGCAGTTTTATAATACCTACACCAAGAGTTTGCTATACAATGTATATTAATATTACTTTTTTAGTTAGAAATTTAAATTAATTATTGTTTTTAATTGCAGGTAAATGTTATAAACCAAAATTTATTATCCAAAGAAAAAGATAGAATTTTGTATGATATTCAAGTTACTAAAGCGGCTTTTAATATTGACTGGATGGCTACTGGTGAAGTTTTCAATGACGAAGAACATTTTCCGGAATTACGTTTGAAGTTCTGGAAATATGAAGAGGAGAGTCAAAAGTAAGTTTTAATTTTTACGGAGGTGATACCTATCACTGTACTATCGAGGATTCTATATATTTATAAAAAATTTATATTTTTTTTGTCTTAAGCTACGTTTTAAATACAAATATTGAATTACCCCATGAGGGAGGTTTTAAGGCCATTGAATTTTCTAATGATTATCAAGTGAACAATCTTTTGTGTGCCACCCTGGGTGAAGATAATATTATCAAAATGTGGTCTCTAGAAGATTCAGATAATATTTATAATGAAGGCAAAACCTGGTATTGTATTGCAGAAACTTCATACAAAGATCTGCCAGTAGATTCCATTTCATTCTCTCAAGATGGTTCCCTATTAGCGGCCGGTTACGGCAATACTTTGTGTATTTATAAAGCTGATAATCTAAAACTAAAAGCAGCTCTTACTGGGGCAAATGGTATGGATGGTTCTGTAACAAAAGCTCAAATAAAGATTCCTTCGAAAAATATCAATGGTGCTAAATCTGAGTTATCCGAAAAGCGTAAGAAAATAATGCAATTATTTACGAATATGTTGGAAACCAATGAGGAAACTTTAGTAAAAGAATTGCAAAAGGTCTTGAATGAAAAATCATTGGCTTCTACTACAAATATGGAACCCTTAAGGCGACTGGATGACCAACAAAAGACCACGTTGTATAAAAAGATTATACAAATGCATGAATTAAATTTGTACCAAAAAGTTTTACTCTATCAAAAACTGGGAATAGCCTGTAAAGTTTATCCTCAAATGGAAACTAAAGTTGCTGAATATCTTAGCACTTTAAATCGTAAGAAATACGTCGAAGACAAACTAAACTCTCAGACACAGCGCTTGAATTTAAGACATCGTTTCAAGGCAAAATATCGTTTGCATCAACATAACAAACAACAACGCAAATATGATGAAAATATTACTAAAAATCTAGTACCTATTCTGAGTCTTTTAAATTTGGGAACCACAACAGAACAGAAGAAGACACCGAAAAAAGAAAATGTTAAGCCACCCAAAATTCCAGGAAACTATTTTTTACCACCTAAACCTACAATAGCAGAAATAACTCACGTACAATTTGCAGCTGGAGAATATGCTCATTTAGTTGTAGTTTGTACAGAACATCGTGTATTAATTTGGAATCTTTTGACACTTCGCTTGCAGTCGGTTTTGAAATTAAGTGTAAAACATTTGACATTTGATCCACAAACTAATTTAGTGGCTGTCATAACTAAAAACAATGAATGTAAGTTTTTTTTTTAATTTATAAAAGGAAAAGTTTTTTTTGATTCTTACCAAAATTTTAGTACACCTTTTCCAACCTAATGTACCGCTGCCCATATATCAGCGCCGCGATTTGCCTAATTTGCATGGTATTGCTTGGATACCCAGACGTTATCCCAAACAAAGATCCATCAATGTTGACTGGCAGGCTCAGTCTACTTTATATTTCTTAAATGAAAATCAGGTATTTTGAAAAAAAGTTTATATAACATTTTTTTAAATGCTAAAAGTTATATGTTTTTGTTTTAGGAAATTATTTATTTATCTTTACCAAATGACAAAAACTCTGATGTTCCTGCTCCTGTGATGTTTGAAAATTCCGCTAACAATTCTGTGCAATACACTACATTTGGTACATATGCTACCAAATCGGTTAGCGACAAACAAACTCTATCACGCCAAACTGGTCCTTTAATTTTGGGTAACAAAGATAAGACGGCAGTTAAAGCGGTAAGTTATTTTTATATACGTATTTAATTTAATTGATTCATCATTTTAATTTTGTCATATATTCGAATTGGCGATAATTGCTGAGGATTTAACGATTTTCAAGCCTTTTTAAGTAAATGTATGCTCTTTTGGCTGTGTTATTACTGATCACTATACTATCGAGGAAATAAAAAAAGTACAATTTTTAGGAAAGCTTGAAAATTTTAGAATATTAAGATCGATCTTGAAGTTTTAACTGAATTTTTCTAAAAAACTTTATGATAGAATTTCGGGATTTTTACACCATATATTTGGAGTATGTATAAAGCAATATAGTGCAAAAAATCTGTTTTGAAGGATATAGAACAAAACATGCGCTATTTATCTCACAAACTAGACAAGATAACCGAAAACGGATTTGAAAAATTTAGGGTCGAAAACCTAAAGTGGCATCATTAAATCAAAATGTGTAAAATGGAGGATAGATCACATAAACTCCCGCACGACTAGTTGTGTATTGGATTCACACAACCATTGTAATGCCTGTTTTAACTTACGGTTGACAAAGTTTCATTCTTGGTTTCTCTCAACAAAGTACAACATTGTGCAAATATTGGCATAAGCGGTGCTCATAAAAGCACACCTCAAACAGCATCATGTTGTCATAGCACCCTCTTGATATTTTCATAAAGGGTATGGCAACTAGAAGTCTAGAGTCAGGTATACTTAGATACAGGCGGGTGGGACACATCAGTATACTGAGCTTAACGGGCTAATTGGGCTTGGAGTCAGATGTACCACGATCTGACTGTTAAGTTAGGAGTTAGAGTTTAGCACAAAGCACCAGAAGTCGTAATCCCTGATAGAACCGACATCGCTCTTTCAACGCAGTTCGATCTTTACAGATGGATCTAAAATGGATTCCGGTACTAGATTTCCTAATGTAAAGAAGAAAAACATTAGGACATCTTTTAGACTTGCGCACGAGTGCAGTGTCTTCCAGGCAGAAATATTTGTCATATGGAGAAAGCTTATCCCGGGTACTATAGCTGAAAATAGTGAGGTGACCATATACGTCGATAGCCAGGCGGCGCGCCGCGGCGCTACAAGGACATAGCATCACCTCCAAACTAGTGAAAAAATGTAGATTAGCTCTATTTGATATATCTTTCAGCTATAGGATTAGATTGTGCTGGGTTCCGCGTCATTGAGGCATTGCTGGCAACAAAGTTGCGGACGAAGTCGATAGACAAGGCTCGAGCCAAAAAGTGACGGACATTGTTCCACCTATCTGTCACTTTTATTTGAACATCAAATCTTGGATCAGCAAAGAAACCACAAGGACATGGGAAAACATACGTAGGTGTAGAAAATATAGGAACTAAACCGGATATTGGAGAAACCAAAACTCTACTAGGTCTGACGGGTTACCGCGTAACTCGATTCGAAAGAAATTATTTTCGAAACACAATGCTTTAAGCATACAAATTCGAACATTTTTATTTTCGAATGGAGATACGCAGTAACCCCCCCCCCCCCCCCTTAGTAGGACAAGCTTAAGAGATGTATAGAGGTCTTGACGGGACACT
Source organism: Stomorhina lunata (assembly GCA_933228675.1). Taxonomy (NCBI): domain Eukaryota; kingdom Metazoa; phylum Arthropoda; class Insecta; order Diptera; family Rhiniidae; genus Stomorhina; species Stomorhina lunata. The sequence continues at coordinate 99,363,566 of OW121741.1, forward strand.
GTTCGTTAAATTCTAGTCTAAACAGGTGGAATGGTAGCATTTCGGACCTCTACATACTATGTCTAGATGAGGATTCCTCCGAATCGGTAGAACACATTCTCTGTGACTGTCCAAGGATCTAAAACCAAAGGCTCAGATATCTAGGCAGTAGATTCCATGTTAAACTTGGGGATCTGTCATGGTCAAACTGCATATTATTGTGGGGTTTATTACCGGACTCAGTTGGCTTAGGGTAATCTTCTTCCTCCTATGTATATTTCTTTTATGAATCTTCTTCATTTGTATCTATTGTTGAAGGATCATAATGGTCCCAAGGGTCTGCGTGTGAAGGTTTCTCTTCGACACTACCTTTAAAACCTAACTTATCTAAGAATTTGTAACTTAGTACATTATACAATAGTACTCTAAAGTTAACTAAAAACTACTTAAATCCCAAAGCACGGTACGTTATTATAAAGTCCCTTTCTTTGTTTTATTGTGCAATTGTATATCCAACTTTGTTTCCGACTTTGTTAAGCACGTAAAAATAAATAGCTTTTGCGTGTGCGTAAGTTCAGTTCATTATAATAAAGTATTGTTTTTTTCCGAACCTTACCTTGTATTAATATTAGTTTATATTAATATATTTTTGTAAATGCGACTTTACTTACTTAAATGGCCTATAGTTACAACCTGTTTAGTTCAAGGTCCGAGCATATTTTAGAATTCCATGCGCTTCTATCTTGTGTGCATATTCTCCAATTTCGTATGTCAAGTTTTGAAAGATTTTCTTCTATTTGGTCTTTCTATCGAAGTTCTGAATGCCCTCTTCTTCAAAAAGAAAGAAAAAAAAAGAAGAATTGTAAATGCGACATTTTTAGAAATATAGCGTAGATGGCAATCCTTTATCGGGACCATAATGTTACTGAGTAATTTCGGTAAGAAATCCGTTCCTGGTTCCTTGGTTGACTAACATTTGTAACACGTTAGGAAGGCGTTTTGGGTGGGCAAATGTGATGTTAAAAAGTAAATTGTTTGTCAAATGATATGACAAGACAATAATTAAGCTGTCATCTTTTTATATTTATTGAGTAAAAAGTAGGTAGATTTTAATATTATACCATGGTTTCCTTCGAATCTTTGTGTATTGGCTGTTTAAAAAACTGAATAAAAATAAAGCTTAGTTGGTTAGCACATTGAATACTAAGCATAACATATCATATTCAGGCTGGGTTCGAGCCCCGGTCACGGAAACATTTTCTCTAATTATAAAATTCTATCAATAACACGCAATCGATGTAAAATAAATAAAATTGGATGTGAAGAAATGGCGAAACTTATATATATATATATATATATATATATATATATATAATTCCCCGACAACATTCCAATTGGAACAAGGAGTACTTCTTTCAGACAATGAGCTGAATCCGATTCTATTTTTAGACTCATTGAAAGGGACCTACGTTTTAACGCCGACAGTGGCTAGCTGAGTTATGAGGTGAACCGCCGCTTTTTTTTTTGAAAATTCATTTTTTTCAAGTTGGTCTGGCTGGGGATTGAACTTGGGACCTCGGTATGCTAGGCGGATGACTAACCTGCTATACCACGGCGGTGCACAATGGCGAAACTTCACTGTTCTAAAAATAATTGGAAATAGGCGTCTAAAACTATATGTGTCTGAATTGTCGAAGTCGCTCTGTACTTATAAATTAGGGTGACCAGCGTAGACAAATTGTTACTGGTTTACTTTTCTTTGCTTCAACTTTTCAAATAAAACAAACAATTTTTAAATTACCAAAATTTTATTAATATTCTTAAGTTCTGAACAATAAATCATAAGAATTAACATAAAATAAATCTTAAAAAGCTATGAAGTACTTTGGCTTTTTTCACTAAAAGTAAAGAATTCGATATAAATTATAGCTAATTATAATTACATAATACATTTTGCTTGCTTACTTAAAGCAAAATTTAAAAAAAGAAATGAATAAATTTTCATTACTTTCTCAAGATTAACTATATTTTGTATCAGTCGTTTTGACAACATTATAATTAAATGCGTGGTTATATCTGCAATTAAAATGAAATCAAAAATCATAATTAAACTAAAGGAAAATTAAAAACTTAAATTTGAAAACTGAGTATCAAATTTTTCAAATCAAATCGTTATAAAACAAATTTTGAACTTTTCTTTTTTAAATGTGCTTAACCATATCAATAGAAATATCAAACATTGTGCATAGAATTTTATTTAGTAGAGGAAAAAATCTCACTTTTTCACATCTCCCAATCGGGGAGCCGTAGGCACACGCAAATGTCGACAACGTCTCATCATTAGAACATCATGTTTGAAATAGCGTAGACAATGCCATTGTGGTACTTTCGGCATTAACATTTCGTGCTGAAATAAATTTGAAAAAATAAATAAATTATTTTGTTTTTCAAAGATTTAAAATTCGAAGATAAGTAGATACAATTTTCAAATTATTCCAGTTTTGTATTTATTTTTAACCAGAAGTTATTTTTGGTTTTATAGTACGGATTTTTGTGACCATAGTTTTTATTTATAGTATAACTTTTATTATTAGCGCTGTAATTGACTAACAATGGGTGTTGATTTAAAGGAATTTTTACTGGGTTTTCTAATAGTTTTTTTTAAGTGAATTTTTTACTTTCTATTTTTGTTATTATAATGTAACCTGACCTATATCGAGATTGTAAATTGTTTTTTAGTGATTTGCAAATATTTTTAGATCTTGTGAATTTTAAAAAGTGTATGTTTGTTATGTGTTTTTATGAAGCAAATGTTCTTAAAAGTATTTTATTAATTTTATTATATTTGTTCTTTTCTATTAAAAAAATATTTTTTGAAGTTATAACGGAATCTTGCATTAAGTCAGTGAAGGGCAGCACAAAAACAATTTATATGTATTGCATTACCGACTCCTATCACTAGTGATAGGAACATTAAATGGTGGCCTTCGCTTCTATATCACAATTCCAGTATAATTGCATTTCCAAAAATCTCAAAACGATTTTTTGTTGTGGTACAAACTAAATTTGTCACCCAGATTTAGAAGATCATTAAGTTACAAAATTTGTTGATCTTTAGGAATAATGTTGGACTTTGAAAGCATGTTCGATTTTAATTTCACATAAAGTGATTTTCAGAACAGGCCTGACCAATTGAAATTTTGCCATTAAATTATATAGACGGGCGGTTGGCCCGTCTGTGTTCAACATGAGTCATTTTCTGAAAACTTATTTTTAAAAGATCCACAATAAGAAAGAGTTTAATAAAAAGGGTGATTCATAAATCAAGTAGGGAATTATTGGTAACATTACAAAAATAGTAGTCCTTGGTCGAAATCTTAAGATTTCCATGTCGTTTCAGTTTTGCCCCTATTGCGGTATTCAACTCATCTCAGCTTGGTCGTCTGCTAGTCGACCCAACTTTCACTCAATCAGATTTTTTTTTTTTTTGATATTGCAGAACTAAAAAACTTTGAGTTCCGCAATATCAAAAAATAACTTGGTTGAGTGAAAGTCGACTGGCAGACGATCAAACTGAGTTGAGTTGAGAACGACAATAGGGGCAAATGTTATTCAGCTGGGAATGAAAATGTTCATTTCAGGGAAATGTTTTTCGATTAAACCCAAGTTAAAAATGTAATTTAATTTCAGAGGTGATAACAAGCAGTCATCCTGATCGAAAGGTTTCAGTAACTGGCATAATTAGCTTTCACTCTTGAAATTTTAATTTGCGGAGCTTTTCATAGTAGAGAAACAAAATCTTTCTAAAGTCGACATCTCTTCTAGTGATTTTGAACTTGGAAATTATTTTTTATAAAAAGTTTTTTTTTTATCTTTTAAAAATCCTAATTAAGATAGATGAAAACTTTAATTTGTTTTTAAAGAGCAATAAAAGAGACATTAACAGAATTCACGAATGTGGATCAAGAAATGCTCTTGGTCATATCTCACCCACTTTCCTTAACATTCAAGAACGATTATAAGTAGCGATATAACATTTTTAAGAACATTTCACCGCGAAAAATGCCTTTAAAAGCCCTTAGGGTTAGGTGTCGGTGGTTACCCAGTAAGAACAGCGTCAAACGTTTGAAATATGATGACTTTTACATTTGATATCAAACATTTTTTTTCAAACTTTTTTTTAAACCTGAACAGATGTTTGAGATCCACATTAATTTTCAAATGAGGGTTCATTTGAGTATAAACGTTTGAAAAATGATAGTTTCTCAAATTGAGAATAAAGGTTATTCTCAAATCATTATCAAACCCTAAGATGATTTGATAAATAATTTGAAAAATGGTGTTATATAAATTTGATATCAAACCTTATTTCAAATTTTTTTCAAACAATAAAAAAATGTATGTTAAAAAAAATAATGTTAAAGATATTTTAATGGAATGGCATTGCATTTCAAAGAAATTCGTTATTTCTTTCGGATTTTTTAAAATTGAGCCAAAATTGATTGTGACCATAAAACCTTGCTTAAAAAATGTCAAGATTAAAAATTCAATAACATTCATAGGCATAAGTAAATTTTCTTTGTTTCTTAAATTTTTTTTTACCTAACAATAAAAAAAAATATATTTTAAGCAAAAGAAACTCAAAAATACAACGCCATTTTATTTATGTTCCACATGTAGATGATATCCACATTTGATAAACCTTTGAGAATGAGGTTTGATAATGATTTGAGAATAAAGGCATTTCTCAATTTGAGAATAAAGGCATTTCTCAATTTGAGAATAAAGGCATTTCTCAATTTGAGAATAAAGGCATTTCTCAATTTGAGAATAAAGTCCCCTTTTTGTTGAGAACGCTATTATTCTCAAATCAGTATCAAACGTTTGACCTTTGAAAAAAGATTTATTTTCAAATCATCGTCAATTTGAGAATAAACCTTTTTTCTTACTGGGTAGACTCAAGTCTTTATTCTACTGCTTTCAGAAAATTTCTAGTTTCCTTCTTAGATTTAAAACATTTTCATCGGGCAATGTACAATATTAAAAAAAATGGGTCGAATTCCTAAGCCTGAGGTTGGACTCTGTTTATTATCTTTATTCTGCTATCAGCCAGTTAGCGCAACGAATTATAAGTTTAATATTAAAGTTTAATGTAACTTATACATTTAGGGGCAGTAGCAATATGTATAATTTATTTCTTTTGTGTGCAAAAAATTAGATGTTGTTTTCATAAAGATTTGAACTAGGAAGGTTTAGTCTACTTTTACATTAGTCATGATAAGCCAAGTCTTGAATTTGTATGAAAAAACTGACAGAATTGAAATTGGTACAAACCTGACCGTACTATCAAGTTTACGAAAATTTTGTAAATTTGTATGAAATTTAAGGAAAATAAAATAAAAACTGATGAAGAAAATGTTCGTTTGTGAACGTGAATGCAGGTTCAAAAAAAAAAAAAAAAAAATGAAAGAAAAACAGATCAAGTAAACAGACTTTTAAGCGAATATTGTGAAGTATACTTTAGGGATGTTGAAAGTTTCTTCGATGCAAACAGTTTATTGAAATTTGGTATTCATTTTGATTCGTTTTTAAAAACATATAGTTCAATTAAAACTCTTTTACTATTGTTCATCTTTTCGGCAAATAACTTCAAAAAAATATAGTAAACTGTGCATCTTTTAAGTAATTTTGATTATCCTTAAAGTATGCTATACAAATGTTTTGAAAATATCTAAGATTTCGATCGATATCGAATGCCGTAATTTGGCCCTGATTCGTGTGAAACGGGACTTAGGAATCATTTTTTGAAAATAATTTGTGGACCTTAGAATCGTTGCCCATGAAACTGTTGTGAAAGAAAGACTAGTTTGTAAGAAGCTTATATTTTGCGACAAATTTTACAAAAAATTAAAATTTTTACTTATAAACTAAGATTTATTAATGCTAAGGAATTTTTATTCCTTGTTATGTTCATATATCGATTAAAAAATAACTAGTTGTAGAAAAGTTCTTCTGATTCTAGAAAAACTGAATCAAAAGTAATTTTACTTTCGCTGTTCTTATTTCTTATTTTAATTTAAATTAAAAATAAACTTTGTGGGTAATTAATTTATATTTCTTTTCTGCTTCTCGTAGATTTTAAGTATTTTAACCCAAATTATTTTTACCAAAATAGATGCATTCCTTTTATTTCCAAAAAACCAAACTCACAGTTTTGTTATACTATAAGATTTGCCATTTTCAGAACTTCCTTATATTTAATATCCTTTTTTGTTTTACTTTACAAAAGTTCAGAGTTCTTTTTTTTTTTTTTTTTGTTATTAATAAGAAAAGCGAAACTGGCGCCATGCATTCTATTGTGTTTCTGCATATTTTTGTTTTCTTACCTCATTCACTTTTGGCACTGGGCCACATTGACCGGCTGGCAGTAAAAGGATAATAGTAAAAACAAAAACAATTGTCACTAACAAATAAAATCGTTTTGGCAACATTTTCTAAACAATTTGTATTTTTTGGGTTTTTTTAAAGCAAAACTTCTCCGGTTCCTTGCAATGATGCAATTTTTAAATTTAAAATATTTGTATGTATTTTAAATATTTTTTTGTTATTGTTTAAAATAATCTTATTTAATATTTTTTTATACACGGAAGCAAAAGTTTTTTTTTATTTATTTTCTCAAGCCTGTTTTATTTAATTTTTTTATTTAAATTTTTTTATTTGTTTTTATAAACGTTGCGTTCGCTCCGATTATGTTTCTTCCAGTCTCGTTTTACAATGATAATTGACTGGAGCATTTTCTAAGGCACACTGTTTTATATCACACAATACAAACATAGAGTAGCTAGCATTACGTGTTGGACAGACGTCTTCTGACTGTCTTCTACCATCTCAGAATCTAGCGCTTCATATACACCAGTATACCTACTCGAGAATACAATACAGTTTTGAAAGTATCACACAGACATGAGTAATAGAGGAGCAGCAGCACTTTAAAGGCAAAAACTGAGTAGAAACTGTTTAAAGTGCTTGACTCTTTCTTTGCTGGCGAATTCTTCATTTAAACGAATTTCATGCACATTCTCGGATATCACAGCTTCAAACACGATTTCAGCTCTATGAGCGTTTCTAGTGTTTGTGTTCCGTTTTGTTTACAAAACATACGCATGCAATGCTTTTTCTGTGTTTCCCCAAAGAACTGTTAGGAAAACGTGACCAACTAGGGTAAATTTTGTTCTTAAAATTAACATATTTTCGTGGGTCTTTTAGTAAAATCTAACGTGGTTCTAGTCTAATATTTACAAGAGCTATTCCACCGATTTCCGAAGGATCCACGCTTTGAGATTTTTATATAGAAAAATCTAGGCTTTGAGATTTTTATATAGAAGAATCCAGGCTTTGAGATTTTTATATAGAAGAATCCAGGCTTTGAGATTTTTATATAGAAAAATCCAGGCTTTGTGATTTTTATACAGAAGAATCCACGCTTTGAGATTTTTATGTAGAAAAATCCAGGCTTTGAGATTTTTATATAGAAGAATCCAGGCTTTGAGATTTTTATAAAGAAGAATCCACGTTTTGAGATTTTTGTATAGAAGAATCCACGCCTTGAGATTTTTATAAAGAAGAATCTACGCTTTGAGATTTTATAATAGAAGAATCCACGCTTTGAGATTTTTATATAGAATAAACCACGCTTTGAGATTTTTATATAGAAGAATCTACGCTTTGAGATTTTTATATAGAATCCACGCTTTGAGATTTTTATATAGAAGAATCTGCGCTTTGAGATTTTTATAAAGAAGAATCCACGATGTGAGATTTTTATAAAGAAGAATCCACGCTTTGAGATTTTTATAAAGAAGAATCTGCGCTTTGAGATTTTTATAAAGAAGAATCCACGATGTGAGATTTTTATAAAGAATCCACGCTTTGAGATTTTTATATAGAAGAATCCACGCCTTGAGATTTTTATAAAGAAGAATCCACGCTTTGAGATTTTATAATAGAAGAATCCACGCTTTGAGATTTTTATATAGAAGAATCTACGCTTTGAGATTTTATAATAGAAGAATCCACGCTTTGAGATTTTTATATAGAAGAATCTACGCTTTGAGATTTTTATATAGAAGAATCCACACTTTGAGATTTTTATATAGAAGAATCCACGCTTTGAGATTTTTATATAGAAGAATCTACGCTTTGAGATTTTTATATACAAGAATCCACACTTTGAGATTTTTATATAGAAGAATCCACGCTTTGAGATTTTTATATAGAAGAATCCATGCTTTGAGATTTTTATATAGAAGAATCCACGATTTGAGATTTTTATATAGAAGAATGTACGCTTTGAGATTTTTACATAGAAAAATCCACGCGTTGAGATTTTTATATATAGAAGAATCCACGCTTTGAGATTTTTATATACAGAAGAATCCACGCTTTGAGATTTTTATATACAGAAGAATCCACGCTTTGAGATTTTTATATATAGAAGAATCCACGCTTTGAGATTTTTATATATAGAAGAATCCACGCTTTGAGATTTTTATATATAGAAGAATCCACGCTTTGAGATTTTTATATATAGAAGAATCCACGCTTTGAGATTTTTATATATAGAAGAATCCACGCTTTGAGATTTTTATATATAGAAGAATCCACGCTTTGAGATTTTTATATATAGAAGAATCCACGCTTTGAGATTTTTATATATAGAAGAATCCACGCTTTGAGATTTTTATATATAGAAGAATCCACGCTTTGAGATTTTTATATATAGAAGAATCCACGCTTTGAGATTTTTATATATAGAAGAATCCACGCTTTGAGATTTTTATATATAGAAGAATCCACGCTTTGAGATTTTTATATATAGAAGAATCCACGCTTCGAGATTTTTATATATAGAAGAATCCACGCTTTGAGATTTTTATATATAGAAGAATCCACGCTTTGAGATTTTTATATATAGAAGAATCCACGCTTTGAGATTTTTATATATAGAAGAATCCACGCTTTGAGATTTTTATATATAGAAGAATCCACGCTTTGAGATTTTTATATATAGAAGAATCCATGCTTTGAGATTTTTATATAGAAGAAACCACGCTTTGAGATTTTTATATAGAAGAATCCACGCTTTGAAATTTTTTATATAGATTGTAACAACTGCAATCAATTTGCCAAATTTCGAGATAATCGGTCCACATTTGACCCTAGCTCTCATATAAGTCCAAATGTCGGAAGCAGCTTAAATATAAAAGTTTTGAGAAAATGTTTGTATGATGGCAAAATTTAGCAAATATTGGTCTTTATACAGAAAAAATAACACTTTTGACCTTTGTGGTGAAGGGTATCGTATGGTCGGGCTTGACCGACTATAGCACTTTCTTACTTGTTATATAGAAGAATAAACGCTTTGAGGTTTTCATATAGAAGAATCCACGCTTTGAGATTTTTATATAGAAGAATCTACGCTTTGAGATTTTTATATAGAAGAATCCACGCTTTGAGATTTTTATATAGAAGCATCTACGATTTCCCTTGAAATGTTTACATAAAAGAATCCACGATTTCCCTTGAAATTTTTATAGAGAAGAACCCACGATTTCACTTCAAATTTTTATAAAGAAGAATCCACGATTTCCCTCGAAATTTTTATAAAGAAGGATTCGCGATTTGCCTTATAATTTTTATATAGAAGAATCCACGATTTCCTTTGAAATTTTTATATTAAAGAATCCAAGATTTCCCATCAAATTTTTATAGAGAAGAATCCACGATTTTCTTTCAAATTTTTATAGAGAAGAATCCACGATTTCCTTTGAAATTTTTATAGAGAAGAATCCACGATTTCTTTTGAAATTTTTATAGAGAAGAATCCACGATTTTCTTTGAAATTTTTATAGAGAAGAATCCACGATTTCCTTTGAAATTTTTATAGAGAAGAATCCACGATTTCTTTTGAAATTTTTATAGAGAAGAATCCACGATTTCCTTTGAAATTTTTATAGAGAAGAATCCACGATTTCCTTTGAAATTTTTATAGAGAAGAATCCACGATTTCTTTTGAAATTTTTATAGAGAAGAATCCACGATTTCCTTTGAAATTTTTATAGAGAAGAATCCACGATTTCCTTTGAAATTTTTATATAGAAGAATCCACGATTTCACTTGAAATTTTTAAATACATGAATCCACGATTTATTTAAAAATGTGTATATATCCAAAATTTTTTTTAATTTCTATATAGAAGAATCCACGATTTCTTTTAAAAACTTTATATAGAAGAATCCATGATTTCTTTTTCAATTTTTATATAGAAGAATCCATGATTTCTTTTTCAATTTTTATATAGAAGAATCCACGATTTTCCTTGAAATTTTTTATAGAAGAATCCAGGATTTCCCTTTAAAGTTTTTATATAGAAGAATCAAGGAGTTCCCTTGAAATTTTTATATAGAAAATTCCACGATTTCCTTGAAATTTTTATATAGAAAATTCCACGATTTCCTTGAAATTTTTATATAGAAGAATCCACGATTTCAATTGAAATTTTTATATAAAAGAATCATCGATTATTCTTAAAATTTATATCGCAGACGACGCCATATTTCTTGCTGTTCTTTTGACATTTCATGATGGAAAGATATACGAGCCAACAACGAGTCGAAATTATTAAAATTTACTACCGAAATTCGGAGTCAGTGGCATCAACGTTAAGAGCGCGAATCATCTTCAGCGATGAGGCTTCGTCAAGAAACATAATATGCGTTATTGGTCAGGCAGCAGTCCACACGTACTCCATGAGTCATCATTGCATCCCGAAAAATTACGGTTTGGTGCGGTTTATAAGCTTTCGGCGGCGTCTTTGGGCCGTACTTCTTCCGTGATGATCAAAACCGGCACGTTACTGTGAATGGGAATCGCTACAGTTACTGTGAATGAAAATCGTTACCGTTCAATGATAACCGAATATCTTTGGCCCCAATTGCATGATATGGCTTCGGAGGACATGTGGTTCCAACAAGACGGCATTACATGCCACACAGTAAATGTCACAATCAATTTATTGAAAACCAAGTTTGGGGAACGTATTATCTCACGAAATGGTCCAGTCGATTGGCCGCCTCTGTCGTGTGATTTGACGCCGTTAGACTATTTCCTGTGGGTCTACGTCAAGTCTATGCCAACTTCGTAGGAATATCTCATGTTTTAGTTGGTCTCATTCTTCCATTCGCCATTCGAGAATGTTGTTGCATTAGAATTCCTCACAACACAATTGTGCTTTATTCTAGTTTTATACAGTTTTTTTAAGGGGTAAATTGTTGTATTTTGTTTTTTTTTGCTCAAATCCCCTGTCTTCCTAAACCTGCAAAATATTGTGCTCCACATAATGCATTCTGTTACTATGTGTTCCCCCCATAATATTTAATTGTTTATTTGATTATTTAAAAAGCAGATGAATACTGGTAATTTCTAGACTCCTCTTGAGACATTTTTTCCGATACAAATGTACGAGTAGTCGCAAATTCTTTTCTAATTTCTTTGGAATTTTTACTCATAGACTGACCGAGTAAGAGTCCGTATGACATGAAAAAAATGCATAATTTATGTTTTTTTTTTTATTTCTTATTACAATTGTAATAATTCATATTAAATAAAACCAGTGGTTTCCACTCTTGACTCTTACTAAATAATGGAACTATCGCATTAAGACATCAATTTGTTGGTGGTTTGACTTTTTCATACTGGAAGCGTTTTTCTATTTAATTTATTCTTTGCATTAGTTTTTTCACCTAAATTAAATTTGTGTGCGTGATAATAATTGAATTTGTGACACGCGTCATTTAGCGCGGACATAAAAATAGAAAAGAACCTAGTATTTGTATATTTTTTTTAAGTTTTTTTTTTAATTGAAAAATTTATATAGCGCCTCAATTTGTTTACAAGTACCATTTAATTTGATAAGGGGTCATATTGAACTTATGGTTTATGTAGACTTTTATTATTAGAAATTGTTGGAAATAGATACTGCAAAGTAATTAGATAAGTAAAAAGATTTTTATGAGTTACAGAAAATGCTATATTTTAAATTCAACCATTTTAACCTTATGAGTCGCCTTCGAATTCCTCCTCTAAGTCTTTGGATCATTCTTAAGTGACTATAACATTTTCTAAAATTTTCGCAAAGCAAGGTTTTGGCGTAATTTCGACTCCTTTTTAAAGAAATGGATGTCAATGCCCCAAATGACATTTTACCTTACCATTAATACGATGGAATTTCTTGACATTTGGTTAAAAAGTATTTATGTTTTATTGTCCATAACTCGAAAACTACTTCACCGATTTTAAGTTTGTAAGTAAAAATAACACGGTGTCACAAATGAGCAACTTTTGTAAAAGCTTTGAAAGCGACCTAGTGGGGCTTATAAGCACAGATGAGGACATACAAATCCATTTTAAAAGATTTCGAAACATGTGCAAAATTTCGAGATGTTCGCAAAAAACTGTTTTCGGGTAGATCGTAGTACTTTAGTATCTCCAGTACCTTTGAGGCCCTATGCTCCACTGGGAGTCAAGGATAACAGAAGAAGAAGAACATTCACATTTGCAGAGCGATTTCAAATTTTTAAATAGCTTTGGGATGTCAAGGGATCAAGCTTTTATAAGCTGTTTGCATAGGGCTTATGTTCTTAGAAATTAGGTAAGTTTTTATCAAAAGTTTCGCTATTTTTTTTAATGTTTTCGTAATCTTTAAAATTCAAAACCAATTATTTCAACTTTTAATCAAATTTTTCGATTGCAAACAAAATACTTTTTATAATGAATTTCTGGTAAAAATGTTCACAGGCCGTATTATCATGTTAGTAAAGAGTGCTCTAAATAAAATTTGTAGTTGGATTTTCTTAAATAAAAATCAAACCTTTTAATATAAAAACTCTACAAAATACGCAAATATAATGACATATTATACAAAATCACTTAGCATTAAAATGTTTACTTAGTACTCGGGTTTTGCAAAATTATCGACTTTTTTCGGAAACCCTCCCATTAAAGATTTTACAGTTGCTTCTGATACCTTTTTGGAGCATGTGTTCCACCTGCGCTTAAAATCGGACATGTTCTTGGAAATTATTTTCCTGTGTTCTTCAATTCCTTTTTTACCAGAGCCCAATACCTTTCCACAGGCCGAAGTTCTGGACAGTTAGGTGGATTTGCCTCTCATGGTACAAAATTGACATTATTCTTTGAGTACCACTCAAGTGCCTTTTTTCCATAATGGCATGATGCCAAATCGGGCCAAAAAAATGTAGTCACTCTGTGCTCTCTTAAAAAGGGTAACAACCGTTTTTGTAGGCACTCCTTTATATAAATTTCTGTGTTTATTGTGCTAGATGCCACAACTACTTTACTTCTTTTGCCACAACTGCAAATAGCTTGCCACACGAGAAACTTCTTAGGGAATTTTGTTTGTTTTTTGTGCGAAACTCTTGCCGAACATTGCCCCGTTCATCAGCAACATAAAAATCTTGACCAGGAAGTTGAGAAAAGTCTGCCAGTACGTATGTTTCATCATCCATCACACAACAGGTGTATTTTTTTATAAAATCAGACTTCAATTTTTTCGCTCGTTTTTTTGCTTCTAAGTTCTTTATAGCATTGCGATCTGGAACCTTTTGGACTTTGTATGTCTTCAGTCCAGCATAAGCTTTGACTCTATGTGCAAAATTCGTAGAACATTTCACCGTACGAGCTGCTTTTCTTAAAGAAGTGTTAGGCGCTCTTCGAAAGAGTCGCTCGACTTCTTTTGCCTTACCAATATCTGTTGGACCTTTTTTCCTCCCTGATCCAGGTTTTCTTTCAATGCTCAGGTTTTCCTTATACCGTCTGATGGCATAAGAAACCGTTCGAGGGTCAACTTTCAAATTTTTAACTATTTTTTAAAAGTCCATGACGGATTTTTTTGAAAAGTTTTAATTATATTTTCACGAACTTTTTTTTCGCAGTCCATTTTGATTGAAATAACTATTGAAAATTAATAATTTCTAAAATAATAGTATCTGACATATCTATAGAAACTAACTTGATCAAAAAATAAATTATTTCTTGCACTATGGATAAATTTTGTCTAAAATAGTAAATGCATATTTTTTTTAGAACACTCTTTACATAGCCTAGTCGGTTTTTGAAAAGCTCAATAACTTTTAGGTTTCGTCTGATTTAAGAAATTAAAACCACGTTTTATTAGGAACAAAATTCTATTTTTACATTGGTATAAATTGTTATGAGCCTTCATATAAGAATAGGCTTTAAAAAGCTACTCAAGTCAAAAAAGTGTACAAATTTTGCTTTTTTTCTAGATATTCTTAACAAAGACACAAGTGAATCTGTTTTCCTTTATTTGCTGTTAAAAAAAAAAGTAAAATCGGATACAAAATTGCTGAGCTATGGGTCGATAAGTTGACGAACCTCGCGAGGCCTTGTTAAAATCGGTTTTTTGCGGATAATTCTTAAATTTTATATTTTTTTGCACGATTTGTCATGTACTCAAAAAGGCCTACAACCCAAGCTAGGTCGTTTCCCGAGTTTTTTTTTAGTGTAACAGAGTGTAATTAAATAATTTTTATAAACATTTTTGTTGGAAATTATTTATGTATGTTTTATCTATATATCGAAACTACTGCAACGATTTCAAGTATTTCTTTGGTGCAAATATTTTAGGGAAATATTTCTATAAATATTCTTGGATAAGACCCATAAATCTTACATAGGATTAATTTTTTTTATCCTAACCCAAATTTATTAAAAATTATTTAAAATCCCTGTTATAAGCCTTTGGATGATTTTTGAATAGGGAATTATTAAGTGACTTCAACACCTTCTAAAGACACATTATTCTCAGAAATGAATGTCAGTGACAATCCACCGAACCATTATGGCGATGATATTTTTAGGGCAATTAAAATCAATTTTTATTATAAAAAATTATAGTTTTTAAATATTTACAAAAATTATGGCTGGAAAGTATTTATGTTTTATCGGCTATATCTCGAAAACTACTTCACCGATTTTATGTATTTCTTCGGTACAAATATTTTGGAGAGATTTTTCTATAGACATGCTTCATTTTTGTTTATTCTAACCCAATTAAAAAAAAAATGCAGTAAACGAGAGTTGTCTCTTTATTAACTACCCAAAAGCCTTTGGACGACTTTCGAATACGGTCGTTCGTTGAAAGAACGGTCTTTGTGGAGCTTGAGTTGTCAAAAGCCCAGGACATCCTGCTGTCCACAATGCCAACAAATTTGAAGAGATATATAGTAAATTATCTGAGTGGTCGTCAGTCGTTCGTAGAGTTTAGAGACTAGCGCTAAAAACACCGTAGAATCAAACAGGGAGTGCCTTAGGGCGGAGTCTTGTCGCCACTCCTGTTTAACTTCTACCTCTCTAAACTCCCAGCTCCACCGCAAGGCGTTGAAGTGATATCATATGCTGACGACTGCACGATAATGCCGACCTTCCATTATATGGGAGACCTATGCGGTAAGGAGAATTGTTATCTCAATATCATCTAAAATTTTTTTACTGAACGTAACCTGAAGATATAACTAACTAAATCCTCAACGACCCTTTACCACTTGGACAAAAGAAGAAAGGCCACAACTTGGCGTCAAGATCGATGGTGTACCAATTCCGACAGTGAGCCAGCCGAAAATTCTGGGAGTCACACTCGACAGCCTTTTTACTTTGTCAGCACATGCATTGTAGAAACAAGGTCCTTCATGAGGAAACAAAGATCCTTCCTATAAAGGAACACAACATTATGCTGTCTCAGCAGTTCCTTTTGATATGTAGTCGGATAAATCAACCAAACTTTAACATCACAGTTGGCATCTTCCCCGATTCATGTCGGGAAAGATCTTCGCATATATGAGGATAGCATACGAAGATATGTACTTGATCATTTAGATCATACCTCGTACACCAACAACTCCGCGATTTCAGGTTATCGCATGAATGTTGTATAAGGAGGTCACGGACAGCCCATAGCAGAAGAAGAAAAGAACTTGCCGCAGAAAACAAGAATCGTTCTGGCTCAACTAAGATCGGGATGAAGCAACAGATTAAGCATCTTTTGGTCCCGCATATACAGTGGCGTTCCCAACATATGCCCAGCTTGTGGTCAGGATTTCATGATACCCGCCACATTTTCATCTGTACTGTCAATCCTATTTCACTTAGTCCTGAGGATTTGTGTACTCATCCAGTGGAAGTACCACAATTTCTTGGCCTTGATCTCCTAACAGATGCCCCATAAAAACAATATTATAAAATTGTAAATGTTAGAGCTGTTACAACAACAACAACAATTACCAACAGCGCCATCTATATTTTAGCATTTTCTCCAAACTTTTAAGATACATGCATTGAATCAATCGAAAGTTTAAGATATATTAGTTTAGATTTGTTCGATGTATCTTAGATTAGCGTCATGTTAAAGTGAAAGATACCCTTAATCAAAGAGTTGGAACAGGAACTGGTCCTTATCATTTAAAGCTAGTCACGTGTTAAATTAATGGGAACACAAGTTATTTGCTCAAAACATTTAAAATATTTATAAAGTTATTGGTCGGTATAAAGCGATTGGTGCTGCCAAAAACTATATAAGAGGCTGCCTACAAATTACCTCGCCACATCATCTTCATGAGGAAACCAAGATCCTTCCTATAAAGGAACACAACATTATGTTGTCTCAGCAGTTCCTTTTGATATGTAGTCGGATAAATCAACCAAACTTTAACATCACAGTTGGCATCTTCCCCGATTCATGTCGGGAAAGATCTTCGCATATATGAGGATAGCATACGAAGATATGTACCTTATCATTTAGATCATACCTCGAACACCAACAACTCCGCGATTTCAGGTTATCGCATGAATGTTGTATAAGGAGGTCGCGGACAGCCCATAGCAGAAGAAGAAAAGAACTTGCCGCAGAAAACAAGAATCGTTCTGGCTCAACTAAGATCGGGATGAAGCAACAGATTAAGCATCTTTTGGTCCCGCATAGACAGTGGCGTTCCCAACATATGCCCAGCTTGTGGTCAGGATCTCATGATACCCCCACATTTTCATCTGTACTGTCAATCCTATTTCACTTAGTCCTGAGGATTTGTGTACTCATTCGTTGGAAGTACTACAATTTCTTGGCCTTGATCTCCTAACAGATGCCACATAAAAACAAAATTATAAAATTGTAAATGTTAGAGCTGTTACAACAACAACAACAATTACTAACAGCGCCATCTATATTTTAGCATTTTCTCCAAACTTTTAAGAGACATGCATTGAATCAATCGAAAATTTAAGATATATTAGTTTAGATTTGTTCGATGTATCTTAGATTAGCGTCATGTTAAAGTGAAAGATACCCTTAATCAAAGAGTTGGAACAGGAACTGGTCCTTATCATTTAAAGCTAGTCACGTGTTAAATTAATGGGAACACAAGTTATTTGCTCAAAACATTTAAAATAGGCCAAATTCAAGGTTAACTTTTTTACTTTCGAATTCATTTAATATATTTCAAGATCAAAATAATCTTTTCTTAATCAAAACATTATCAAGAGGTTGATTGAACTTTAAGATCATTAGAAATATAAGCAAATCCAGTGCCGAGAATACAAGGTATTAATAAATGAATAAAACTTTCGTTAAAATTTGTCATAAAAACATTTGATTAAAAATGTTTAAAGAATCTTGAATAAGCAAAAGCTTCGTACAGTAGTTATTGGATATAAGATATTTTTCATAGGAGGAAATTAAAAATTGTTATTGAAAACTATTTAAAAATTGTTTAACCCTTCTACTTGCCTTGGATTTGTGCCCTTCATATGACCCTTTCAATCAATATGACCCAACAATGAAATATTAACAAAATTTCATATTTAACATAGGATTTTGTTTTAATTTAGGACCAGCACTCAGGGGATGACCCCTACTTATGCAATGCATTGTATTGGAAGTCGGAAAATAGGTTATGGGAGGAAGGATAGAATAGATGGAGTAGTGTTTATGGCTTTGAATTTATCTATATTGCAACTGGCAGGGAAAACTTCTGGGGGAAGTGAATTCCACATACAAACTATACGGCTGAAGAACGAATTTAATGCGTGTTGTTCGGCCTGCCGGCCAATCGACCACAAAGGAATGAGCTCTAACAGAATGACGTGTATTGCGTAATAAAGTTCGAATTTCGTTAGAGCACATTTCAAAATATTAACAATTGAACAGTGTGACACAACACAAATTGCGACGGTGCTCCTGTAAAACAATAAAGCTCGATACCCCACTGCCCCGATGAGTACTTTCGCCATTTCCTGCACTCGGTCGAGTAGCTCCAAAATAGACTTTGAAGCTTTGGCTCATACATGAGGTGGTGTAAATAGTAAGCAGATCAGATAGAGTGAAGTATCTCTTGCATCGTTTTAGAAAACCGAGGCACTTTGCTTCTATCGACACTTGAAAGATGTATTTTATCGAACGGACATCACATTGCCCAGAACATCAAGAGCACCTGAATCCTCAATATTAATACAGATAAAGATTTTGATGTGTTTGCGCAACATAAAGAGTGTTCTAAAAAAAATATGCATTTACTATTTTAGACAAAATTTATACATAGTGCAAGAAATAATTTATTTTTTGATCAAGTTAGTTTCTATAGATATGTCAGATACTATTATTTTAGAAATTATTAATTTTCAATAGTTATTTCAATCAAAATGGACTGCGAAAAAAAAGTTCGTGAAAATATAATTAAAACTTTCAAAAAAATCCGTCATGGACTTTTAAAAAAATAGCTAAAAATTTGAAAGTTGACCCTCGAACGGTTTCTAATGCCATCAGACGGTATAAGGAAAATCTGAGCATTGAAAGAAAACCTGGATCAGGGAGGAAAAAAGGTCCTACAGATATTGGTAAGGCAAAAGAAGTCGAGCGACTCTTTCGAAGAGCGCTTAACACTTCTTTAAGAAAAGCAGCTCGTACGGTGAAATGTTCTACGAATTTTGCACATAGAGTCAAAGCTTATGCTGGACTGAAGACATACAAAGTCCAAAAGGTTCCAGATCGCAATGCTATAAAGAACTTAGAAGCAAAAAACGAGCGAAAAAATTGAAATCTGATTTTATAAAAAAATACACCTGTTGTGTGATGGATGATGAAACATACGTACTGGCAGACTTTTCTCAACTTCCTGGTCAAGATTTTTATGTTGCTGATAAACGGGACAATGTTCGGTAAGAGTTTCGCACAAAAAAACAAACAAAGTTTCTCGTGTGGCAAGCTTTTTGCAGTTGTGGCAAAAGAAGTAAAGTATTTGTGGCATCTGGCACAATAAACACAGAAATTTATATAAAGGAGTGCCTACAAAAACGGTTGTTACGCTTTTTAAGAGAGCACAGAGTGACTACATTTTTTTGGCCCGATTTGGCATCATGCCATTATGGAAAAAAGGCACTTGAGTGGTACTCAAAGAATAATGTCAATTTTGTACCACGAGAGGCAAATCCACCTAACTGTCCAGAACTTCGGCCAGTGGAAAGGTATTGGGCTCTGGTAAAAAAGGAATTGAAGAACACAGGAAAGATTTCCAAGAACATGTCCGATTTTAAGCGCAGGTGGAACACATGCTCCAAAAAGGTATCAGAAGCAACTGTAAAATCTTTAATGGGAGGGTTTCCGAAAAAAGTCGATCATTTTGCAAAACCCGAGTACTAAGTATACATTTTAATGCTAAATGATTTTGTATAATATGTCATTATATTTGCGTATTTTGTAGAGTTTTTATATTAAAAGGTTTGATTTTTATTTAAGAAAATCCAACTACAAATTTTATTTAGAGCACTCTTTATAAAAAATTGCAAAAATAGTGTTACGTAATATGTGAAAAGCCCATGAATGTAAAAGTATTCAATGAAAGCGATTTTATTGATTATTTGACTGAAAAAAATTATTGAAAGATGATTCTGAATGAAGGTGAACTCGATTCAATTATATTCAATAGGAAAACAAATTATAAAGTGGAATTAAGATTGAAATATCGCTTGTTGGGTCATATTGACCCAAAGGGTTTTAATTTTATTATTTTCTTTTAAATATGTAGTTTTCGTCCCTGTAATGGATAAATTAAAGTTTCACGTTCATATCCAATTATTTAAGGGAAACATTTTGCGTTTGAAAAACAAAATTGGGTCAAATTGACCCAAGGTGTGTATAAGGGTTAAAAAGAGCTTTTCGAAAATTATTAGACTTTTTTTTAATTTTGAGGGTTTCATATATCCAATAACTACTGTATGAATATAATGAGAATGTACTAGTTTTTGTTGGTTATTTTTGGAAATTTTAACAAATTGTTTATACACAATTCGTCTCACCCTAAGTTCAGATTGAAAGTTGTGTCTAAAACACGAGCCTACAAATGATTATTTAATAATTTTGACTTGAGGGAGAGGGGTATTTGTTAAAACGTGTGTATGTCTGAAAAAAGTAAACGTATAATACGCTCCACACTTGTTCTCTGCAGTAAAGGGTGCCAAAGGGCTGCGCTTAAATAACTATAATATTTTGTTATTTACTGTAGCAGTTTTTCCTCGAAATATTTTTTATAAAAATTTCGTTAATGAAATCTTGTTAAAACCACATTTGTTCTGTTTAAAGAAGATGTATATATCAAAAAAGCAAAAATATAATTAATTAAAAAGAACTTTTAGTTTCTTGTTAATTTTACATTGAAAGTGTTTCTGTTTGTTTTTGTTTTTCCTGTGAATTTCACTTGAATGTAAATGACTCAAGCAGATGTTCATGGCGATGACTTTGTTGACATAATTGATTTAATTACTAAATAAGTGTTTGACCCCGTATGTAAATTACAGTTAAATGAAATGACCGAGATATCGAAAAAAATACTAAATGAAAACAGGATAAATGTACTCGTATGTAAATAGTTGAACTGAAGTAGCAAAAACTTTTCACACTCACATGAAAAGGAAGTTGGAAACCAAATAAAAAAAGTTACACACATAGACTGAAGATTTAAAAGCCTTAGTTACTGGTCCTTAAACATTTTCGTGTCAAAAGTAAATCTTTTCGAATCTCATAGGGGTTTTCAAAAATTATGGGATTTCAAACATTTAATTCAAAAGTTTTACATAATTCATTGTCGAATTTTACAAATTCTCTACTTTAAGTCTTAAGGTAGGCCATAGTTTACGCGATTACCTCTTTATCGTCGCTAAATTTCTTTCCAGCGTGTACTCTCTTGAGGTCCGAGAAAAGAAAATGTATGTTGTCGACCAATTTTCCGACTGCTTTAATTGATTTCTAAGACGGCAAAGTGCCTTAATAATATAGCACACTCTCCTTCTTCAAATGGGACCCTTTTTCTGCGATTATGTCCTTCAAACGCTCTAATAAAACTACGAATTTCCCGTCTCTTAATTAAAATGGCAACATGAAACTGTCATTTGACGCCTGTCTCAATTTGAACTAGCCGCAGCATTTAGTTTGAATTTGACAGACTACCTCGCGTTTTGAGAAGAAAGTGAATAAATGTGAATTTATCCATTATACATTACTCAAACCATGGATTCTTCTGTTATCCTTGAATCCCAGTGGAGCAGGGCCTCAGCCATCCTTTTATATCGAATAGTTTGCTGCTTGCAACTCCGCATTAATTGACCTTCTCCAAGTTCTAGCAAGTGCATAGATACCAAACTACCAAGATAACTAAAGGTACCTACACATCCAATAACCTCGTTTTCCACGTTTATGCCTCCAGGCATAATCTTTGCCATGGGAATATTGATTTTCAGCCCAGTAGCCTGAGATTCAACAGTGATAATTTTCTTAAAGGTGACCAGAGCTTTGGCTTAAAAGACATAGGTCATTAGCGTATTCCAAGTCCTCGAGTTGTTAAAAGGGTGTCCATTGGATGCCGTATCTACCATTCAAAGACGTACGCATTATGTTGTCGACGATGAGGATAAAAAGTATAGGTCACAAGATGCATCCTTGTCCTACTCCAGTAGTAACTTCGAACGGAGTGGACAATTTACCTTTGTGTAGGACCCGACATTTAAAATCCATGTACATTGCTCGAATTAAGTTCAGAATTTTCGTTGGCATCTTACGGTTTTCTAAAATTCTCCATAGATAGCTCCTATTGACACTGTCGAAGGCCTTCATAAAGTCGAATAAACGCTAGGTAAATGGGGGTACGGAATTCATTACATTGTTCTAGTACTATTCTTACTGTGTTGATTAGGTCAACACAAAATCGATTCTCTCGGAACCCAAACTGATTTTCGCGGAGTGTTTAGAAACTGCGGCAGACGTTCTATTCAAAATTACTCGACTTAGTATTTTTCTCGGATCTGGAAAAAGTGTTATACCCCTGTGGTTGTTGCCGTCTTTGGAGTCACCCTTTTTTTGGTATTTTCACTAGTATACCTTCATTCCAGAGCTATATTTTACGCACAAATTGATGTCACAGCTCGCCGATCCTTCAACATCACATTAAAGCATCTCCGCTGAGATATTGTCATTGCCCAGGGTATTGTTGCGCTTAAGGTTTTTAATGGCGTTCTTTACTTCTTGTAATATTTTGTCAGGCGATTGGTAGCATTAACAACCTTCATAGCCGACTGTTTCGTTTTTTTACATCTACCGATGGATTTTTTGTTTTTTTAATTTAGGACTGCCACTCAGGGGATGACACCTATTTATGCGATGCATTGTGTTGGAACTAGGAAAATAGAATAGAAAACAGGATAACGCATTCCTATTTTCAAAACATGTTTCTTCTGCGCATCTATGTCACACCATTGAAAAAATTTAAATACAAACAAGTAAGAGTGGTATATTCGGCTTTGCCGAATCTTGGATACCCTTCACCAATGGCGTTGCAAAAGTACTTAATGTAATTCCTAGCAAAATTTGGTTATACTAGTATTATATGCAAAGAGTCTTTAAAATTAAGAGTCGGAAAAAGAAAAGCTTTTCGGTGGCGTCATCATCTAGAATAGTTATGCACCCAAAGGTTAGGTTGGGCAGGTGGCTGATGTCTAGGGAAGCTTCACTTGGGTTCTAAAGTGGTCCCTTTGTGAAAGATAATGATTACTAGACTACAAATAGAGAATGCATATTTAAGTCATAGAAACATATTTTACGAACATTTAATAAAGTTCGATAGACCAGATAAACCATGCAGAAAAGATGCTTCAAAATGTAGATGCCCTTACATTTGCAATAGCACATCGATTTGATGAAGTTTAAGTATTCTGGCATGCAACCCAAAAACACAGTGCCCAGTGAGGTTTGTGCACTTTAATTCGTACGAATTATCCAACTAGTAAAAGTTCTTGATTAGTTATGTAAAACTCTGAAGTTAGCGGACTGATTTAGGTCAAAGCTTTAACAATGATAAGCCTTAAAATTATAGGGTATACACTCTTAGTTTTAGATACATAC
This sequence comes from Stomorhina lunata, assembly GCA_933228675.1. NCBI lineage: Eukaryota > Metazoa > Arthropoda > Insecta > Diptera > Rhiniidae > Stomorhina > Stomorhina lunata. The sequence continues at coordinate 99,387,081 of OW121741.1, forward strand.
GTGAAATATATAGCTTTTGAATGGATGGATAACAGCTTTGTCGGAAAAGTTATTAAAGATTTACTTATTAATCTGAAGTTAGTTAATTAATTAAAATGAACACTTCATCAATAATATTTGGGATGTATTGTTCTTTCGATCTGTCCGATGGATGTTTGGAAAGTTTTTCTCAAGTTCCTTGTGCAATTTTAATGTGATTTAATTTATCAGCATTAAATCGATTCCCGGTCGGGGTTATATGGGAGATTTCACTAAATGTGAATAGAGCTCGCCCATTTTCAATATTGAACTTTTCAAGAGATCAGAAATACTTTTGTCAAATGTTGTCCCTCTAGAAAGTTTATTTTAGGCGCTATCGCCCTGAATATCAATATTGTACAACGTCTTAATACTAAATGTCATCATCGTATCTTAGGCGAAGTTATACGGGATCAATTGTCAAACGTGAACGGATTTCTCCCAATTGCAATTAAAAAATTTAAATTTTCGTTGATATGTGAGATACTTACATACATATGTAGGTTTTGAACGGATATCATGTAGTTAGCTGCATTTTTGTACTTCCTAGGAAGATTACCTATAATTTGATATATAATACATTCTCAAATGTTATCATAGTGTTCAAAAGTCAGACACAAAATTAAGATTAATGCTAAAATCAGATTTGTGGAGCTCCTGGATTTTACACAAAATTTTAGGATATTGTCCCACCCTGAATTTTATCATTGTCGATTAAAACACCATCGCTTAAACGCTTAATTATATCTACCACAAATTACCGAATGCATCAGGATTTAGGTAATCCCCTGCGAAGGACGCTATTAAATTTCATCAAAATAAACACCTGAGATATCGACAAATCAGGAGCTCCAAAAACTTGACTACAACTGAAAAAATTACAGACAGGTAGACGGACGGACAAAAAAACAGACGGACGGACGGACGGACGGACAAACAAACAGACGGACGGACAGACAGACAACCAGACGGACGGACGGAGGTCGCGAAATCGATTCTCCTGCCGATTCTGAGTTGATCGGTACAATTTGAATGGTATTGGTAATCAGATTTGTGGAGTATAGATTTTAGAAAATCCTCACACAAAGAACTATGTCAAATTTCATCACAATCGGTCCATAAACACCTGAGATATCGCTAAAACAATACTTGCAAAATGTAAACAAAATTTCTTAGACACGTACTTTGGGCAATTTTCTGTACATCAAATGTAGTGTTATGGCGATATCTCAATTGTTTATGGACCGCTTTTGATAAAATTTAATAACGTGCTTGGCGGGGGAATTTCCTAAAATCTGATATAAAATTTATGTAGGTCCGTGCTAAAGGAGGATGGTTTTTCCTATTTCTGCATTTCATTTTTTCAACAAACATTCTCTAATGCGAACTTTGGGCAATTTGCGATACATTAAATTCAGTTTTTTGGCGATATCTCAGTTGTTTATGGACCGATTTTGATAAAATTTTACAGAGTGCTTTGGGAAACTATTTCCTACAATCTGATATATAACATATTATCACATGTACACCAAGAGTATCTTTTTTCTCTTGTTATTTAAAAGTGTGTTTCAATCAAAAATTTTAAAATTTTCGTCTAATTTTTGGTATTTTTTCGATATTTTCGGTGTTTATACACCGATTTTAATGAAATTTAATAGCGTTCATTGCGGGAGAATTTCCTAAAATCTGATATATAATTTATTTAAGTTCATCCTCCAGGGGCTTCAGAAACTTGATTTCAACAGACAGACAGACGGACAGACAGACAGACAGACAGACAGACAGACGGACATCGCTTAATCGATTCTCCTCCCGATTCTGAGTCGATCGGTATAATTTTTATGGGGTCTACGATCACTAATAAAAAAATTACAAACGGAATCACAAACTTATAATACCCTTTCACCTATTGGTGAAGGGTATAAAAATACGTCAAAAATTATTTTTTGGTGCTTTAATTGGTAAAATGTTATTTGATTAAATATTAGCGCCATCTATATGTCTTTGCCTTTCTAAATTACAATATAAAAAAATAAGAAGAGTTTTCCTTTTTTTTAACATAGACTACTTCAAATTTATCCCCCTCAGATATAATACAAGTACTTTTTTACAATATTAAAAGTAGTTTTGATATGCACATTTTGGTATGCTCTCGATCTCTCTCTCAACGCTTCGGTTTGTATCTCCTCAATCGTCACAAAACGGTATCTTTTCATGAATCTCTTCAATTTTGGGAACATGAAAAAGTCACAGGGAGCCAAATCTGAGAATACGGTGGCTGAGGCGTTAACGTAACGTAATCATACGTAACGTTGTTGTTTTTGGCAAAAAAAAAAATGACGACTAAGCAGGTGCATTATCGCAAAGGCCGTGAATTGTCTTTTCACAATTCCGGACAATTCACAAAGATAATACTTCTTATTGGTCATACGACCATGTAGTAAGAACTTCTGATGCTCTTCGCCGCGGTAATCGAAAAAAACAATTAGCATTCACATTTAATCGAACTTGGCGTGCTTTTTTTGGCCTTAGCTCTCCTGGGATATTCTATAGGACGATTGGACTTTGGTTTCGATGTCATAACCATATACCAATGATTCCTCACCAGTTATGATCTCTTTAAAGGCAAATATGGATTGCTGTTGAAGTCATTTAACAATTCTTTCAGTCATTAGACGATTTTTTTTTTGAGATTTAAAAATTCACCTTATTTCTTAAACATTTTTACATATTTTCACTCATTCATCAGATAACAAATCATTAATTTTTAAAATTTAGTTTTTAACTATTCCGAAAACCTTTATCTACTTTAACTCCAACAATTTCCAACCTTTTAATTTTAGCTTATCGACATGTCCATCCATACGATGCCTCCAATGAGTTTGATCTGTGAGGATTTCCTCAAATCAATGATCAAATCATCTGATTCGAAATCCCAGCACCCCAACAATGACAATGATGATGATGTGTTAACCACGAGACTCAATGGTGTACAAAATGGTTACGGTTCACATTCAGATGATGACGATGACAATAATGATGGTGAAGATGTTAAAATGACTAATGGTTCCTCGTCCTGCTCCAATAAAGAAGGCAAGAAAATACGTAAACATTTAATGGATAAAACGGAGGAGCTGAAAAGGAAACATAAATCTTTAGGTATAAGTGACACTAATCCTTCGGCGCTCCAAACACCTACCCTTGCAGATGAGGAAAACAAATTGAGAAGTATGGCCAAATTGGCCATACAATTAGATTTTTAAAGGATTTATCTTTTTTCTTAGTTTAATCAAAAAAGTGCTATCATTGAAATTAACACAAATTAAAAAATTTTTAGGATTCTTTTTTATATTAATTCTTAAACTATGACTCCAAGTTTTTTCTTGATTTATTGTATAAAGTATATAATGATCATTTTACAATTTGCTTTTTTAACAATAGTTTTCCAGTTGTTTTTCTTTTCTTTCTTTAAATGCATTATAGTTATTTTTATATATAGAAAAAAAAATACAGTTGATTAATGTTTTCTTAAAATAAATGCTATTTTCTTAAAAATTATATATAACAAAAAAGTTTTTTTTTTCATTCGTTTGAGTTTATAAAAAGTTTCTTCTTTCTATGAGACCAGCATGACTTAAAACATTGTAAATTTCCCGTCTGGCAATCTTTTCCGCTTGTCGATCCAAGACCTAAAATTTGAGAAAAAAGAATGAGAAATAATTATTTTAAATTTTAAGAATAAGCTTAAGGTTAAAGGTTATTACGCTTTAGATTACTCGATCTATACACATGAACAATTTTGGGTCAACCCTAAGCCTACAGTCGCTGGAAATGTTCTTAAGAAGAACATTTAACAAACAAACAAGCAGGTCTAAGCGTGTGACTTGGTCTGAAAAATTTCGATTACATTTTTACAATTTTGCTTTTGAACTACAAAGTTAGTTTTCATATACGTTCCATTAAATTTCCATTTTCCATATTTCTCATGGTGGTCTTCAGCAGGACTTCTGAACTTTGACATCGAATAAAGGAAATCTAGTTAAAGCTAGAATTATCACATTTCTTGTTGCTTATTCAATCTGTTTGGGAACACTACCATGGACGGAGATATAGCATTCAACAACACGTTCCAATAATAGAATAATTTTATCGACAAAAACCTAATCAACAATGAGACCCATTTTTGAAAAAAAGCTACGCGAACAAAGAAAATTGTGAAATTTCAATGTATTCCGAAAGGCGAGCGACGAGCGCTATAGATTGACGATCACACACACTTTGTTTTTTAGAATTGTTTGATCTGGGCACCCACGACATGCGGTTTTGATAGGACAGCACTACGTCTCAAACATCTTATTTCTTGAAGGGTTTTCCTTAGGCGCAGATACTCAAAGCCAATATAAATCATGTCAACGGTCAAATTCTGCCTGATTTAAGTGTTAGATTCATAAATCACTGGACATATGGATACGCTTCACTCAGAGAAGCCGTACCAGACTTTTGGAAGCTTTTGATAATGTAGATCAGTTAAAGATTTACTAGGCGCCATGTCATGGGATTTGTTTGCCGCTCTTTTTGGGTTTTAACGATTTTTAGTTCCCCTTAGGACTGGTTAGTTTAAGTAGGTGCCTGAAGACAAAGTCCACGTCACTTGCCACCGGTCCATTTGCGTAGCCTGCAAGAAAAAAAAAGGAGATTCTTCTGTATACCAACTGAACAAGAGCATGTTAAAGCCAGTCAGGTGCTACAATAAATGAGTCTATTTTATGAACTTTATTGTTTGAGAGCTCTGATAGATCGTGTAGAATTCTGTTACCCTTGATTCCCAGTGGAGCATAGGGCCTCATGGTTTTATTCATCAGGATGTTCTTGCATAGATTAGGCACCTTCAAAATCCTTGTGCCAGCTACCATAGCAGGGGGATTTCTCGCTTGATTACTCCTTGGAGTAGTATATTCTGTTGTTTCTTTCCGTGGTTAAAACATCGTAAGTGCTAAGTCGATGGATGATGAACCCAAAGGCAAGAGCCACCTTTGTAAAGCGAGCCGCTCGATCCGATACAGACGCCCGCTTGCAGCAGCAACTAACATGTTGAACAGACGATACAATTTCGTACTTTACCAAGTACAATTATCTTAGACCCTTAGACCAAATACGTCGGAATGGTTCCAAGATAACTCCCCCTCACGTTAGCCCTGACCTAGAATCCCACTTCCGCATCTTCAACTAGGTTGCTCAGGTTTCCAGGATGTACCACGAGGAAGTGTGAGTAGCAATTGAATACAGTTATTACCTGTTAGCAGGAAACCCAGGCAACTGCATCCCAAGATCGTGTAGAATAGCCACTTTATTCTATACGATCTATGAAAAGCCTGAGTGCTGGACAGTGACAGAAAAGGTGGAAGAACGTCTCTTCTTCCTTAACATTATGACAATTTCTACAGTAGTTATTTATCTGAAGATTAAGTCTCATAGCATATAAGCCGAAAACACAGTGCCCTGTGAGGGTTGAAATTAGGTTGCGCAGTCTGGAACACAGGAGAATGTAGAACGCTTGCTATCGCAAGTTGGCCATTATATTAATGTAGTTTCTGTGGTAGAGTTAAGCAAACCTTGTAGAAATTGCTTTACTTGCAGTTTGCGAAAAACAAGCCAATCTGTGACCCTTCCGTTCATATCTCAAAAATCCCATATACGTACCTCCACAAAAGTCCCCAGTAATCAATCAGTCGAGGCAAGGAGTGGGAATGCTGTTATCAATGTAATAATGTAAAGTTTATCCAGAATATTAGCGTGGAACTTTGGTAAGGGACACGCTCTAATGATACTATGCAAGAACACTTTACATTAGTAAATATGTTGTTGCTGAGTCGACAGCCCTTGGCCGACAAACTTCAAGTCATTCCGGTATGTAGAACTGGCTGTAGCGGGAATTAAATAGGAGTTACACTCGACAATCTTTTTACATCGTCTGCACATGTCACAACAGTAGCGCATAAATTGTGATGTAGAAACAAGGTCTTAAAGCACTGGCCGGCAGTACTTCGGAAATTGACAAAGAAACATTGCTGTCTACCTATAAAGCGATTGGCCGGTCAGCGACAAATTATGCTGTTCCGGTGTGGTCAACATCGAATAGTGATACTTAGTGGAAATATATCCAATGCTGCCAAAATGTAGCCCTAAGAACAATGACTGGTTTCCTTCAAGTTACCTCAACACATCATCTTCATGAGGAAACAAAGAACCTCACAGTAAAGAAATATAACATCATGTTATCTTAGCAGTCCTTTTGGGATATCATCGGAGAAATCAATTAACTTTAACATCACAGGATGTTTAACCATCCCGATCCCATGTCGTCCCCAATGTATGTCCAGTATGTCGTCGGGGTTAAAGAAGCTCTTGAAATTACAGACTTTCTAGGATCTCCACTATTATCGTTATCTTATGTTGTAATCTAATATCGAGATATGATATGTAAACCCCGCTTCCTTAATATAGCACTATTCCAGAGTTCGAATCTACATTTAAAAACTAACTACAGTCTGGAAGAAGGAGCTAAAAGACGCATTTATGGATATATGCTATGCCATAGATTAGGAATAAGTTCATATTGAATACAAATCTTGAGGCTTTTAAAGCTTACATCCAACTAAAAGGATTCTTAAAAAGCTAATTTTTAAGTCTAAACACTAGATAGACGTTCTTTGTACTGAGAATTTGGATAGGAGTTCTGACGGGTCAGTCTCCGGAAAGATTAAGAATCAGTGCAACGCTATAGGTTAGGAATAATCATACATCCAAAGACTTTTAGAGCGGAGCCTTCCAGCTCTACAGCACAATGTGCGAACTTTTACAAAAGAGCTTTTGTGCTTTCACACCGACGATCTAGGTATGAGCTAGATGCAACTATGTTTGTCCCGCTCACACTTACGTAAAATTGTCTTTGCAAAGTCAGTGCTGCCAGATTATAATTTTTTGCTCGATTATATGAAGAAATATGTAAATTTGGCAACACAGTCCGTAAGAGCTTTCAAAGCTGTTTACCACAAATGCAAATACTAATGCATGTCTTCTTGGACAGGTCTGTTTTAGAGCATACATCCAAAGAGATGAACCTTCTTAAAGGATTTCTAAAAAACTGAGTTTTAAGTTCTTTGAACTTATAATTTGGATAGCAGTTCTGATGTGTCAGTCTTCAGAATATTTGAGAATGTGTTCCACATTCAACATTACGAAAGAACCCCTTAAATTTTCTGAGAAGATTTAATCATTGCTCCAATTTTTAAATGATGTATCAAAAAACTTACCGGCATTTCACCCGGACCAAACCAAGACGATTTGGCCAGGGCATTCCTCACTCTTGGGGTCTTATAGAAAGGATTTCTCAGTTCACTGGGCAAACTTTGTTCCCAGGCATCATTTTCTATCACAGCTATATGTTGAAAACGATTTGATTGGGGACGGGCCGACACCAAAACCATCAGACTTAAAAGTAAAACTAAAATTGTATTAAGAGGAGACCTAAAAAGAAATAAAAAAAAAATATATCTTAATAAAAGAAAAAAACAAGTAAGAGTGTTATATTCGGCTGTGCCGAATCTTATATACCCACCATCAAGTTGTGTTTAATTTAGAAACATATCTCATATATCTACAAGGGTGCAGCTAATTCAAAATCTGCACCAAAACTGGAAAAATCGCTAAGCTATTTGGTATTGTTGGTAAAACCTTTGGACTAAATTAGGTTTCCGTAGCTTTATAGTTCAACATTCAAAAATATTTTAGTGGTTTCCCCAGTATTTACTTTGATCAAAATTACATTAATAAGTTGTTAAATACTTTTCGTTGTGATTAATATGTAGTTAGGCTAAACACGTTAATAGTAATACGACAGGTCCATATATTTCGTTATGAGTTCCTAATGCATTCATCATATATAAAGTCTGGGCTGAACATTGATTGATGCCTATATAATTTCATAGGTGCAATCTTAATATAATGAGTGTACCTCCAAATCTTTTTGATTGTAGATATAAAAAGGGGATGTTATATATATAAGAATTATAGCCAAATGTTGACCGATTATAACAAAATTTTACACACTGGCTGGTATATATAGAGAGCTTATTCTTGCAAAATTTAGTGACCATAGCTATCATAGTTTCAAATTTAATAGCTTTTAACTGGCCTTTGCTAAAATGTTTGGTTTCCGTGAGTGTTTTTCACATGAAAGCTAAAGTCAAATATGGACTGATTCCTATAAAATTTGATAAACTGATCAAAAATTGCATAAAACTTCCCTATTTTAAATTTAATCGTCATAGCTATTACAATTGTATTCAATTTATCAGCATTAATGTGTTTCCCGGGGCGGGGTTATATGGGAGCTCTAACTAAATTTGAACCGATTTTGTCCATTTTCAACACACATCTTTTTCAAGATATCCAAAATACTTTTGTAAAATTTTGTCCCTCTAGCTCTTTTCGTTAAGGCGCTATCGTGCTTTTATCTGACGGACAGACGGACATAAACAACCTTTTCTTTATGTATTTTTGTGTTTCCATAAGTTTTTTATATGGAAGCTATGGTCAAATGGTGACCGATTGTGACGAAATTTTGCACACTGGCTGGCATTGACATAAGACTTCCTTGTGCTTAATTTAGTCTTACTAGCTCTTGTAGTTAAGGAGCTATCACGATTTTATCTGACGGACAGACGGACAGACGGACATAAATCCCCTTTTCTTTTTGAATTTTTGTGTTTTCGCAAGTTTTTTATATGGGAGCTAGGTCAAATAGTGACAAAATTTTGCACACTGGCTGGCATTGATATAAGACTTTCTTGTGCCAAATTTAGTGGTTATATCTGTTATACTTTTAAATTTATTGGCATTTAAGTGTATTTTGGGTGAAATTTAGCCTGTTTTCGTAAGTTTTTTGTATGGGAGCTATGGCTAAATGTGCTGCCTAGTGCTTATCTAAAACTTCTAGATACTAAATTTTGTCATCATAACTGTCATAATTTGTCATTTATTAGCAAATAAGCGATTAGCCTAGACGAGGTTATACGGGAGCTATGGCCAAATGCTAACCGATTTTGCCCAATTTCAATACCAAAATTTTCTCATAGATAAAGAATGTTTTTGCTAAGTTTCAGTTAGCTAGCTCTTTTCGTTTAGACGTTATTGTGATTTCAACAGACAGACAGACGGACAGACAGACGGACATAGCTCATCGGAGAAATCAATTACTTTAACATCACAGGATGTTTAACCATCCCGATCCCATGTCGTACCCAATGTATGTCCAGCATGTCGTCGGGGTTAAAGAAGCTCTTGAAATTACAGACTTTCTAGGATCTCCACTATTATCGTTATCTTATGTTGTAATCTAATATCGAGATATGATATGTAAACCCCGCTTCCTTAATATAGCACTATTCCAGAGTTCGAATCTACATTTAAAAACTAATCGTCTTAGAATTTCATAAGGATTCAGAATATATATCGTTTTTGATTTTTGAACCAATATTAAGGAAATTACAAACGGAATGACAATCTCAATATACCCCCCATTCTTTTTGATGGTGGATATAAAAAATAAAAATTGAGATGATCTTTGATCATTTCTAAATTTCGTATTTACTCGTATGTACGAGTACATTAGGTATTACATTAAATTAATTTTATTATCGAAAATTTTCATAACAATTTTATTAGGAGCTTGTTTAAATATTGTTAATTTTCAATTGACTAACTTGGCTTTGTAACGCCTTAATTTATAATCACGTTATTGGCCTTATTTTCAAACGAATGCGAATTCGTGTGACAACACTTGTCCCAACAGTATTTGGTGTGATTTATAGGTACATGTGACTTATTTTTCAGACCATAACTGTAACAAACTTTTTTTTCTATACATTTAGTTCATGCTATAATTTTATTGAATTTGATATGCAGTGAAAGTGTTATAACACAAATCGAAAAGAAATGAACACTATAAATATTTTCGTTTTTTTTTTTCACAGTCACATTCCCCACTTGGCACATGGTTAGTACTGTTTTTAGTCAAAGGAGGGTTACGCACCGGCACCATGAATATTATGAGGTAATTGTGATATGGATTTAACAGCTGATTGCAGCAGAAAAGAAAAAGTAATTATGAAATGATTAGGTGTTGTTATATTTGGGGACAGTATTTTGTCATTAACCGATATTGGAAATATGAGTAAATATTTTCATTATTGATGAAAAAATCGGTTGTACAAAGATTGAAGATTTCTACCTGATTCAATTCAGCCACAATTTTTCAAATAACGCTCATAAACTCTACTTTTAATAGTGCATTCCCATCCTCTATTTGACCAAACTAAAAGGATTGATACAGATTGATTGCAATAGTCGCTCAACTACAACTCATCACCACTCAGTTAAATATGGACCAATAAACAACAAATTGGGGCAAAGGTTAAGAACCTTTGCACCAATTTGACACTTTGTGCTATTAAACCTCTAACACGCTTACGAAGAGTGTGATATATATATATATATATATAATTCCCAGACAACATTCCAATTGCATCCGATTTTATTTTTAGACTCATTGAAAGGGACCTACGTCTTAACACCGGCCCCGAACGGCAAATGAATCAGTTAGAGAAGTTTTACATAGCCTAATACTCAATAACCAGTGGCTAGCTGAGTTATGAGGTGAACCGCAGCTTTTTTGAAAGTTTTTTTTTAAGTGGGTCTGACCGGGGATTGAACTTGGGACATCTGGTATGCTAGCCGGCGATTCACAAAAAGTGAAATAAATCTGGTGTAAGAACTGAAGCCATACGATCTACCAAAATGGCTAACTTTCTTTTTTGATGTGATAACTTGGATTTTGATTTGCGTACTTTTCCAAAGATGATGCTGTGAATGGGGAGATACTGTAAATGGCAAGTGTTACCTTGGAATGATTAGATTATACAAGATACTTCGTTAGCGGTAAAATTTAAATTGACAGTTATTAGGTATTTCTTAAAAAAGTACTAATATCTTAATACTCCTAAAAAGTACCGAACTCGTGGTTGATATTTTAAAATTAATTAAAATGTTTTTATATTCAATGGTTCAAAACCGGTTAAATTGTGTTCCGATTTTTTTGGTTTAGGAGATATATATATATATATATATGTATATATATATATATATATATGTATATATATATATATATATATATATATAAATATATATATATATATATATATATATATATATATATAAATATATATATATATATATATATATATATATAATATATATATATATATATATATATATATATATATATATATATATATATATATATATATATATATATATATATAAATATATGGATCAAAAATATAAGAAAAATTTGTTTTTACCCTATTCACCTCTTTTTTTTTTGTCACATTTTCGAAAAAGTACTTTTCAAAATTTCCTATAAAAAGTAAATTTTTGAAAAATTTCCTATAAAAAGTAAATTTTCGAAAAATTTTCTATAAAAAGTAACATTTTGAAAAATTTCCTATAAAAAGTAAATTTTTGAAAAATTTCCTATAAAAAGTAAATTTTTGAAAAATTTCCTATAAAAAGTAAATTTTTGCAAAATTTCCTATAAAAAGCAAATTTTTGCAAAGTTTCCTATAAAAAGTAAATTTTTGAATAATTTCCTATAAAAAGTAAATTTTTAAAAAAATTTCCTATAAAAAGTAAATTTTTAAAAAAATTTCCTATAAAAAGTAAATTTTTAGAAAAATTTCCTATAAAAAGTAAATTTTTGACAAATTTCCTATAAAAAGTAAACTTTTTGAAAAATTTCCTATAAAAAGTAAATTTTTGAAAAATTTCCTATAAAAAGTAGATTTTTAAAAAATTTCCTATAACAAGTAAATTTTTGAAAAATTTCCTATAAAAAGTAAATTTTTGAAAAATTTCCTATAAAAAGTAAATTTTTGAAAAATTTATTATAAAAAGTAAATTTTTGAAAAATTTCCTATTAAAAGTAAATTTTTGAAAAATTTCCTATAAAAAGTAAATTTTTGAAAAATTTCCTATAAAAAGTAAATTTTTGAAAAATTTCCTATAAAAAATCTGTTTTTGAAAAGATTCCTATAAAAAGAAAATTTTTGAAAAATTTCCTATAAAAAGTAAATCTTTAAAAAATTTCCTATAAAAAGTAAATTTTTGAAAAATTTCCTAGAAAAAGTAAATTTTTGAAAAATTTCCTGTAAAAAGAGTTCTTTCTTAGATATTTCAAATTACGACTATGGTCAATATTTCATAAAAAAAATTTTAAATCTAATGGACCATTTTGGGTTTATTCCGGGGGAATCAAGCTTATAAGTTTAAAAGATTACACTCATATGTGGTAAAGCCTTATTTATAGCTATTTCTTCTTTTTTCTCAAAATCTCTAACATGTAAATTACAAAAATTTCAATTATCTACCTCAGCTTAAATATAAACATAAAAATTCAATCATTTCAAAAATGTATTTAACATTAAACAAAATCTTGAAATTATAGACGAAACTCTAACAAAAAAAAAAAAGTTGTCTGCTTTAAATAGTCAAGTTTTCATTACGATATCAACTATTTCAGCAATTGATATAAATAAGCAGATAAAGATCGCAAAGACAAAAAAAAGTGTTTGAAAAAAAGGGAAAAATGTTTGCACCAACATGCGGAAATATTTATTACATCAAGTCTTGGAGCCCCAAAAACTTTCTTACGCACAAATGCTTTCTTAAGCATTTACACTCACTTTTCAGCATGAACGCAAAAAACGAAAAAAAGTGAAAAATGCGTGAGTTGGCAACAGCCTGGAAAAAGCTAATTTTCCAAATCACTTATTTTACTTAGTGATCAATATTGTAATATTTGCTATAGAGCGATCGTTAAGTGGCTCAGTTGTCTTGCCAGTAGTTGTTGTATTTATTGGACTAATATTAATAACTTGTTGTAGCTAAAATGCCGGTTACAAGTAGTCAAAACTGCTTCGTGAATCCAATAAACTGCTCTAATAAATATTTATTTTATTACAAAATAATAAAAATATAGAGAAAATGTTACAGAAGCGCGTTCAGGAAAATGAAATTAAAATTGATTTGCTAATACCATTTGAATGACGCGCAAATAATGTTGAAGTCTATTAGGATATCTCTATATTGGATTGAATATTGAAGAAAGAGGAAATCAGAAATTAGAAACGTATGTCAATTTATCTTTTATTCTTGGACCAACGCTCAATATGAAATTTTTTCTATAGAAACATTTTTAATATGAAATTTTTTCTATAGAAAAATTTTTAATATGAAATTTTTTCTATAGAAAAATTTTTAATATGAAATTTTTTCTATAGAAACATTTTCATTAAGAAATTTTTTCTATAGAAAAATTTTCATTAAGAAATTTTTTCTATAGAAAAATTTTCATTAAGAAATTTTTTCTATAGAAAAATTTTCATTAAGAAATTTTTTCTATAGAAAAATTTTCATTAAGAAATTTTTTCTATAGAAAAATTTTCATTAAGAAATTTTTTCTATAGAAAAATTTTCATTAAGAAATTTTTTCTATAGAAAAATTTTCATTAAGAAATTTTTTCTATAGAAAAATTTTCATTAAGAAATTTTTTCTATAGAGCAAATTTTCATTAAGAAATTTTTTCTATAGAAAAATTTTCATTAAGAAATTTTTTCTATAGAAAAATTTTCATTAAGAAATTTTTTCTATAGAAAAATTTTCATTAAGAAATTTTTTCTATAGAAAAATTTTCATTAAGAAATTTTTTCTATAGAAAAATTTTCATTAAGAAATTTTTTCTATAGAAAAATTTTCATTAAGAAATTTTTTCTATAGAAAAAATTTAATTAAGAAATTTTTTTCTATAGAAAAATTTTCATTAAGAAATTTTTTTCTATAGAAAAATTTTCATTAAGAAATTTTTTCTGTAGAAAAATTTTCATTGAGAAATTTTTTCTATAGAAAAATTTTCATTAAGAAATTTTTTCTATAGAAAAATTTTCATTAAGAAATTTTTTCTATAGAAAAATTTTCATTAAGAAATTTTTTCTATAGAAAAATTTTCATTAAGAAATTTTTTCTATAGAAAAATTTTCATTAAGAAATTTTTTCTATAGAAAAATTTTCATTAAGAAATTTTTTCTATAGAAAAATTTTCATTAAGAAATTTTTTCTATAGAAAAATTTTCATTAAGAAATTTTTTCTATAGAAAAATTTTCATTAAGAAATTTTTATATAGAAAAATTTTTATTAAGAAATTTTTTCTATAGAAAAAATTTAATTAAGAAATTTTTTTCTATAGAAAAATTTTCATTAAGAAATTTTTTCTGTAGAAAAATTTTCATTGAGAAATTTTTTCTGTAGAAAAATTTTCATTGAGAAATTTTTTCTGTAGAAAAATTTTCATTGAGAAATTTTTATATAGAAAAATTTTCATTAAGAAATTTTTTCTATAGAAAAAATTTAATTAAGAAATTTTTTTCTATAAAAAAATTTTCATTAAGAAATTTTTTCTATAGAAAAATTTTCGTTAAGAAATTTTTTCTATAGAGAAATTTTCATTAAGAATTTTTTTCTATAGAAAAATTTTCATTAAGAAATTTTTTCTATAGAAAAATTTTCATTAAGAAATTTTTTCTATAGAAAAATTTTCATTAAGAAATTTTTTCTTTAGAAAGATATTCATTGAGAAATATTTTATAGAAAAATTTTCATTAAGAAATTTTTTCTATAGAAAAATTTTCATTAAGAAATTTTTTCTATAGAAAAATTTTCATTAAAAAATTTTTTCTATAGAAAAATTTTCATTAAAAAAATTTTTTCTATACAAAAATTTTCATTAAGAAATTTTTCTGTAAAAAATTTTCATTAAGAAATTTTTTCTTTAGAAAAATTTTCATTAAGAAATTTTTTCTTTAGAAAAATTTTCATTAAGAAATTTTTTCTTTAGAAAAATTTTCATTGAGAAACTTTTTCTTTAGAAAAATTTTCATTAAGAAATTTTTTCTATAGAAAAATTTTCATTAAGAAATTTTTTCTATAGAAAAATTTTCATTAAGAAATTTTTTCTATAGAAAAATTATCATTAAGAAATGTTTTCTATAGAAAAATTATCATTAAGAAATTTTTTCTATAGAAAAATTTTCATTAAGAAATTTTTTCTTTAGAAAAATTTTCATTAAGAAATTTTTTCTTTAGAAAAATTTTCATTAAGAAATTTTTTCTTTAGAAAAATTTTCATTGAGAAACTTTTTCTTTAGAAAAATTTTCATTAAGAAATTTTTTCTATAGAAAAATTTTCATTAAGAAATTTTTTCTATAGATAAATTTTCATTAAGAAATTTTTTCTATAGAAAAATTATCATTAAGAAATGTTTTCTATAGAAAAATTATCATTAAGAAATTTTTTCTATAGAAAAATTTTCTATATAAAATTTTTTTCTATAGAAAAATTTTCAATATGAAGTTTTTTCTATAGAAAAATTTTCGATATAAAAATTTTTCTATAGAATAATTTTCGATATGAAATTTTTTCTATTTCGATATAAAATTTTTTCTCTAGAAAAATTTTCAAATTGAAAATGACTATAATTTTCAAATTTGATTAAATAATGCATTCACATTATTGTGGTTTTCTCATTAGCGGAAAAGATCACCCACCAGCCAGACAAAGGTTTTCAATTGTAGCAAATCATCTTTGTTTATGTGATCAGTAGCGTGGATCAGTAAATCACTATAGAGTGGATCAGTAGCGCATAATTTGATTGTATACCAGTTACTTGATTACTTTAGTTTAACAGTTGAAACCAAAACTAGTAGTTTATTGGCACAATACGACTGACTATTCGTATAATTATGTAAATAATTTATTTGAATGCGACAATCAGACACGCAATTACAACATTTGTAAAAGAAAAATTTGAAAGCCTAAAGAAAACTAAAAATTATGTCATCAAAACTTAAATTTGCACTCAAGTTTTGTGAATAAGTTTGCAGACAAAGAAAATTAATTCGTCCCCTTAAGATCAAAAGTGGAACAAATTAAGAGAAATGTAACGGAGAAGATCACGAAAGTGGCTTGACTTTCATATTTTTTTTTCTCTAAAATAAATTAAGGGCTCAAATTATAATCGTTAAACGTAAGATCGTTAAAGTAATGAATACCAACATTTAAGTAATTAAATGTCACAAAACTATCGGATTACTAACAAAATATATCATATAACATTTAAAGTTATATACGTTGTAATTATAAAAATATATATACCGGATTTCGAATCATTGATTGCCTAAATCATGTAATATCTCACCCATGTAATCAGACGCGGTTAAACGAGACAAGTGAGTAAAGGGAGTTATATTCGCTTGTGTCGAATATAATATAGCCAACATCAAATTATATTACATATATCAAAAAGAGTTCCTAAAGTAACACCAGACCTACAATATAATACAACCAGATTTTATTTATATAAACTTTATTTAAGAACAGAGCCTTGGTTTTAGTGTGCAAAAGAAAATAACTTAATCTCGTATATAGTTTAGGAAATATCAGAAAATTAAAAAATTTTCTATAGAAAAAGTTTTATATTGAAAATTTTTCTATAGAAAAAATTTCAAATTGAAAATTTTTTCTATAGAAAAAATTTCATATTGAAAATTTTTCTATAGAAAAAATTTCTTAATGAAAATTTTCCATAGAAAAAATTTCTTAATGAAAATTTTTCCATAGAAAAAATTTCATATTGAAAATTTTTCTTTAGAAAAAATTTCATATTGAAAATTTTTCCATAGAAAAAATTTCTTAATGAAAATTTTTCAGTAGAAAAAATTTCTTAATAAAAATTTTTCTATAGAAAAAATTTCTTAATGAAAATTTTTCAGTAGAAAAAATTTCTTATTGAAAATTTTTCTGTAGAAAAAATTTCATATTGAAAATTTTTCTATAGAAAAAACTTCTTAATGAAAATTTTTCCATAGAAAAAATTTCTTACTGAAAATTTTTCCATAGAAAAAATTTCTTAATGAAAATTTTTCCATAGAAAAAATTTCTTAATGAAAATTTTTCTATAGAAAAAATTTCTTAATGAAAATTTTTCTATAGAAAAAATTTCTTAATGAAAATTTTTCTATAGAAAAAATTTCTTAATGAAAATTTTTCTATAGAAAAAATTTCTTAATGAAAATTTTTCTATAGAAAAAATTTCTTAATGAAAATTTTTCTATAGAAAAAATTTCTTAGTGAAAATTTTTCTATAGAAAAAATTTCATATTGAAAATTTTTCTATAGAAAAAATTTTTCTATAGAAAAAATTTTATATTGAAAATTTGTCCATAGAAAAAATTTCTTAATAAAAATTTTTCTATAGAAAAAATTTTTTAATGAAAATTTTTCAGTAGAAAAAATTTCTTATTGAAAATTTTTCTGTAGAAAAAATTACATATTGAAAATTTTTCTTTAGAAAAAATTTCATATTGAAAATTTTTCTTTAGAAAAAATTTCATATTGAAAATTTTTCTTTAGAAAAAATTTCATGTTGAAAATTTTTCTTCAGAAAAATTTTAATATTGAAAATTTTTCTTTAGACAAAATTTCATATTGAAAATTTTTCTTTAGAAAAAATTTCATATTGAAAATTTTTCTATAGAAAAAATTTCATATTGAAAACTTTTCTATAGAAAAAATTTCATATTGAAAGTTTTTCTATAGAAAAAATTTCTTAATGAAAATTTTTCTATAGAAAAAATTTCATATTGAAAATTTTTCTATAGAAAAAATTTCATATATTTCATATTTTTCTATAGAAAAATTTTCAATATGAAATTTTTTCTATAGAAAAGTTTTTTATATGAAATTTTTTCTATAGAAAAATTTTCAATATGAAATTTTTTCTAAAGAAAAATTTTCAATATAAAATTTTGTCTAAAGAAAAATTTTCAATATGAAATTTTTTCTGAAGAAAAATTTTCAATATGAAATTTTTTCTAAAGAAAAATTTTCAATATGAAATTTTTTCTATAGAAAAATTTTCAATATGAAATTTTTTCTATAGAGAAATTTTCAATATGAAATTATTTCTATAGAAAAATTTTCAATATGAAATTTTTTTGATACAAAAATTTTCAATATGAAAATTTTTCTTTTTTTTCTATAGAAAAATTTCAATATGAAAAGTTTTCTATAGAAAAATTTCATATTGAAAATTTTTCTATAGAAAAATTTCGTATTGAAAATTTTTTTATAGAAAAATTTCATATTGACAAATTTTTCTATGGAAAAATTTCATATTGAAAATTTTTCTATAGAAAAAATTTCATATTGAAAATTTTTCTATAGAAAAAATTTCTTAATGAAAATTTTTCCATAGAAAAAATTTCTTAATGAAAATTTTTCTATAGAAAAAATTTCTTAATGAAAATTTTGCTATTGAAAAAATTTTTCTATAGAAAAAATTTCATATTAAAAAATTTCATATTGAAAATTTTTCTATAGAAAAAATTTCATATTAAAAATTTTTCTATAGAAAAAATTTCATATTAAAAATTTTTCTATAGAAAAAATTTCATATTAAAAATTTTTCTATAGAAAAAATTTCATATTAAAAATTTTTCTATAGAAACAATTTTATATTGAAAATTTTTCTATAGAAACAATTTTATATTAAAAATTTTTCTACAAAAAAAATTTCATATTGAAAATTTTTCTATAGAAAAAATGTCATATTGAAAATTTTGCTATAGAAAAAATGTCATATTGAAAATTTTTCTATAGAAAAAATTTCATATTGAAAATTTTTCTATAGAAAAAATTTTATATTGAATTTTTTCTATAGAAAAAAATTCATATTGAATTTTTTCTATTGAAAAAATATATTGAAAATTTTTCTATAGAAAAAATTTCATATTGAAAATTTTTCTATAGAAAAAATTTCATATTGAAAATTTTTCTATAGAAAAAATTTCATATTGAAAATTTTTCTATAGAAAACATTTCATATTGAAAATTTTTGTATAGAAAAAATTTCATATTGAAAATTTTTCTTTAGAAAAAATTTCATATTGAAAATTTTTCTTTAGAAAAAATTTCATAATGAAAATTTTTCTTTAGAAAAAATTTCATATTGAAAATTTTTCTTTAGAAAAAATTTCATATGGAAAATTTTTCTTTAGAAAAAATTTCATATTGAAAATTTTTCTTTAGGAAAAATTTCATATTGAAATTTTTTCTATAGAAAAAATTTCATATTGAAAATTTTTCTTTAAAAAAAATTTCATATTGAAAATTTTTCTTTAGGAAAAATTTCATATTGAAAATTTTTCTATAGAAAAAATTTCATATTGAAAATTTTTCTATAGAAAAAATTTCATATAGAAAATTTTTTTATAGAAAAAATTTCATATTGAAAATTTTTCTATAGAAAAAATTTCATATTGAAAATTTTTCTATAGAAAAAATTTCATATTGGAAATTTTTCTATAGAAAAAATTTCATATTGAAAATTTTTCTATAGAAAAAATTTCATATTAAAAAAAATTTCATATTGAAGTTTTTCTATAGAAAAAATTTCATATTGAAAAATTTTTGTATAGAAAAAATTCTATGATGTATAACTTGGTTATTGTGATCATAACTAATCACTGACCTATTTTTATTTTATGTAAAATATTGCCAAAAAATTATTTTTTTTGTAGTCCAAAACTGTTTTGTGTATTTTTCAAAAACTCCATTATTTTTCATATTTTCCACCCATTTTCTTGTTTTTCATTTTTCAATTTTCTATTACACCTGTAATTGTTGTCTTGTAAAAAAATAATTGAAAATTTGTATTTTTTCTTAACTTATTGTTGTTTAGTTGTCGTTTATGAAATTTGTTTGCAATATTTAAAATTAACTAAAGTTGTTTTTGTTTTTTCATTAGTTTAATGTTGTAATATTTATACAAACTGTGAAAGATTTGAATCAATATTTGCCAGAGACAAATATTTAAATAGTTAAAGTCTATTTGTAAGCCAAGATTTATGTTTGTAAGACTCTTATAAATTGCCTAAACGTCTTAGGATTAATCCTAGTTGGAGTGGGGAAATAAATATGCAAATTAGGGGTAATGGATATATTGGGATTAAATCAAATAAATGGAGTGGAACTGAAATGAAGGTATGAATTTTTCAACAGTTTAATATTTAGAAATAGTTAGAAAAATTTGAGAGCTACATTTTTATTAAAGTGATCTTGTTTTGGTCACTCACGTTCATTATATGAATTAGTGTGTTAATGGCCATAATGATCATAATTTAACCCCATTTGATTATACCCCAACCTCTTATAATCATACCATGTTTCTTAAGGTTATATTTTTATAACACACTATCATAATTTGTTTTATAATCATAAAGATTATAATATATGACTTTAGCCATTTGCTGAATTGTTTATGACATTTTCGAAAAACCTTAGCCAAACCCTGCATTCCTATGTTGCCAAATACTAACAAAGCTTACCAAATCCCACCTGCTGATCGGCGTTAGCCCAAAACTAAATGATTATCCAGTTGTTTTAAGCAAGAACCTATTAAATATTATTAAAAAATTTAAGAGACACCCGCTGCAAAATTTTACACAAAAACCCATAAATAATAAAAATTTTGCGCCAAATTTCGAAAAGAAGAAAAATAACAGTAACCAGCTTCTCTCGCTTCAAAATCATGTTGTACGATTGTTACATAATAATCATGAAAATTTAAGTGCCAATTACTGTGGCAGACAGTTGTTGTGTGGCAGCTACAGCAGCTTAAGACAACAGAAGCACATTTCCAGAGAAGGAGACAGAAGGCAGTCGCTATCCAGAGTCACCAAGGAAACAATGTATAGATATATAGAAAAAACAAAACAACAGACAGAATACGATCAGAATATTGGGTCTAGAAATAAGTTCTTACTGGTGGTAAAAAATTCTGTGATCACTCATTTTTTCATACCAAAATAGATTTTTTTAAAAAGTTTTTTATGAAAAACTTTAAAACGATTTTCTAGTTAAAATAACGAAATTCTGTGGTCACTCATTTTTTCAAACCAAAACTGAGTTTTTTGAAATTTTTTTTATAAAAAACCTTAAAGTCGACTTTCTCGTGAACTATGATAGCTAGAGCCAAAATAACGAAATTCTGTGATTACTCATTTTTTCAAATAAAAATTGATTTTTTTTTGAAAATTTTTTTATGAAAAACTTTAAAGTAGATTTTCTCGTTAACTATGATAGCTAGAGCCAAAATAACAAAATTCTGTGATCACTCATTTTTTCATACCATAATTGATTATTTTGAAAATTTTTTTATGAAAAATTTTTTTATGAAAAACTTTAAAGTCGATTTTCTAGTTAAAATAACGAAATTATGTGATCACTTATATTTTCATACCAAAATTATTTTATTTTTTATTTTTTACGAAAAACTTTGAAGTCGATTTTCTAGTTAACCAAAATAACGAAATTCTGTGATCATACCAAAATGAATTTATTTGAAAATTTTTTTCAAAAAACCTTAAAGTCGATTTTCTCGTTAACTATGATAGCTACAGCCAAAATAACGAAATTCTGTGATCACTCATTTTTTCATACCAAAATTGATTTTTTTGGAAATTTTTTATAAAAAACTTTAAAGTCGATTTTCTCGTTAACTATAATAGCTACAGCCAAAATAACGAAATTCTGTGATCACTCATTTTTTCATACCAAAATTGATTTTTTTGGAAATTTTTTATAAAAAACTTTAAAGTCGATTTTCTCGTTAACTATGATAGCTACAGCCAAAATAACGAAATTCTGTGATCACTCATTTTTTCATACCAAAATTGATTTTTTTGGAAATTTTTTATAAAAAACTTTAAAGTCGATTTTCTCGTTAACTATGATAGTTACAGCCAAAATAACGAAATTCTGTGATCACTCATTTTTTCATACCAAAATTATTTTTTTTTGAAAATTTTTTATAAAAATACCAAAATTGATTTTTTTGAAATTTTTTATAAAAATACCAAAATTGATTTTTTAGAAAATTTTTTATAAAAAACTTTAAAGTCGATTTTCTCGTTAACTATGATAGCTACAGCCAAATTAACGAAATTCTGTGATCACTCATGTTTTCATACCAAAATTGATTTTTTTGAATTTTTATACCCTTCACCAATAGGTGAAAGGGTATTATAAGTTTGTGATTCCGTTTGTAATTTTTTTATTAGTGATCGTAGACCCCATAAAAATTATACCGATCGACTCAGAATCGGGAGGAGAATCGATTAAGCGATGTCCGTCTGTCTGTCTGTCTGTCTGTCTGTCCGTCCGTCTGTCTGTCTGTCTGTTGAAATCAAGTTTCTGAAGCCCCTGGAGGATGGACTTACATAAATTATATATCAGATTTTAGGAAATTCTCCCGCAATGAACGCTATTAAATTTCATTAAAATCGGTTTATAAACACCGAAAATATCGAAAAAATACCAAAAATTAGACGAAAATTTTAAAATTTTTGATTGAAACACACTTTTAAATAATAAGAGAAAAAAGATACTCCTGGTGTACATGTGATAATATGTTATATATCAGATTGTAGGAAATATTTTCCCAAAGCACTCTGTAAAATTTTATCAAAATCGGTCCATAAACAACTGATATATCGCTAAAACACTGAATTTGATGTATCGCAAATTGCCCAAAGTACACATTAGAGAATGTTTGTTGAAAAAATTAAATGCAGAAATAGGAAAAACTATCCTCCTTTAGTACGGACCTACATAAATTTTATATCAGATTTTAGGAAATTCCCCCACCAAGCACGTTATTAAATTTTATCAAAAGCGGTCTATAAACAATTGAGATATCGCCATAACACTACATTTGATGTACAGCAAATTGCCCAAAGTACGTGTCTAAGAAATTTTGTTTACATTTTGTAAGTATTGTTTCAGCGATATCTCAGGTGTTTATGGACCGATTGTGATGAAATTTGACATCGTTCTTTATGGGAGGGTTTTCTAAAATCTGATATATATACTCCACAAATCTGATTATGAATACCATTCAAATTGTACCGATCAACTCAGAATCGGCACAAGAATCGATTTCGCGACCTCCGTCCGTCTGTCCGTCCGTCTGTTTGTTTGTCCGTCCGTCTACATGTCCGTCCGTCTACCTGTCTGTCCTTTTTTCTGTTGTAGTCAAGTTTTTGGAGCTCCTGTTTTGTCGATACCTCAGATGTTTATTTTGATGAAGTTTAATAGCGTCCTTCGCAGGGGATTATCTAAATCCTGATGCATTCTGTAATTTGTGGTAGATATAATTTAGCGTTTAAGCGATGGTGTTTTGATCGACAATGTTGAAATTCAGAGTGCGACAATTCAGGAGCTCCACAAATCTGGTTTTAGCAGACAGACACACTGCATTTATCTTAATTTTGTGTCTGACTTTTGAACATTATGATAACATTTGAGAATGTATTATATATCAAATTATAGGTAATCTTCCTAGGAAGTACAAAAATGCAGCTAATTACATGATATCCGTTCAAAACCTACATATGTATGTAAGTATCTCACATATCAACAAAAATTTAAATTTTTTAATTGCAATTGGGAGAAATCCGTTCACGTTTGACAATTGATCCCGTATAACTTCGCCTAAGGCAATCTCTTAGTAGCTAATAAATGACAAATTATAATAGATACGATGATGACATTTAGTATAAAGACGTTGTACAATATTGATATTCAGGACAATAGCGCCTAAAATAAACTTTCTAGAGGGACAACATTTGACAAAAGTATTTCTGATCTCTTGAAAAGTTCGATATTGAAAATGGGCGAGCTCTATTCACATTTAGTGAAATCTCCCATATAAACCCGACCGGGAATCGATTTAATGCTGATAAATTAAATCACATTAAAATTGCACAAAGAACTAGAGCAAAACTTTCCAAACATCCATCGGACAGATCGAAAGAACTATACATCCCAAATATTATTGATGAAGTGTTCATTTTAATTAATTAACTAACTTCAAATTAATAAGTAAACTTTTCCGACAAAGCTGATAACCATCCATTCAAAAGCTATATATTTCACGTATGTATCTAAAACTAAGAGTGTATACCCTTTTATTTAAGGCTTGTATACATTGACAATCATTGTTAAAGCTTTGACCTAAATCAGTCCGCTAACTTCAGAGTTTTACATAACTAATCAAGAACTTTTACTAGTTGGATAATTCGTACGAATTAAAGTGCACAACCCTCACTGGGCACAGCGTTTTTGGGTTGCATGTCAGAATACTTAAACTTCATCAAATCGATGTGCTATTGCAAATCTAAGGGCATCTACATTTTGAAGCATCTTTTCTGCATGGTTTATCTGGTCTATCGAACTTTATTAAATGTTCGTAAAATATGTGTCTATTTTATTTCGAAGCTACTGACTGGCTTAAATATGCATTCTCTACTTGTAGTCTAGTAATCATTATCTTTCACAAAGGGACCACTTTAGAACCCAAGTGAAGCTTCCCTAGACATCAGCCACTTGCCCAACCTAACCTTTGGGTGCATAACTATTCTAGATGATGACGCCACCGAAAAGGTTTTCGTTTTCCGACTCTTAATTTTAAAGACTCTTTGCATATAATACTAGTATAACCAAATATTGCTACGAATTACATTAAGTACTTTTGGAACACCATTGGTGAAGGGTATCCAAGATTCGGCAAAGCCGAATATACCACTCTTACTTGTTTTTTATAAAAAACTTTAAAGTCGATTTTCTCGTTAACTATGATAGCTACAGCCAAAATAACGAAATTCTGTGATCACTCATTTTTTCATACCAAAATTGATTTTTTTTGGAAATTTTTTATAAAAAACTTTAAAGTCGATTTTCTCGTTAACTATGATAGTTACAGCCAAAATAACGAAATTCTGTGATCACTCATTTTTTCATACCAAAATTGATTTTTTTGGAAATTTTTTATAAAAAACTTTAAAGTCGATTTTCTCGTTAACTATGATAGTTACAGCCAAAATAACGAAATTCTGTGATCACTCATTTTTTCATACCAAAACTAATTTTTTTGATTTTTTTTATGAAAAACCTCAAAGTCGATTTTCTAGTTAACTATGATAGCTAAAGCTAAAATAGCGAAATTCTGTGTTTTTTTCATACCAAAATTGATTTTTTTGAATTTTTTTTGCAAAAACTTTAAAGTCAATTTTCTTGTTAACTACGATAGCTAGAGCCAAAATAACGAAATTCTTTAATTACTTATTTTTTCATACTAAAACCAATTTTTTTTGGAAAATTTTTTATAAAAAACCTTAAAGTCGATTTTCCCGTTAATGATAGCTAGAGCCAAAATAACGAAATTCTGTGATCACTAATTTTGTCATATCAAAATTGATTTTTTGAAAATTTTGTATGAAAAACTTTAAAGTCGATTATCTCGTTAACTGTGATAGCTAGAGCCAAAATAATGAAATTTTGTTATCACTCATTTTTTCATATAAAAATTGATTTTTTGAAAATTTTTTATGAAAAACTTTAAAGTCGATTATCTCGTTAACTGTGATAGCTAGAGCCAAAATAATGAAATTTTGTTATCACTCATTTTTTCATATAAAAATTGATTTTTTTTGAAAAATTTTTATGAATAACGAAATTCTGTGATCACTCATTTTTTCAAACCAAAACTAATTTTTTTGAAAATTTTTTATGAAATACTTTAAAGTCGATTTTCTCGTTAACTATGATAGCTAGAACCAAAATAACGAAATTCTGTGATCACTCATTTTTTCATATAAAAATTGATTTTTTGAAAATTTTTTTATAAGAAACCTTAAAGTCGATTTTCTCGTTAACTATGATAGCTAGAGCCAAAATAACGAAATTCTGTGATCACTCATTTTTTCATATAAAAATTAATTTTTTTTTTAATTTTTTATGAAAAACTTTAAAGTCGATTTTCTCGTTAACTATGATAGCTAGAGCCAAAATAACGAAATTCTCTGATCACTTATTTTTCATACCAAAATTTATTTATTTGAAAATTTTTTATAAAAAACCTTAAAGTCGATTTTCCCGTTAATGATAGCTAGAGCCAAAATAACGAAATTCTGTGATCACTAATTTTGTCATACCAAAATTGATTTTTTGAAAATTTTTTATGAAAAACTTTAAAGTCGATTTTCTCGTTAACTATGATAGCTAGAGCCAAAATAATGAAATTCTGTGATCACTAATTTTGTCATACCAAAATTGATTTTTTGAAAATTTTTTATGAAAAACTTTAAAGTCAATTTTCTCGTTAACTATGATAGCTAGAGCCAAAATAATGAAATTCTGTGATCACTCATTTTTTCATATAAAAATTGATTTTTTTGAAAATTTTTTATGAAATACTTTAAAGTCGATTTTCTCGTTAACTATGATAGCTAGAACCAAAATAACGAAATTCTGTGATCACTAATTTTTTTTATACTAAAACAATTTTTTTTTTATTTTTTTATAAAAAACCTTAAAGTCGATTTTCTCCATAACTTGATAGCTAGAGCCAAAATAACGAAATTCTGTGATCACTCATTTTTTCATACTAAAATTGATTTTTTTTGAAAATTTTTATGAAATACTTTAAAGTCGATTTTCTCGTTAACTATGATAGCTAGAACCAAAATAACGAAATTCTGTGATCACTCATTTTTTCATATAAAAATTGATTTTGTGAAAATTTTTTTATAAAAAACCTTAAAGTCGATTTTCTCATTAAGTATGATAGCTAGAGCCAAAATTACGAAATTCGGTGATCACACATTTTTTCATACCAAAATTTATATTTTTTTTACTGTTTGACCATTATTGAATCTTATTTAAGCCAGGGATCGAAAATAACTGTAATTTTTGAATTTTTGATTAAAAAAAGCAACCGCAACGAAATGTCGGAGAATAATTCTAAGTATACCATTTTGATAGTCTTGGACCAAATTTTCATAAAATGCGAAGATTTTTAAAAATCTGATTTTTAATTTTTAGAAAAAAATAACAGTTATTTTTTGATTTTTATTATTTTGCGCAAAATTAACAGTTATTTTGAACTTTTATTTTTTCGAGCAAAAATAAAATTTATTTTTAAACTTTTATTTTTTCGAGCAAAAATAACAGTTATTTTTAACTTTTATTATTTCGATCATGAATAAAAGTTATTTTTTGACTTTTATTTGACTTTTATTTTTGCTTGAAAAAATTAAAGTCGAAAATAACTGTTATTTTTTTTTATCGAAAAAATAAAAGTCAAAAAATAACTTTTGTTTCTGCTCGAAAAAATAAAAGTCAAAAAATGACTTTTATTTTCTGACTTTTACGATAAAAGTTATAACAGTTACGGTCCCTGATTTAAACGGATTAATAACAACCAAAACTTATTTGTAAACCCAATATTTTTACTACAAAACTATTGACACAAACGAAAAAAAAAACTCTACAGAAACCTGGAATTTTTAGTATGTGACAGTCGGAGTAAGAGTCTTAAACACTTGCTGTTTATACAGAAGGACGTTCAGATGGGCGTATGAATGTTTGTATGGCTCTGGCTAAAAAAGAATGCACAAAAGCTGCATCTTCTAAAAAAAACTGGAAAGGTACATATATTTCATTCATTTGTTGGCTGGCTAGTAAGTTTCTGTGATCTGTGGAGTTGTCTTCAATATGAATCTCTACTGAACAACTATTTTTTTATATTATGCAAGGTTTTCCAGTCTTTCTTTAGCTTCTTTTATAATTTTTTTTGTATTAAATGCAGTTTGTAAAGTTCGAATTCATGAAATAATAACGAGTGTGTGAAACTAACCCTATCTTGGTATATCATAACCGATCTTGGTATATCATAAATCTTTTTGCATT
The DNA here is from genome assembly GCA_933228675.1 of Stomorhina lunata. Taxonomy (NCBI): domain Eukaryota; kingdom Metazoa; phylum Arthropoda; class Insecta; order Diptera; family Rhiniidae; genus Stomorhina; species Stomorhina lunata. The sequence continues at coordinate 99,415,080 of OW121741.1, forward strand.
AAAATGAAACTTAGCAAAAATATTGCTTTTAGTAACCGAAATCAGTGTACGATATTTTCTTGGCATCGGCCTATATTTGATCATAACTCTAAGACCTCTAAGACCTAATAAATCAGAGACCCGAAATAACCCTTTGGGTCCTTATAATTTTCTCAAATTTGGTCTTTTTACCCCCTATTTGCACATTTTTTAAAAAGTACCAAACATGCGTCCTCTTATTTTGTAGCTGATCCCAACGTAATTTTAATTTTGGTCCTATCACGTTTACTTCTGGATAATTTTCAATTGTAATTGAGAAATTTTCAAATTGAATTGAGAAATTTTCAATTGAAAATGAGAATTTTCAATTGAAATTGAAAAATATTCAATTGGAATTGAGAATTTTCAATTGAAATTGAGAAATTTTCAATTTAAATTGAGACTTTTCAATTGAAATTGAGAAATATTCAATTGAAATTGAGAATTTTCAGTTGAAAATGAGAAATTTTCAATATTAAAAAATTCATCTTTAAAATGGTTCTCCTGAAAAAAACCGTTTTTACCCTTAGGTCCTTTTCTCTATGCGCGCAAAATACCCTTAGGTCTATTTCTCTATACGCTGTCACATTTAAGGTATTAATTAGTCTTTTGGGATTCGTATAGATGAGCAAAAACTAATTAATCAGCTTGGTGATCTAAAAAAGATTCCAAAAAGACTCCTTAAAACGCTTAGAAAACGACTAGTTTACAAAAGAATGTGTACAGTCAAAATCTCATCGTGAAAACGATCCTAATACGGCTGTTTTTTATGTTATTTGTGATCAAAAAAGACCACAAAAAGACTCAGAATATATCTTGAAAGCGACTATTTGAAAGCAAAATGTGTGCAATCACTCTCGGAAACTTAAATGAGTACTAGAAAAGTTTGTGGATCAATGACTTCTGATATTATGCAAATTGTAAGTACCGATGACACATATTTATCCTGTTTACTTTACCATATGTGTCAAATCAAAAAATTTGAAACACGTACTGAACCACACAATCTCCGATTTCTATAGAATTTTGTATTTTGTAGTTCTTAAAAATTAAAAAAATTTAATTTTTATATTTTTAGATAAAAAAAAAAATAAGAAAGTGTTATAACCGGTCAAGCCCGACCATACGATACCCTTCACCACTAAGGTCAAAGGTGTTCTTTTTCCTGTACAAAGACAAATATTTGCTAAATTTTGCCATCATACGGGTGTTTTTTATTGAGATATAGAACTTTAAGTTTGCATCACTTTTTTAACTGGCGGCCATTTTGTCAGCTGTCAAGTGATTAATATTTAGTTTGGTTTGCCATTTCATCATGAACAGGTTGACAAAAGAACAACGCTTGCAAATCGTGCAAATTTATTTCGAAAATAATGGTTCAGTGCGCGAAGTTTACCGCAAGCTCCGTCCATTTTATGGTCGACATAATCGTCCATCAGAGCAATTAATTCGGTTAACCATGGATCGTTTTCGCACTACGTTTACTCTATGTGATAATACGCATCCGCAGCGACGTCGAACAGTGCGCACCGAAGAAACAATTGCCGCTGTAGAGCAAAGTGTTGAAGAGGACCCGAATGAATCGATTCGCCACCGTGCACAGCAATTGGAGCTTTGTCCATCAACTTTATGGAAGATTTTGCGCAAAGATCTTGGCTTGCGACCTTACAAGATCCAGCTTGTGCAAGAATTAAAGCCACGAGACCATGCAATGCGTCGTGATTTTTGGTGTATGGGCCGAAAATGAGATTGATCTCGATGCTGATTTTCATCGCAAAATTTTGTTCAGTGATGAGGCTCATTTTTGGTTGAATGGGTACGTCAACAAGCAAAATTGCCGCATTTGGAGTGAAGAGAATCCACATGAGACACAAAAACTGACTGTTTGGTGTGCTCTATGGGCTGGTGGAGTCATTGGGCCATACTTCTTCCGAAATAATGCTGGAGAGTCAGTTACCATAAATGGAGACCGGTATAGAGCCATGATAACCGCTATTTTGTTCCCCAATTGGATGGCATGAATGTGGATGAGTTGTGGTTCCAACAAGACGACGCTACATGCCACACAGCGCACGTCACAATTGATTTATTGAAGGAAACATTCGATGAGCGCATAATTTCGCGGAATGGACCTGTCAATTGGCCACCAAGATCGTGCGATTTGACACCACTGGATTTTTTTCTTTGGGGATATGTGAAGTCGCTCGTCTACGCCAACAAACCAGAAACGTTAGGGGACTTGGAAGCCAACATTCGTGGCGTTATTGCCAACATACGGCCCCATATGATCGAAAAAGTAGTTGAAAATTTGACCTGTAGAATTGGCTTTATTCGAGCCAGCCGCGGAGGCCACATGCCCGAAATCATATTTAAACATTAATGGCATAAAATTATCCTTCCAATAAAGCCAAATTGATGGACATTAAAACGATTTTCTTGTGTTTTATTTCAATTCGAAGTTCTATACCTCTAAAAAAAAAACACCCATTACAAACATTTTCTCAAAACTTATATATTTAAGCTGTTTTCGTAATATGTACTTATATAAGAGCTAGGGTCAAATGTGGACCGATTATCTAGAAATTTGACAAACTGATTACAGTTTTTACATAAATTATAAGAATTCACATTATCTTCAGATTTTCAAAATCGGTCCGATTTCAACGGACCGATTTCAACGAAATTTGGTACAGTAATTTTAGTTTATATAGGCAGTATTTGTTTCATGAAAAATATTAATATTTGTGGCTAATATATCAATTCCAGAAAGTGGGACCTATGGGTGGTACCATAAATAATGGACCAATTTCAGTGGACATGGTCCCAAAAATGAGCTGTGCCAAATTCCATCAAATTATCTTTAGAATTGCGATCTGTACTTTGATTACATGGTTTGCATGGGGTTCCAGCCAGCCGTCCCGACGAACGGATGGACTGACATCGCTAAATCGACTCAGAAAGTGACAAATATTTCTATGCGTTACATACATCAGCACAAACTTATAATACCCTTTCCACCTATGGTGGTGAAGGGTATAAATAGAATGATTCATCCGCATCATAATACTCCTGCTGACGCTTGGAGCAGCCGATTAATATTCTGGAATCAGAAGAGAAAGAGTACGGCAATGAACTTAGAGATTCCTCATGAAGCGTCGAGTTCTTTCAAATATTAGTTATTTTGATTGGAAATCGGCCGATTGCTCTACATATAACTATTCGTCTAAATGATCTAAATGAACTTGCGTGTTGACAAGTTGTATATCTAAAGGTTCTGATATTCTATCCAGAGATTGGTGTTATCATTTTTCGGAAATTTTGAAATTGTTGCTAGTTTTTATTTGTTTGGTATAACCTTCCTCAGTCCCCGGATCAGGTATGCTGCCACATGTAGATAATAGAATTTCCTACTTTTAACTTGATTATGTATTGGTAAATTTCTATGTTTGGGAAAGGGCTTATGTCGATGCCTAGATCAGTGTATTGACATGGATTGAAGTAAGAGTAAAACTTCTTTTTTTCGGTATGTTCTATGATCCGCAGTTAAAGTTAAAGAGGTTCCAATGGTGCAGATCTGAAGGCGACCGGGCGGGTCACAGGTAGCGAATAGTAAAATGATCTCTGTGTCCAGTACTAACTGATTGCCGTGGCAACGTGTTAAGCAAATACAATAATATAAAGATATTGCACTCCATACATTTTTTTCTGGCAAAATGTAAATAACACATAAACGCGTAAACAATCATACATTTCTGAGATCGTGTAGGTTAGGTTAGGTTAGACAGGCAGCCGATGTAGGTCAGCGTCACTTGGGTCCTAAAAAGCGGTCCCTTTGTGTTACCTGCAAGGGATAGACTGGAAGAAAAGAACAAAAATAATTACTCCAGGCTATCAATGAGAGGCTAATCAAGCCCTGATAAATGAGTCGATTTTACGAATGTTAATACTCGCTAGATCTGATAAATCATGCAGAAAGGGTGCCCCCAGATTGAGAGCCCTTGAAGTCGAGAGGGCGGAACAGTGACATAGAAGATGAGTCACTGTCTCCTCCTCTTCTATGTTATGACAACTACGACAGTAGTCATAAAATTGAAGATTAAGTCTTCTGGCATGTATGCCAAAAACGCAATGACCTATTAGGGTTAAAATAAGGTTGCGGAGTCTGTGACGGTGTAAAGTTACCAAGATGTTTGAACGTTGAGTGTTGTAGGTGGGCCATGTTTGCCTAGATATGGAGCAAGTAGTTTCCGAAGACCACTCGCTCTGCGCTGACGCGAAAAGTAATTGCTTAATTATTGATTGGAGCGGATAGCGGTAAGCCTGTAAATTGGTCGATGCTGTCCTAACGCAGGAGAGCACCGGATTTAGAAAGTTTGTCCGCGGTGGAGTTACCAGGTATCTTGTTGTGGCCGGGTACCCAGAAGAGTTAGATCTTGCAATGTCTCGCCATCTCGTTAAGAGGTGCCCGGCATTCGCGGGTAAGAACATATGTCGTATTGACATTAAATAGGGATTTTATTGTAGCCTGACTGTCGATACAGAAACGAATATCCCTGTCGTATACTCTATGGTATCTCAACCATTTGACTGCTTTGTGAATAGCCGATATCTCAGATTGTAAGACACTACATTGATCAGGGAGCCTAAAGCAAATTTCCTTCCCTAGAAGTGCGATGAAGAAGCCCCCTCCCATACGCCTAACTTTGACTTCGATCCATCAGTGTAAACCTCCAGACAGTCGTCATCTAAAGATGGGAGTACTCCAGAGATAGTCACAGTGAAAGATTTGTCGAAGATAGGAGTGGATATGCAGTGATCAATATGGTCAGGGATATTTGTAATTTTGTCCAGGATAGTGGAATGTCCGGTTTGTGAGTGGGACCAGGTTTCAATTGTGCTCAGACGTACAGCCGAGTTAAGAGCGATTTGCATTGCCATTAGTTCGACCGGGAGCCAGTTGAGCATAGTGAAGAGCGCCTTAGATGGAGTAGTTCTTAAGGCACCGGTAATCATTAGAGCGGAAGATCTTAAAATTTTGTTAAAATAGTCCCTATGGTTAGTCTTGGTGAGTGCTGGCCACCAGACTAGCTCACCATACATTAATATAGGCTTAACTACCATGTCGAAGAGCCAGACAGTGTTGATGGGAGTAAGCCCCCAGGTTTTGCCAATGGCCCCTCTGCATGAATAGAGTGCAATAGACGCTTTAGACACCCTGGATTGGGTGTTCAGGCTCCTGGACAGTTTAGAGTCCAGAATGAACCCCAGATATTTGGCATGGTCAGTGAGCATAAGTTCAACCTTATTTAATTTAGGAAGGGTAAAGTTGGGTATTTTGTATTTACGCGAGAAAAGTACAAGTTCCGTTTTAGTTGGATTGACTCCAAGGCCATTGGAGACGCTCCATCGATAAAGTATGTCAAGAGCTGATTCGAGACAGTGTGCTAAGGAATTTCCCTGACACTGCTATAGCAACATTGTCCGCGTATGCGATGGTGTTAAATCTAAGAGAATCTAATTCAGTGAGTAGTTTATTAATGGCAAGGTTCCACAGAAGAGGTGATAGTACACCCTTTCGTGGAGTACCGCGACAAGCTACTTTATAGATTGTAGCTGTGCTCATGGTTGAACAGATGACTCTATAGGTGAGAAGCTTAACTACAAACGAGATAATAGATTTGTCGACCTTTAAGTCTTCCACTGCCGATAAAATCGACTCAGTTCGTATGTTATTAAAAGCGCCCTCTATGTCTAGGAAGGCTGCAAGTGTGAATTCGCCGAACTCAAGAGATTTTGCAATATGACTAACTAGTGAGTGGAGTGCAGTCTCAACTGATTTGCCTTTGTTGTAGGCATGCTGTGAGTTGGTCAGATCGTGTAAGTGCCTTAGCTTTCTTTCATTGAATAATCGTCTGCATTAGTTGTTTCCGAATTAGAGTAAAAGCGCTATACTCTCATTTTTTGGGACTTTTCAAATGGACCATACTGCAAATCAATGTATAGAAGTGTAACATCTTAATATTATCGAGTCATTGTGCTAAGTCTCTGAAATCTGACGGTGGTCGTTTTAAGAATGCATTACTTTAACATTCTGTTGATTAACTTTTATTTTCTATGCAAACAATAAATTGCATTAAAATACTCGAAAGACAAATCACGAATAGCTCGAAATATTATTCAATGCAATTAAATTGAAGAAGTCTGAAAACTTCATTATGATGATGGTAATTTAACAACAAAAAAATAGCCGTAATAAAAAAAAAATATTTAGGTCACTAGGTTCATAAACAGGAGATGACAAGATATTTGTAAAATTCAAAACAATGACTATAACGTCCGTCTGTCTGTCTGACTGGCTACGAAGAAGCTCAAAAATATTGGCCAGATAATTTTACAATTAAAACATGTTTTTTGGGGGATTATTATTACGAATTTATTTCTTGAAAACATGACCAAAGACAATACAACATTTTATAAGTCTATGATATAAAAAAATTGTTTACATAAAATTAGTTTTAGTTGGTTAATTCATGTTTTAATCTTTTATTTTTTTAAGCTGTTTTAATTAAAACCTTGATATAACTTCATCTTCCTCAACATCTCCAACTCTTGACAATCATTAAATCTTTAAGTTTAATTCATTAATTTAAAGATTTATTATCTATTAACATTTGCTTAGTTCATTTCCAATGTTCATTTATTTGTTTATTCACATAAAATTGTAATTTGCATTAATTGTTTGCACTTACACAAGTAGTCGAGTGTAAATGTTTAAGTACACTCGAGAAAAAAAAGAATCACTTAATACTTGTGGCTCATCTATCACTTGTTAGTTAAATGGTGCAAGAATTCAAGTTCATAATGATCTACTTATTAATACTTATACTATCATTAATCTACCTAAAAAAGCTTTTGAAAAAAATATATAAACATTTATAAGGCATAAAGATAACAAATTATAAATAAATCAAAAATAAAGGTCAGCACTAAAGAAGAGTAATTGTAAATGGTAGCAAAAATTTCAACTGGTCAGGGAAACCTATGTTACATAAATATAATAAATTTCTTTTATAGAAAAATTTTTTTTATAATTTTTCCATAGAAAAATATTTTTTTTAAATACAAAATTTTTTAACGAAAATTTTTCTAAAGAAACAATTTTTAACGAAAATTTTTCCAAAAAAAAAAAAAAAATTTTAACAAAAATTTTTCTATAGAAAAAAATTTTGAACGAAAATTTTTCTATAGAAAAAATTTTTTAAAGAAAATTTTTCTATAGAAAAATATTTTTAACCAAAATTAAAAAATTTAACGAAAATTTTTCAAAAGAAAAAAATTTTTAACGAAAGTTTTTCTAAAGAAAAAATTTTTTAAAGCTATTTTTCTATACAACATTTTTTAATGAAAATTTTTCTAAGGAACAAATTTTTTAACGAAAATTAAAAAAAAAAAATTTGTTATCGAAAATTTTTTTAAAGAAAAAAATTTTTAACGAAAATTTCTCTACACAAAAAAATTTTTAACGAAAATTTTTTTAAAGAAAAAATTTTTTAACGAAATTTCTTTAAAGAAAAAAATATTTTAGCGAAATTTCTTTAAAGAAAAAATTTTTAACGAAAATTTTTCAAAATTTTAACAAACATTTTTCTATAGAAAAAAATGTTTGACGAAAATTTTTCTAAAAAAAAAAAAATTTACGAAAAATTAAAAATTAAAAAATTTAATATTTAATTTTTTAACGAAAAATTTTCTTTAGAAAAAAAATTTAAACGAAAATTTTTCTAAAGAAAAAAATTTTAACAAACATTTTTCTATAGAAAAAAATGTTTGACGAAAATTTTTCTAAAAAAAAAAATATTTTACGAAAAATTAAAAATTAAAAAATTTAATATTTAATTTTTTAACGAAAAATTTTCTATAGAAAAAAAATTTTAAACGAAAATTTTTCTAGAGAAAACATTTTTTACCTAAAATTTTTCTGCAAAAAAAAAATTTTTAACGAATATTTTTCTATAAAAAAAAATTTTTCAACGAAAATTTTTCTATAGAAAAAATTTTTTAACGAAAATTTTTCAATAGAAAAAATTTTTTAAGGAAAATTTTTCTATAGAAAAAATTTTTTAACGAAAATTTTTCTATAGAAAAAATTTTTTAACGAAAAGTTTTCTATAGAAAAATTTATTTACCGAAAATTCTTCTATAGACGATGTTTTTTACGAAAATTTTTCTATAGAAAACATTTTTTTAACGAAATTTTTTTTTTATAGAAAAAAAATGTTTAACGAAAATTTTTCTATAGAAAAAAATTTTTAACGAAATTTTTTTATAGAAAAAAATGTTTAAGAAAAAGTTTTTAATAGAAAACATTTTTTAACGAAAAAAAAAAAATTGCTATAAAAAATTGTTTCTATAGAAAAAATTTCGTTAAAAAATTGTTTCTGTAGAAAAAATTTCGTTCAAATATTTTTTTATAGAAAAAATTTCGTATAAAATTTTTTTCCATAGAAAAATTTTAGTTAAAAAATTTTTCTATAGAAAAATTTGCATTAAATTTGTTTTTCTATAGAAAAATTTTCGGTAAAAATTTTTTCTATAGAAAAAATTTCATTAAAAAATTTTTGCTATAGAAAAAATTTCGTTAAAAATTTTTTCTATAGAAAAAATTTCGTTAAAAATTTTTTCTATAGAAAAAATTTCGTTAAAAAATTTTTTCTTTTAAAAAATTTTTCTATACAAAAATTTTCGTTAAAAAAATTTTTCTATAGAAAAATTTTCGTTAAAAAAATTTTTCTATAGAAAAATTTTCGTTAAAAAAATTTTTCTATAGAAAAATTTTCGTTAAAAAAAATTTTTCTATAGAAAAATTTTCGTTAAAAAAATTTTTCTATAGAAAAATTTTCGTTAAAAAAATTTTTCTATAGAAAAATTTTCGTTAAAAAAATTTTTCTATAGAAAAATTTTCGTTAAAAAAATTTTTCTATAGAAAAATTTTCGTTAAAAAAATTTTTCTATAGAAAAATTTTCGTTAAAAAAATTTTTCTATAGAAAAATTTTCGTTAAAAAAATTTTTCTGTAGAAAAATTTTCATTAAAAAATTTTTCTATAGAAAAATTTTCGTTAAAAAAATTTTTCTATAGAAAAATTTTCGTTAAAAAAATTTTTCTATAGAAAAATTTTCGTTAAAAAAATTTTTCTATAGAAAAATTTTCGTTAAAAAAATTTTTCTATAGAAAAATTTTCGTTAAAAAAATTTTTCTATAGAAAAATTTTCGTTAAAAAAATTTTTCTATAGAAAAATTTTCGTTAAAAAAATTTTTCTATAGAAAAATTTTCGTTAAAAAAATTTTTCTATAGAAAAATTTTCGTTAAAAAAATTTTTCTATAGAAAAATTTTCGTTAAAAAAATTTTTCTATAGAAAAATTTTCGTTAAAAAAATTTTTCTATAGAAAAATTTTCGTTAAAAAAATTTTTCTATAGAAAAATTTTCGTTAAAAAAATTTTTCTATAGAAAAATTTTCGTTAAAAAAATTTTTCTATAGAAAAATTTTCGTTAAAAAAATTTTTCTATAGAAAAATTTTCGTTAAAAAAATTTTTCTATAGAAAAATTTTCGTTAAAAAAATTTTTCTATAGAAAAATTTTCGTAAAAAAAATTTTTCTATAGAAAAATTTTCGTTAAAAAAATTTTTCTATAGAAAAATTTTCGTTAAAAAAATTTTTCTATAGAAAAATTTTCGTTAAAAAAATTTTTCTATAGAAAAATTTTCGTTAAAAAAATTTTTCTATAGAAAAATTTTCGTTAAAAAAATTTTTCTATAGAAAAATTTTCGTTAAAAAAATTTTTCTATAGAAAAATTTTCGTTAAAAAAATTTTTCTATAGAAAAATTTTCGTTAAAAAAATTTTTCTATAGAAAAATTTTCGTTAAAAAAATTTTTCTATAGAAAAATTTTCGTTAAAAAAATTTTTCTATAGAAAAATTTTCGTTAAAAAAATTTTTCTATAGAAAAATTTTCGTTAAAAAAATTTTTCTATAGAAAAATTTTCGTTAAAAAAATTTTTCTATAGAAAAATTTTCGTTAAAAAAATTTTTCTATAGAAAAATTTTCGTTAAAAAAATTTTTCTATAGAAAAATTTTCGTTAAAAAAATTTTTCTATAGAAAAATTTTCGTTAAAAAAATTTTTCTATAGAAAAATTTTCGTTAAAAAAATTTTTCTATAGGAAAATTTTCGTTAAAAAAAATTTTCTATAGAAAAATTATCGCTCAAAAAAATTTTTCTATAGAAAAATTATCGTTCAAAAAAATTTTTCTATAGAAAAATTATCGTTCAAAAAAATTTTTTTATAAAAAAATTTTCGTTAAAAAAATTTTTCTATAGAAAAACTTTCGTTAAAAAATTTTTTCTATAGAAAAATTTTCGTTAAAAATTTTTTTCTATAGAAAAATTTGCGTAAAAAAATTTTTTTCTATAGAAAAATTTTCATCAAAAATTTTTTCTATAGAAAAATTTTCGTTAACAATTTTTTTTATAGAAAAATTTTCGTTAAAAATTTTTTTCTATGGAAAAAGTTTCGTTAAAAATTTTTTTCTATGGAAAAAGTTTCGTTAAAAAATTTTTTCTATAGAAAAATTTCCGCTAAAAAATTTTTTCTACAGAAAAATTTTTGTTAAAAAATTTTTCTATAGAAAAATTTTCGTTAAAAAATTTTTTCTATAGAAAAATTTGCATTAAAATTTTTTTTGTATAGAAAAATTTTCGTTAAAAAATTTTTTCTATTAAAAAATTTTCGTTAAAAAATTTGTTCTATACAAAACTTTTCGTTAAAAATTTTTTTCAATGCAAGAATTTTCGTTAAAAATTTTTTTATATAAAAAAATTTTAGTTAAAAATTTTCGTTAAAATTTTCTTTTATAGAAAAATTTTCATTTCTTAGAAAAATTTTCGTTAAAAAATTTTTTCTATAGAAAAATTTTCGTTAAAAAATTTTCTCTATAAAAAATTTTCGTTAAAAAATTTTTTCTATAAAAAATTTTCGTTAAAAAATTTTTTCTATAGAAAAATTTTAGTTGAAAATTTTTTTTACGAAAATTTTTCTATAGAAAAATTTTTTAACAAACATTTTTGTATTCAAAAAATATTTTTAACATACTTAAATATCAAATTTATGTCCAGATTTTAAATTTAAGTGATGTTATTTAAAAATTCAAACAGTTTTTTAGTTAAACAATAAAGCTTTGTTCACATTGTGCAAATATTTGGCCAAATAATCTTATTCACTATTTGCATTTACGATTTTCACTTTAAATACAGAGTAAGTTTATCTTTTAAGATTTATCTAAAATTTTGTAAATTTGCAAAAAAAAATTGAAATTTATATAGACCCATTAAATATTGGCCTAATGTGAACTATGCTTAACAAAACACAAAAGTATGTGAAGGTGGTAAAAACAATAATTCGCCAATTTGTCAGTTGTACATAAATATTTCTTAAAAAACATAAAATATTAAAAAAAAGACTAACTAAAATATTTATTCTACCATTGACCATCATCATTTTAAGTAATTGCATGTCTATCCATTTCTTTGGACAAAGTGTCTGTCCATCATGTTGGACACACAGTGGGTATGCAAGTCACATTTATTTGCATAAAATTTCATAGCCATATCGTTAGCCCCAAGCAATAACAATTTTGAATAACAATTGCGGAATAATGCAAAAAGTTCAACGATAAATTGTTATTGTTAAGCAATACAAAAAAAAAAAAACATATTTAAAACAACAAAATAAAAACAAATTTAATTAAAATGTTGTCATTAAAGTTTGAAACTGAAGAATCAAAAACAAGTTTGAAAATATTACGGTCGTTTAAGAGAGCTTTGTAATACCCTACACCTCTGAGGTGTTATGTGAAGTGTACAGACAAATCTTTGCAAAATATTGGCACTATAAGAACTTTTTTTTTACAAAAGTGGAATGATTAAATTGGTTTAAAAATTGTCTTTAAAATCGCCATGTGACCTTTGACAATAAACCTTAATTGGTCAGAAAGTCGTCTAGACAATAAAGCCTTCTATAGAAGAAAAAAATTATGTCAGTCACCCCCTAGGATTAAAGATAATGTTAATTCAATTCCAATTTTTTTTTTATTTTTTTTATGACGCCTACAAATACCGCCCTTTTAGTATTTTGTTCACTGTGTCGCTATTTTAAGTCCGATCATAACATTTTATATATCGTTGTTCGCAGATCTGTAAGGGCTACATTTCTCTCTCTGATAGTTTTTTACTACTACGTCAATTTACGGTCATAACTTTTAAAAACTAGATTTGTACTCGATTCGATTAGGGTGGGTACGTATCGAATTTTAAAAAATTATTACTGCAAATTGACGTGGTAGTAAACAACTATTAAAGAGAGAAATGTAGCCCTTACAGAGCCGTGAACACCGATATATAAAGTGTTATAATTGGACTAAAGATGGCGACACAGTAAACAAAATACAAAAAAGGCGGTATTTGTAGGCGTGGTAAAAAAATTAAAAAACATTTTTTCGAATTATTTTTACATTATCCTAGGGGCTGACTGACTCAACATCATTTTTCGAACCACTCTACTAGACAATCGTTAAATCGACTAAGCATGGCTTATGTCACAACAATAATTTTGTCTGTTTCAAATCTCAGCACAAACCCAATATATCCTATTATCTATCGGGTGGTTAAATTTCAAGGGCCGATGTTGATTTTGAATAACACACAAACTATTTAGGAACTTATTGTAATTTTATTTTATTATGATATATTGGTATTACTCAATTATGTATGAAACAAAATATTGGCCAAATAGGTGCCGCGATCACGGCGGCACACCTCCATCCGATGGACCAAATTTTCGATTACCCTGAGGAATAATGGAGGTTCTATGTCGTTAATGTGCCGTATTATCTCATCCTTTAGCTCTTGAATTGTTGCTGGCTTATCGACGTACACCTTTTCTTTTAAATAACCCCAAAGAAAAAAGTCCAACGGTGTCAAATCACATGATCTTGGCGGCCAATTGACATCGCCATTACGTGAGATAACACGGCCATCGAATTTGTTGCGCAAAAGAGCCATTGTTTCGTTAGCTGTGTGGCAAGTGGCACCGTCCTGCTGAAACCACATATCGTCCACATCCATATCTTCCAATTCGGGCCATAAAAAGTTCGTTATCATCTCACGATAGCGAACACCATTCACAGTAACTGCCTCATTTTGGAAAAAATATGGCCAGATGATGCCGCCAGCCCATAAACAGCACCAAACAGTCACTCTTAATGGGTGCATTGGTTTTTCGACAATCACTCTTGGATTCTCATTCGCCCAAATGCGGCAATTCTGTTTATTGACGAATCCACTGAGGTGAAAATGTACCGATATGCATTTTGATTTAAAGGCCCATTTTCATAATAAGTCTGGATAACTTTAACCCGTTGTTGGATTGTATATCTCTCCATGGTTAAAATTGAGTAAGTCTGAGATAGAGAAATGTCAAATAAAATTCGGAAAAAAACGTGGCGTTTAGGTGTGGTTCACATTCAACATCGGCCCTTACAATTTAACCACCCTTTATATAGGGTATCAAAAATTAAAGAAGACTAAAGATTTAAACATACAAGAAGTAGAAGTGTAATAAATATTTATTTAAATAAAATGTAGGCTAATTTTCTTGCAGAAGGTCAATAGTAAGATCAATATTCTAAACATGAACAATCAAATTTTTATCTTTTAATCATTTGAACACTTCTTTAACCGAAATTACACTGAACAACACAGAAACAGTCCTATTTTTGAAACATAACACAATTTTCATTAATCTAAAATTTCGTTTTAGTTTTCAAATATTTCCACAATGTTCAGATTGATTCGAAAAATTTATATCTGCTATTAATCGTTGAAGTGTCTACTTTACGCACTGTCAAATAAAAATTTAATTTATGCCAATTTTAGGAGTTATAGGCAAAAAACAGAAAATTTCAAATTTTTAAAAATCTTCAAAATATTGACAAGTAATGTCACCACAATTTTTTTTAATCCAAAATCATTCAAATTATAAAAATATATAGAATCCATTTCTGAACATCAAAAAGTGATTATGAAAACAAGTAAAAAAGTGATATAGCCGTTCAAGACCGACCATACGATACCCTTCACCACTAAGGCCAAATGTGTTCTTTTTCGTGAATAAAGTCAGATATTTGCTAAATTTTGCCATCATACAAACATTTTCCCAAAACTTATATATTTAAGTTGTTTCCGTCATTTGGACTTATATGAGAGCAAGGGTGAAATGTGAACCGATTAAAAATAAACTTAAAATTTTCCTCAGATTTACGAGCGTTTTAGTGATTACACCCTTCACCACCATAGGTGGAAAGGGTATTATAAGTTTGTGCTGATGTATGTAACGCATGGAAATATTTGTTTTAGACCCACCTTTTAGTATACCAATAGGCTAAGAATCACTTTCTGAGTCGATTTAGCGATGTCCGTCCGTCCGTCCGTCTGGCTGGCTTGACCCCCATGTAAACCTTGTAATCAAACTACAGGTCGCAATTCTAAAGATAATTTGATGAAATTTGGCACAGATCATTTTTTTGATAATAGGACCATGGCTATTGAAATTTGTCAAAATCGGTCTATTATTTATGGTACCTCTCATAGGTCCCACTTCCCGGAATTGATATATTGGCCACAAATATCAATATTTTTTCATGAAATTTAAAGCAAATACTGCTTATGTAAACTCAAATCACTGTACCAACTTTCGTTAAAATCGGTCCACATTTGACCATAGCTCCCATACAAACTTTTCTTAAAAAACGCACTAAATGAGGCAAAAATCACTAAAACGCTCGTAAATCTGAAGATAATGGAAATTTTAAGTTTATTTTTTGCATACATAATTTTTGTAACAACTTTAATCAATTTGCCAAATTTCGAGATAATCGGTCCACATTTGACCCTGGCTCTCATATAAGTCCAAATGTCGGAAGTAGCTAATGTTTGTATGATGGCAAAATTCAGCTAATATTTGTCTTTATACAGGAAAAATAACACCTTTGACCTTAGTGGTGAAGGGTATCGTATGGTCGGGCTTGACCGACTATAGCTCTTTGTTACTTGTTTTTGTCTCATTTAGTGCATTTTGACAGAAGAGTTTGTATGGGAGCTATAGTCAAATGTGGACCTATGGGAGGTACCATAAATAATGGACCGATTTTGACGAATTTTAATAGCCATGGTCCCACTATCAAAAAAATAATCTGTGCCAAATTTCATCAAATTATATTTATAATTACGACCTGTCCTTTGATTACATGGTTTACATGGGGGTCCAGCCAACCAGACGGACGGACAGCTGACATCGCTTAATCGACTCAGAAAGTGATTCTAAGCCTTTTGGTATACTAAAAGGTGGGTCCAACATAAACATTTCTATGCGTTACATACATCAGCACAAACTTATAATACCCTTTCCACCTATGGTGGTGAAGGGTATAAATATTGATATTTGTGGAAAATATATCAATTCCGGGAAGTGCGAACTATGGGAGGTGCCGTAAATAATGGACCGATTTTGTCGAATTTTAATAGCCATGGTCCCACTATCAAAAAATGATTTGATTTCATCAAATTAGTTTTATAATTACGACCTGTAGTTTGATTACAAGGTTTAAATGGGGGTCCAGCCAACCAGACGGACGGACAGCTGACATCGCTTAATCGACTCAGACAGTGATTCTAAGCCTATTGGTATACTAAAAGGTGGGCCTAAGACAAATATTTCTTTGCGTTACATAAATCAGAACAAACTTATAATACCATTTCCACCTACGGTGGTGAAGGGTATAAAAGGGTTACTTGTCGTTAGGTGTATCTTTTCTTACAAATTATTTAAGGTTTTTAATTTATTTCTTAAAATTGTTTAATGGTCATTTATTTATTGTAGTTTCTACATGAAGTGCATTTTAATTTTTTTCCAATACGGTTCCCCGTCTACCTGCTACCAGCACCTTGAAAGTAACTGTCAAAGGTAATTTATAGCAAAAACTAAGGCCTAATTTTCGTTACCTTGAAAATTTGGTGTCTTCAGTGTTTTGAATGGATAATTCATTAAAAACAATGAAGCGGCGACCCAAAAGGAAAAGTATGTCATATGAAAAATTTTCAATAGAAATAATTTTTAAAGGAAAAATTTTCTACAGAAAAAATTTTTTAGAAAAAATTTTTTAATGAAAATTTTTCTATAGAAAAAATTTTTTAACGAAAATTTTTCTATAGAAAAATTTTTTTAACGAAAATTTTTCTGTAGAAAAATTTTTTTAACAAAAATTTTTCTATAGAAAAATTTTTTTAACGAAAATTTTTCTATAGAAAAATTTTTTTAACGAAAATTTTTCTATAGAAAAATTTTTTAACGAAAATTTTTCTATAGAAAAATTTTTTTAACGAAAATTTTTCTATAGAAAAATTTTTTTAACGAAAAATTTTCTATAGAAAAATTTTTTTAACGAAAATTTTTCTATAGAAAAATTTTTTTAACGAAACATTTTTTTCAACGAAAATTTTTCTATAGAAACATTTTTTTAACGAAAATTTTTCTATAGAAACATTTTTTTAACGAAAATTTTTCTATAGAAACATTTTTTTAACGAAAATTTTTCTATAGAAAAATTTTTTTAACGAAAATTTTTCTATAGAAACATTTTTTTAACGAAAATTTTTCTATAGAAACATTTTTTTAACGAAAATTTTTCTATAGAAAATTTTTTTTAACAAAAATTTTTCTATAGAAAAATTTTTTTAACGAAAGTTTTTCTATAGAAAAATTTTTTAACGAAAATTTTTCTATAGAAAAGTTTTTTTAACGAAAATTTTTCTATAGAAAAGTTTTTATAACGAAAATTTTTCTATAGAAAAGTTTTTTTAACGAAAATTTTTCTATAGAAAAGTTTTTTTAACGAAAATTTTTCTATAGAAAAGTTTTTTTAACGAAAATTTTTCTATAGAAAAATTTTTTTAACGAAAATGTTTCTATAGAAAAATTTTTTTAACGAAAATTTTTCTATAGAAAAGTTTTTTTAACGAAAATTTTTCTATAGAAAAATTTTTTTAACGAAAATTTTTCTATAGAAAAATTTTTTTAACGAAAATTTTTCTATAGAAAAATTTTTTTAACGAAAATTTTTCTATAGAAAAATTTTTTTAACGAAAATTTTTCTATAGAAAACTTTTTTTAACGAAAATTTTTCTATAGAAAAATTTTTTAAACGAAAATTTTTCTATAGAAAAATTTTTTAAACGAAAATTTTTCTATAGAAAAATTTTTTTAAAAAAACGAAAGTTTTTTTAACGAAAATTTTTGTATAGAAAAATTTTTTAACGAAAATTTTTCTATAGAAAAATTTTTTAACGAAAATTTTTCTATAGAAAAATTTTTTTAACGAAAATTTTTCTATAGAAAAATTTTTTAACGAAAATTTTTCTATAGAAACATTTTTTTAACGAAAATTTTGTTATAGAAAACATTTTTTAAGGAAGATTTTTCTATAGAAAACATTTTTTAAGGTAAATTTTTCTATAGAAAATATTTTTTAAGATAAATTTTTTAACGAAAATTTTTCTAAAGAAAAATTTTTTTGACGAACATTTTTCTATAGAAAAATTTTTTTAACGAACATTTTTCTATACAAAAAATTTTTTAACGAAAATTTTTCTATAGAAAAAATTAAGAAAAATTTATCTTTAGAATAATTTGTTAAAGAAAATATTTCTGTAGAAAAAATTTTTTAACGAAAATTTTTCTAAGGAAAAAATTTTTTAACAAAAATTTTGCTATAGAAAAAATTTTTTGACGAAATTTTTTTTATAGAAAAAATAGTTGGACTAGAAAATTCGATGGAAAATTTTTCAGTAGAAAAATTTTTATTGATTTTATAAGAGTTAATTTTCAAAAATTGTTCGCATTTTTTTTCGTAAGAAATTTATAAACTTTTTGTTGAAATTAATTTTTTATTAAACAAATAAACTCACATTTTATAATATCTTTTAAAAATTAGTTGAATAAATTGCAAAATCACGTAAATTAGTAAGAGTTCGGCAAAAAGTACTAAATCCTTTTATTTGTTTCAAAATTTGTTATAAATTCAAATTGAAATTTTCCACATTTGTTTATTTGATAATAATTACAGCCGTTACAAATTTTTGCGAAAGATAAATTTGAAACAAATAACCGTCAATTTTGTTTGTGGTAATTTATATTTTTAGTTAATTTTTACGTTTTAACCGCTAAATGAAGTTTAAACAAACACGACTCGAAAACAACTGAATTTAATAGTTTTTGTTTAAAAATTATAAACCCCCTTCTTATCGTCATCATCGACATCATCATCACGATCATTGAGTGGTAAATCTCTTTTGGCTATTTTCATCCAATAGTTGTGGCAAGTAGGGAAGTTAATAAAATGTGGACAAGTTAACAAAAACTATCTATATTTTTGTTGTTATTTCTTTATGTTGGTTTTAGTGTTGATTTTTAACTTTTTGGTTAACAGACATTAAAATTATGCCCGAATAACTGGCAACAAGTTTAAGCTTGGACGTTAAGCTATTAACCAAAATTTAAAACGATGAAACAAGTTAATGGGGGAAATATAAGAAATTAAAGCTGAAAACTTATGATCTCAACTGAAATGAGAAGTTTAGCAAAGACAACAACCTATAAAGTTTTTAAATATTTACTAAATAGTTGGCAATTCGAAATTTTGTATCAGTGATGGGTTAGGAGGTACAATTGAAAGAAATTTATCATATATTTTGTAGCGGTTCGAAAATAAAATCTTGCCGCAGTAACCTCCAGAAATTCAATTATGATAAATATCAATGTACATTAGGGTGGGTCGTTTTTTGACCTTTGTCTTTGATCGACTTCTAATAGTGAAATTATGTGGCCAAATTATGTCAATCGGAAGTATGCAAAATATTATTGATTTATTTTTAGGGTCCAAAGTTTTTGAGCCCATTTGTATGGGGAAAACTGAGAGTATTTGCCGTTTTTGCTACATTTCGTCCATTTACAATTTATTTTAAAGAGAAAAGATAATGGAATATAAAAGTGAACTAATGCAGCTTTAATTGAAGTCATCAATATTGGAAATCCATAAAACAGTTTTGAAGTTATTGCGATTTTCCCCCAAAAATTCGTGTAACATTACGTATTTAAAAAATAAAAAAAAAAAAAAATACAAAAAATCAAATTTTTCATTTTTGCCTCTGGGAAAAAAGGGTTAAGTTTACCCAATTTTAAAAACAAAGAACATGTTTATATTTCCCATAGTATGGATAATTTTATTCCATATAAACATTATTAAAAGTGAACATAAATAAGATTTATGAAGCATTTACTCAAATTATGAGCGAAAAATTACTTTTTTGCGAAATTCGTCGAATTCGAACACAAGGTACGGGAAAATGGTTTGAGATATCGACCTCAATTTTTTTTGAGTTTTATTGTCATTTTTATCTATTTTAACACACCGAAGAGAAAAATTCAAATTTGTAATATTTGTTTAACAAAATTTTCAAAAAATTAAAAAATGAGTTTTGAAACCCACCTGAGAAAAATTACCCATTTTCGATTATGAAAAAAACTAAGTAAATATTGTTATATTTTAACAAAATTAAACTATGAAATACTTACACGTCTTAAAATGATAAATCATGTCTTGCTTTGCGAGCTTTTGTCCAAAGTAGTAATTTCTAGCGGTGTATCCTTAGGCGTATTGTCAAGGACACGAATTTTTGGGGGAAAATCGCAATAACTTCAAAACTGTTTTATGGATTTCAAATATTGATGACTTCAATTAAAGCTGCATTAGTTCACTTTTATATTCCATTATCTTTTCTCTTTAAAATAAATTGTTAATGGACGAAATGTAGCAAAAACTGCAAATACTCTCAGTTTTCCCCATACAAATGGGCTCAAAAACTTTGGACCCGTTGCGCGGGCTCGTATCCTAAAAATAAATCAATAATATTTTGCACACTTACGATTGACATAATTTGGGCATATAATTTCACTATTAGAAGTCGATCAGAGACAAATGTAACAAAACGACCCACCCTAATGTACATCCACTAAAATTGTTGTATAGGTCCTTTCCCGGGTTAGCAAGAAAGTTAGGTAAAATAGCCTTATTTCTGTTTTATAGTCTTGTTCTTAATATTATATTATATTATATATATATATATATATATATATATATATATATATATATATATATATATATATATATATATATATATATATATATATATATATATATATATATATATATACGGTAAAAAAGGTACCCAGGTATAAATTTTGTCAAAATCGTTAGAGCCGATTTCGAGATAGATATTTCTATATATATGTATATATATATATATATAGTCTGATCGACTTCTAATAGTGAAATTATATGGCCAAATTATGTCAATCGGAAGTATGCAAAATATTATTGATTTATTTTTAGGGTCCAAAGTTTTTGAGCCCATTTGTATGGGGAAAACTGAGAGTATTTGCAGTTTTTGCTACATTTCGTCCATTTACAATTTATTTTAAAGAGAAAAGATAATGGAGTATAAAAGTGAACTAATGCAGCTTTAATTGAAGTCATCAATATTGGAAAACCATAAAACAGTTTTGAAGTTATTACGATTTTCCCCCAAAAATTCGTGTCCTTCACAATATATATATATATATGTAAATATATATATATATATATATATTTATTTATATATATATATATATATATATATATATATATATATATATATATATATATATCTCGAAATCGGCTGTAACGATTTTCACAAAATTTAGACCTGGGTACCTTTTTTGCCGTATAGATCGAATATGAAGGCACTTTTTGGAAGTTTTACCGCTAAAAGGGTAAAAACGGGCAATAAGGGTTATATCTCCTAAAGTAATAGGTATAGAAACAAATATACAATTACGTTTTCAACAGCTATCAAAATAAGCGGACAGGTGTTTGGTACTTTTTTGAAACTATGTCTGATAGGGGTAAAAAAGGGTGAAAATTGTTGTTTTGGTACTTTTTTAACCCACTCTTATTTTTTAAATCAAAGAATATAGAAAGGAACTTTGTACTGCAGTAAATAGATGTAAACGAAATATTGAACAAGTATTTGGTACTTTTTTGATTTAAGGTCCAAATGGTTAAAAAATGGATGAAACGATAACTTAACATCTCAAAAAGTAATATGAATAGGAACATTATGTTAATTGCGTTTTAATAAAATATATTCAATTGGTACCAAAGAGTGCCAAATATGCATATGGAACTTTTTTAAAATTAGGGTATAAAAAGAGGAAAAAAATAATAATGTTATAACTTTTAAACAAATGAATGTTTGTCTGTATGCAATTATGCATTCGATCATATTATGCTCTTTAGCGAAGATGTTGCGGTTAAGCCGGCAAAGGTTTGTACGTTTGTAAGAACAATTTCCGAAAGGTGACGCCACTGAAAATTACTAAAAATTAATTAAAACGTAAAGTGTGCATTTAATCATGCTATGATCTTTAGCAAAGTTGTTGTGTATAAGCCGACGAAGATTTATTAATTGGTATGACCAAAGTCCGACAGGTGGCGCCACTGAAAATTACTCAAAGTAAATTAAATCCTAAACTGTGCATTTGATCATGTTATGATCATTAGCAAAGTTGTAACGCATAAGCAGACGATGATTTCTTAGTTGGTATAAACAACTTCCGACAGGTGGCGTCACTGAAAATTACTCAAAATTTACGACCAATTTCCAAAATTTTTCAAAATTAGTTAAACTGTAAACTATGCATACTATGTAAACTATGTGTTGACCGGACGAATTAAATCAAATAATTTAAAATTACCTGAATATTTGTATAATATCTTTCCTCTAAATTTATTTTAGTACTTTATAAATAAAATATATGAAAACTTTAAAATTTGCCTCAAAGTGCTTATCATAAAGCTCCGAGCAAGGCTCGGTCAACTTGGTACTAACTATTAGATTTTGAGATCCGGCGATGACCGATGTAGAATTGTACCTTACTTTTTTCACTTTGTTTCAATTCTGCTGAAAAATATTATTGAGTTATTTGAATATAATGGGTACAAAGTTCCCCATGCACCTATTACACCTTATTTAATCACTCGTTGCAGTGGAATTGTGAGAAAATAGAATGGAAATAAATCCGAAACTTCTGAACAGTTGGGCGGATTTTAAAATAATTTTATGTGCATATAGTTGGGGGCTTTAGTTTTGAACCTGGAAAGCCTGGCTTTTATTGGGACGTCACAATCGGTCCCCAAAGTAGGGCACCTTAGACTCATAAATCCAATTGGAACAAAGATTACTTCTCTCAGACAATGAGCTGCTTCCGATTGAAAGGGACCTACGTTTTAACTCCGGCTTCGAACGGCAAATGCATTAGTTAGAGAAGTTTTACATATCCTTCTTCTTCTTCTTCTGTTATCCTTGACTCCCAGTGGAGCATAGGGCCTCAACCATCCTTTTATATCGAACTCTATTGCGAGATGTTAGGCATACATCATTCCATGAATAGTTTGCTGCTTGTAACTCCGCATCAATTGACCTTCTCCACGTTTTAGCAGGTGCACCAACACGACGGCCGCTTCCTTGTGGATTCCAACGAAGCGCTTGTCGAGCAATGTTGGTATTTGGCCTTCGAAGTGTGTGGCCTATCCATCGCCATTTCCGTTGACATACCTCTATAGAAGAAGGGATTTGGTTTGTAGCGTTTAGTAGATCTTCATTTCTTATTCGATTTGGCCACCATATATTAAGGATTTGCCGCAAGCATTTGTTTGCAAAGATTTGCAGGCGCTTATCGATGGCATTTGTGCGTTTCCAAGTTTCGCAGCCGTAATACAAGATGGACTTGACATTCGAGTTATACATATCCTAATACTCAATAACTAGTGGCTGGCTGAGTTATGAGGTGAACCACCGCTTTTTTCAAATTTTATTTTTTCAAGTGGGTCTAGCCGGGGATAAACTTGGGACCTCTGGTATGTTAGTCGGATGGTATGCTAGGCGGATGCTATACCACGGCGGTTCCTGCTTGTATAATATTCAAAATTTTATTCTTTTCCAAAAAAATTTTAATCAAGAAAATCTGGTTATATATAGATCAGATATTAGTAAAAAATTGGTGAAGTATGGGACAAAAATTTAAAATTTTAACTATTAAAGTCGAATATATTTAGAACCGTAAGATATAGGGTATGCATGTCGCGATATTTATCTGTTATATAGTATAACCGATTGGGAAATGACAATCAAATCTTAAAATCATCCTAACGCCTTAGAAGTTGTGGACTTATTTCAATTCTATTTTTCCATCTTCCCACTGTTATTGGCTCAGCTCCCGTTGTTTAGGGCCATCCACATTATAAACATAATACGAATGTTGAAGTAAAGAAAAAATGAATGAAATTTAATATTTTTCGGGAAATTTTTCACTTTTATGATCTCCTAAACGGTGTTAAGAATCATACCTACGAAGCTCATATCATTCCTAGGAAGCTCATATCCTAGAAAGTTTATTCTTCAAAAGTTACTCAACTCAAAATTTTAATTTTTCAGAAAACGATAATTTATTCAAAGTTGTTTATTGATTGTTTCCTCGAATTTTGAATGGTTTGGCACCTATCGAACCTGATTCTGAACATTAACATCATAGGCACCCACATGATTTTGTGATTTCAATTTTGAATGACCACTTGGATATGAGAAAGCTTTTCGCAAGATTACTACCGTAATTGTTCACAATCAACTACAACCGTTTGAAATTTTTGATCAAATAAGTATGTACGAGTTTTGAACACCGGAGACCAAGCAGTTGGTTTGTCGGGGTGAATCGGCAAAGAAGGCAATTTTGGGTTTGTCAGCCAATAAACTCATGACGACCATTTTTTGCAGCAAAGAGGTCATGTTAACGACTGGAGAACCGCCGTATTGACGAATGAGAAGTATCGGGTGGTTAAATTTCAAGGGCCGATGTTGATTTTGAATAAAACACAAACTATTTGGGAAATTATTGTAATTTTATTTAATTGTGATATATTGGTATTACTCAATTATGTATGGAACAAAATATCGGCCAAATGGGCACCGCGACCACGGCGGCACAACTCCATCCGATGGTCCAAATTTTCGATGACCCTGAGGCATAATGGAGGTTCTATGCCGTTAATGTGCCGAATTATCTCGTCCTTTAGCTCTTGAATTGTTGCTAGCTTATCGAAGTACACCTTTTCTTTCAAATAACCCCAAAGAAAAAAGTCCAACGGTGTCAAATCACATGATCTTGGCGGCCAATTGGCATCGCCATTACGTGAGATAACACGGCTATTGAATTTGTTGCGCAAAAGAGCCGTTGTTTCGTTAGCTGTGTGGCAAGTGGCACCGTCCTGCTGAAACCACATATCGTCCACATCCATATCTTCCAATTCGGGCCATAAAAAGTTCGTTATCATCTCACGATAGCGAACACCATTCACAGTAACTGCCTGACCGGCCTCATTTTGGAAAAAATATGGCCCGATGATGCCGCCAGCCCATAAACAGCACCAAACAGTCACTCTTTGTGGGTGCATTGGTTTTTCGACAATCACTCTTGGATTCTCATTCGCCCAAATGCAGCAATTCTGTTTATTGACGAATCCACTGAGGTGAAATGTGCCTCATCACTGAAGATGATTTTCTTCGAAAACTGATCATCCACTGTTGCCATTTCTTGCCGCCATTCTGCCAATTCACGACGTTTGGAATGGTCAAGTGGCTTTAGTTTTTGAGCCAATTGCACTTTGTAAGCGTGTAAATGCAAGTCTTTATGCATAATGTTCATCAACGACAAGCGTGAGAGGTGCAATTGTTGGGCACGACGACGAGTTGAGGTGGACGGCTCTTCAGCCACACTATCGCGAACAGCAGCAATATTTTCTGCAGTACGAGCTGTACGAGCATGCACTGGTGTTCTCACATCTTCTACAGACCCGGTTTGCTCGAATTTTTCCACGATTTTTGCAATTGTACGCACATTTGGACGATCAAATTGACCAAAAAAATCACGAAGTGCACGATATGCATTTTGATTTGAACGCCCATTTTCATAATAAGTCTGGATAACTTTAACACGTTGTAGGATTGTGTATCTCTCCATGGTTCAAATTGAGTAAGTCTGAAATAGAGAAATGTCAAATAAAATTTGAAAAAAAAAACGTGGCGTTTAGGTGTGGTTCACATTCAACATCGGCCCTTACAATTTAACCACCCTTTATTTAAGTTAGATGCGACTGATACTACAACTATTATTTCTGCGCAGAGAAAGCCAATTTTTGAACCGACATTATTATTGGTAATATCGCAGAAGTGGCAGTACTCGGTCGTAATCAGAAGATTTTCGAGTGGTTCCGGTACGAAGAACCGAACTGAATATGAAATTTTTAGAGCCTTTAAATAAGTGAACCTGAGTGTATCTAATAAACTTAAAATTTGAAATCGGTCTACCTTAGACCTCATTTGTAAAGGGTTTTATATACTTTTTTGTATAAAAATGATTGTTAAAAGACTTGATTATAGGCGAAACCCATATTGTCGTGCGGGAGTTTATGTGCTACAACCTAATGCCATATATTTTTGCATTATATACCTTATTTTAAATGTGATCTTTTAAGATATCTAAAAACTTACTATTTATAGATTTTAAGACTGTTTCATTCAAAACAGATGTGATAATGAAGATCATTTTTAACGATCGTCAACATTTTTGTCTGCACTTAGGAACCCCCTTTAAATTACACACTTATTTCTAAATCGCTCTATTCGAGATTGCATCAGCTTTAGCTTTTATAAAGATCACTTTAATCATAACTTTTGTTTGCAAATGACTTAAGATCATAAACATATTTTATTATTTAAATAATTTGTAATAACACTTTTCTTTAGTCTTATCAGCTGTTGAATATAAATAGTTTTTTTTTTTTGGAAGCTGAAGAATTTATTGCAAGAATAATATTTGAACACTTAAAATTCACATGCTTTTGAAAAATACAGTTTATTAAATTTGGGGTATGTTTGCTTTAAAATGAACCCATAAAATTGTATTATGGGCTCGAAAAAATTGGGTAATAAATTTAACCAAAAAGGCATAGAAAAATATTTCTATCGAAAATTTTTCCATAGCAAAATATTTCTATAGAATGGTTTTTTTTTTATCGAATATTTTTCTATAGAAAGGTTTTTTTTATCGAATATTTTTCTATAGAAAAATTTCTTTCTCGAAAATTTTTCTATAGAAAAATTTTTGTATCGAATATTTTTCTATAGAAAATTTTTTTTTATCGAAAATTTTTTTCTCGAAAATTTTTCTAAGAAAATTTTTTTTTATCGAAAATTTTTCTATAGAAAAATTTTTTTTATCGAAAATTTTTCTATAGAAAAATTTTTTTTATCGAAAATTTTTCTATAGAGAAAATTTTTTATCGGAAATTTTTCTATAGAAAAATTTTTTTATCGAAAATTTTTCTAGAGAAAAATTTTTTTTATCGAAAATTTTTCTATAGAAAAATTTTTTTTATCGAAAATTTTTCTATAGAAAAATTTTTTTATCGAAAATTTTTCTATAGAAAAATTTTTTTATCGAAAATTTTTCTATAGAAAAATTTTTTTATCGAAAATTTTTCTATAGAAAAATTTTTTTATTTGATTTAAAAAACCAACCGCATAGAAAAATATTTCTATCGAAAATTTTTCCATAGCAAAATATTTCTATAGAATGGTTTTTTATCGAATATTTTTCTATAGAAAGGCTTTTTTATCGAATATTTTTTTATAGAAAAATTTTTTCCTGGAAAATTTTTCTATAGAAAAATTTTTTTATCGAATATTTTTATCGAAAATTTTTCTATAGAAAAATTTTTTTTATCGAAACTTTTTCTGTAGAAAAATTTTTTTTATCGAAAATTTTTCTATAGAAACATTTTTTTTATCGAAAATTTTTCTATAGAAACATTTTTTTTATCGAAAATTTTTCTATAGAAAATTTTTTTTATCGAAAAATTTTCTATAGAAAAATTTTTTTTATCGAAAATTTTTCTATAGAAAAATTTTTTTTTTCGAAAATTTTTCTATAGAAAATTTTTTTTTATCGAAAATTTTTCTATAGAAAAATTTTTTTTATCGAAAATTTTTCTATAGAAAAATTTTTTTATTTGATTTAAAAAACCAACCGCATAGAAAAATATTTCTATCGAAAATTTTTCCATAGCAAAATATTTCTATAGAATGGTTTTTTATCGAATATTTTTCTATAGAAAGGCTTTTTTATCGAATATTTTTTTATAGAAAAATTTTTTCCTCGAAAATTTTTCTATAGAAAAATTTTTTTATCGAATATTTTTCTATAGAAAATTTTTTTTTATCGAAAATTTTTTTATCGAAAATTTTTCTATAGAAAAATTTTTTTTATCGAAAATTTTTCTATAGAAACATTTTTTTTTATCGAAAATTTTTCTATAGAAAATTTTTTTTTATCGAAAATTTTTCTATAGAAAAATTTTTTTTATCGAAAATTTTTCTATAGAAAAATTTTTTTTATCGAAAATTTTTCTATAGAAAATTTTTTTTATCGAAAATTTTTCTATAGAAATATTTTTTTATCCAAAATTTTTCTATAGAAAAATTTTTTATCGAAAATTTTTTTATCGAGAATTTTCTATAGAAAAATTTTTTTATCGAAAATTTTTCTATAGAAAAAATTTTTTATCGATGATTTTTCTATAAAAAAATTTTTTATCGATAATTTTTCTTTAGAAAAACTTATCGAAAATTTCATTAATGATCGTGATATTAAGGAAAATTACATAAAGTCTTCGGCTCCTGGCAGTGTGGACTGCCTGCGCCTGATCATAAAGGATGGCTTTCTCTGTTCTGCTGCCAAGACACAAGGCCTAATTGTTTTTAGTATTTTAATGATATCTTATTCTAGGGAAGTAGATCTTGTGAGATCAGTAGAATACAGGGAGTTATAATCACTTCTCTAGTGACTGAATTTAAACAAAAAACAATAAAATGCTGATAAATTTTTACAACATAGGCCCATAAATTATATCTAATCACTTTAGAAAGCGATCAAAAAAGAAGCTGCCTCTTTAGATTACGGAATCGAGAAACAAAGACAATACTTTTGAGAAACCCAAAGATAAAGTTAAACTGATCTAGAAAAATATATAACATTAAGTTTAAGGCACTTGAAAAAGTCACACGTTTTGAGAAAACAACATCATTTTAATAATTGTGCAAATATGGCCGCAGTTATAGAGTTATCCGCAAATGATGTACAGGGCTTATGCAGCCGCTATTTCAAGGAATATGAGAAACAAAAGGAGAAACAAGAAATTTCCAATAACTTTGAGGTTAACTACTACAAACTGAAGCCCATATCAGATGATCCAGCAGGATTTTTGGGCAGTCATCGCTATTTATTGGTGGAGGTATCCAAAAAAAATGCCAGCAACGAAAAGTCGGTGGAAAACTTAAGATTCTTCTCAAAATCCGCACCCATGGAAATTGCCTCGCGTATGGAGTATTTGGAACAATTTGGTGTCTTCAAGAAGGAAATAACAGTTTATCGAGATATTCTGCCCAGATTACAGGAAATTTTTGACTATAGCATAGCCCCGAAATGCTATTATGCCGATAACAATTGGTTGGTATTTGAGGATTTGCATCAGCAAGGCTATAAAATGGGCACGTCTAGAGATGGTCTCTATGATTTTCAGCATTTGCAATGTGCCCTTAAAAGTTTAGCTGCTTTACATGCAGCCTCTTTGGTATATGAGGTTCGGGAAAAGAAGAAGTTTAATGATCTACATCCCTTGGCAGTAGAGGAAAATGCCTATCCTTCAAATTGCTCCAGTAATCATGTACGTAGTCAAAACTTCAATAATGGTGTTAGAGTGTTCAAAGAATTGATCAAGCAAATGCCCAAATATAAAGATAATTTGGATTATATACTCAAAAATATTCACGAGAAAATGTCGGTTATATTTAAAATGGTACAAACTTCGCAGAAATATTGCAATGTCTTTTCTCACGGTGATTTGTGGGCCAATAATGTTATGTTCCAGTACAGCAAATATGGTGAAATACCTATTCAGGCCCGTTACGTAGACTTTCAATTGGCTCGCTATGCTCCGCCCATGATTGATCTGATCACTATTCTTACCATTCCCACCTCTAGGGAATTCCGCTCAAAATATCTTATGGAACTTTTGGCTGAATATTATCGCTTTATGACGGAATTTCTTAAGCGCGAACAATTGGATATTAAAGATTTCTTGGCGGAGCAAAAATTTTATTCATCATTTGAAGAATTCCGTATTGTTGGTCTCATTGAATCCTGCTTATTTTCTCATCTCACCATTTTACCTCCGGAGTTGACTCAAAGCTTGACTGGTTCTGCAGATGGTTTCAGTGATTTCTTTGATCGTAAGCGTGTGGAAATTTGTTTGAAGGCCTTCCAAACGGATGAGGTGTATAGAACGAGAATGACGGATATGTTAGAGGATTTGGTGGATAATTTTATTTTAGTTAAATAATTATTTGGAGAAGTGATGCCCACGTGTTTAACAACAAGAAATGGTGGGCATCACAGATTTAGAGTGATTAATAAATATATATAAGTAATATTTTGTATCTAGTTAAGATCGTGTTTTTATACCCACCATCAAAAAGAATGGGGGGTATATTGAGATTGTCATTCCGTTTGTAATTTCCTTAATATTGGCTCAAAAATCAAAAACGATATATATTCTGAATCCTTATAAAATTCTAAGACGATTGAGCGATGTCCGTCTGTCTGTCCGTCTGTCTGTCTGTCTGTCTGTCTGTTGAAATCACGATAACGCCTAAACGAAAGGAGCTAGCTCACTGAAACTTAGCAAAAACATTCCTCATTTATGAGAAAATTTTGGTATTGAAATTGGGCAAAATCGGTTAACATTTGACCATAGCTCCCGTATAACCTCGTCTGGGCTAGTCGCTTATTTGCTAATAACTGACAAATTATAATAGCTATGATGACAAAATTTGGTATCTAGAAGTTTTGCATAAGCACTAGGCAGCATGTAAAATTTCATTGAAATCGGTTCACATTTAACCATAGCTCCCATATAAAAAACATACGGAAACAGCCTAAATTCCACCTGAAATTCACTTAAATGCCAATAAATGATAAACTGTAGTAGCTTTGATCACCAAATTTAGCACAAATAAGTCTTATGTGAATACCAGCCAGTGTGCAAAATTTTGTCACAATCGGTCACCATTTGACCTAGCTCCCGTATAAAAAACTTACGGAAACACAAAAATACAAAAAGAAAAAGGGGTTTATGTCCGTCTGTCCGTTAGATAAAAGCGCGATAGCACCTTAACTGAAAGGCTATAGCAACAAAATTTTACAAAAGAAAGTCTTATGTGAATGCCAGCCAGTGTGCAAAATTTTGTTACAATCGGTCACCATTTGACTATAGCTCCTATATAAAAAACTTACACAAACACAAAAATACAAAAAGAAAAGGAGATTTATGTCCGTCTGTCCGTCAGATAAAAGCGCGACAGCTCCTTAACTATAAAAGCTAGAGAGACAAAATTTTACAAAAGTATTTCTGATATGTAACAAAAGTTGTATACTGAAAATGGGCAAAATCGGTTCACATTTAGTTAGAGCTCCCATATAACCCCGCCCCGGGAAACACATGAATGCTGATAAATTGAATACAATTGTAATAGCTATGACGACTAAATTTAGTATAGAGAAGTTTTATACAACTATTGGTCAGTATATCAAATTTTATAGGAATCGGTCCATATTTGACTATAACTCTCATATAAAATACACTCCCGGAAACCAAAAAATATTTAGCAAGGACCAGTTAAAAGCTATTAAATTAGAAACTGTGATAGCTATTGCCATTAAATTTTGCAAAAATAAGCTTTACATAAATACCAACCAGTGTGTAAAATTTTGTTACAATCGGTCAACATTTGGCTATAATTCTTATATATATATTACATCCCCTTTTTATATCTACAATTAAAAAGATTCGGAGGTACAAGCAGCATATTAAGATTTGTATATGGTAGATGCATTAGGACCTCCTTACAAAATATATGGACCAGTCGTATTACTATCAACTTCTTTATCCTAACTAAATGTTAAGCTAAAGGAAAAGTATTTAACAACTTATTAATGTAAAACCATACCCGGTTGTGATAACGAATTTTGTTCAAAGTAAATAAATACTAGGGAAACCACTTACAGACTTTTGAATGTTGAACTATAAAGCTACTGCAACCGAAGTTATTCCAAATATTTTACCAACAATGACAACTAGCGTAACAACTTTTTTCCAATTTGGTCCACGTTTTGAATTTGCTGCACCCTCGTATATATATGAGATATGTTTCTAAATTTAACACAACTTGATGGTGGGTATATAAGATTCGGCACAGCCGAATATAACACTCTTACTTGTTTTTTCTTGTATTTAAAAAGGACTGGTAGAAATAAAGGAAAAAATATGAATTTTTACACATGTAGTTTTCCTGGTTTCCAACGGATTACATCCATTTCGATGGGAGCAGATTACATCTGCCAAAGTGTCTTTTCGTTTCAGAAATTCCAAAAGGATGTCAAGGACAAGAGAAATCCAAGTGATGAAAAATGAAGGAAGACAAGTGATGCCAAGAGGAAGCCAAGACGATACAAGAGGGTCAGGTGTAGAGGCCAACTTAAAATATAGCGAGCTGCAACAACATGTGAATCAAACGTGTTGCTTCATTAAGAATAAGTTTGACAAAAATAAATGTTGTAAAGTTATTACAACCGCTATCGGTTCACACCCAGTAATAACGAAGTAATAACTACAAACTGTAGCCAAAATGTGATAGATTCTTACAGCGGAACGTGGAAGACGTGGTGGCAAGACAGAGATATCGGTAAGTTGAAGTGATAACTTACAAATTTAAAAGAAGGTGAATTTGATAACATTCCAGAATAGGGTACCGGTTTTCCAATCGGTAGAACAAAGAACCGCCGTGGTATAGCAGGTTAGTCATCCGCCTAGCATAACAGAGGCCCAAGTTCGATCCATGTCCAGACTCTCTTGAAAAAATAAATTTTCAAAAAAAGCGGCGGTTCACCTCATAACTCAGCTAGCCACTAGTTATTGAGCTATAAACCATAAAAATCGGTTTAAAAATGTGAATTTTATTAACAATTTACCGCAGGTACCCAATATTGCAATGCAACGCGGCTCAGTGGATTGCAATTTCTGTCCCGCCACAGTCGAGTTGTCAAATTGCAGAGATAATCATCAATTTAACTCATTGAGTTTGATCGAACATCACTACGTTTAATTGATTGTGTACTTGGCTTGCTCGAACTTTTCACTTGCCGTTGGCATGTAGAGAAGAACAAGACTTTTTGGTTTGATGCTATTTATCTTATATATTCTTAAACGAGCAATAATTGTATATATATATATATATATATATATATATATATATATATATATATATATATATATATATATATATATATATATATATATATATATATAGAATGGCTATCTCGAAAACGGCTCTAACGATTTTGATAAAATTTGGACAGTGATATCTTTTTTGATGTATAGGTCGAAGAAGAAGGGTTTTTTGGAACTTTTACCTCTAAGAGGGTAAATACGGGTAAAAAATCGAAAACGCTATGTCTCCTAAAGTAATAGGTATAGAAACAAAATTAAAATTACGTTTTAAGCAGCTTTGAAAATAAGCGGACAGGTGTTTGGTACTTTTTTGAAACTATGTCCGATAGGGGGTAAAAAAGGGTGAAAATAGTTTTTTTGGCACCTTTTTAACCCACTCTTATATTTTAAACTAAAGAATATAGAAAGAAACTTGGTACTGCAATCAATAGATGTAAAAAAACATGAAACACGTATTTGGTACTTTTTTGATTTTGGAGCCAAAATGGGTAAAAAAGGCATAAAATGATAACTTAACATCTCCAAAGTAATATGAATAGGAACATTATACATTATGTTAAATGCGTTTTAAAAAAATGTACCGAATTCAATTGGCACCAAAAAAGTACCAAATATACATATGGAACTTTTAGAAATTAGGGAATAAAAAGGGGGAAAAATTAGTATTATTTTAAACAAATGAATGTTTGTCTGTATGTATGTTCTTTATAGAATAGTAAACTGTGAATTTGATTGTGTTATGCTCTTTAGCGAAGATATTGCGGATAAGCCGGCGAAGGTTTTAAAGTTGATAAGACTAATTTCCGACAGATGGCGCCACTGAAAATTACTAAAAATTAATTAAATCGTAAACTGTACATTTGATCATGCTATGATCTTTAGCAAAGTTGCAGCGCATGAGCCGACGAAGGCTTTTTAGTTGGTATGAATAATTTCCGACAGGTGGCGCTACAGAAACTTACTCAAAGTCAATTTAATCGTAATCTGTACATTTAATCATGCTACAATCTTTAGCAAAGTTGTTGCACATGAGCCGACGAAGGTTTCTTAGTTGGTATGAAGAAATTTCGACAGGTGGCGGTACTGAAATTTACTCAAAGTCAATTTAATCGTATGCTGTACATTTAATCTTGCTATAATCTTCAGCAAAGTTGTTACGGATAAGCCGAAGAAGGTTTATGAATTGGAATAAGCAAAGTCCGACAGGTGGCGCCACAGAAAACTACTCAAAATGAATTAAATCGTAAACTGTGCATTTGATCAGACTATAATATTTAGCAAAGTTGTTGCGCATGAGTCGACAGAGGTTTCTGTTGATATGAATAATTTCCAAAATTATTCAAAATGAGTTAAACTGTAAACTATGCAAACTATGTGTTGGTCGGACAAAATAAATCAAATAATTCAAAATTAACTGAATATTTCTACAATGTCTTTCCTCTAAATTTATTTTAGCACTTTATAATATAAAATATATAAAAACTTTAAAATTTTCCTCAAAATGCTTATCATAAAGCTCCGAGCAAGGCTCGGTCTACCAGGTACTAGAATAGTAACAGTGTTCACATATGTAAGTAAATTACATGAATATATCTGTATGTAAATGTAACGTGATCTTTGCTTTTAATTATTTGGGAATTAATTATTCGAACTTTCAATTGAATTAATTGAAAAATTATAATTTATCAGGCTTGAGTTCATTTTTTAATTTTCAAATTATTAATTTGAAAATTTGAAAGTAATTATGTGGAGAAAAACTGAAAAAATTAAGTGCTGATGACGTCCTGTGGCGGGACAGAAATTGCAATCCACTAGCCGCGTTCAAAAAAAGTTCAATGGATGAGGAATTGCGAGCAGCTAACTATTCATGGAATGTCGTATACTTAACTCTGGCAACAAAGTCCGAAACAATAGAATGATTTAGTCCATTTGCCCTACTGGAAGTCAAGGATAACAGAAGAAGGAGAGTGAATGCTTTGGACATAGAAAAGAGGAAAAGTGCAGCTGCACTCCACAGAGTATGTAGACCATAACAAGGGAGGTTAGCATAGTTGACTGATCTGGAAGCATACCCAGAATACCATAATATCGAGATGCCCAAATTTGGTTTCAAGAAACAATCGTCTTCGTTTCGAGCAAATCTATAGCGATTGCGCTGCTAAGGTTATGAATGTATTTTTCAGATTTTATTTCATATTAAACAAGTAAGAAAGCGCTATAGTCGGTCAAGCCGACCATACGATACCCTTCACCACTAAGGTCAATGGTGTTATTTTTCCTGTATAAAGACAAATATTTGCTAAATTTTGCCATCATACAAACATTTTCTCAAAACGTATATATTCAACCTGTTTCCGTCATTTGGACTTATATGAGAGCTAGGGTCAAATGTGGACCGATTATCTCGAAATTTGGCAAATTGATTACAGTTGTTACAAAAATTATGTATGCAAAAAATACACTCAAAATTTTCATTATCTTTAGATTTACGAGCGTTTTAGTGATTTTTTGTCTCATTTAGTGCGTTTTTGAAGAAGAGTTTGTATGGGAGCTATGGTCAAATGTGGACCGATTTCAACGAAATTTGGTACAGTGATTTAGGTTTACATAAGCAGTATCTGTTTTAAATTTAAAGAAAAAATATTGATATTTGTGGCCAATATAGCAATTCCGGGAAGTGGGACCTATGGGAGGTACCATAAATAATGGACCGATTTTGACCAATTTCAATAGCCATGGTCCTATTATCAAAAAATATCTGTGCCAAATTTCATCAAATTATCTTTAGAATTGCGACCTGTAGTTTGATTACAAAGTTTACATGGGGGTCCAGCCAGCCAGACGGACGGACGGACATCGCTGAATCGACTCAGAAAGTGATTCTAAGTCTATTGGTATACTAAAATGTGGGTCTAAGACAAATATTTCTATGCGTTACAAACATCAGCACAAACTTATAATACCCTTTCCACCTATGGTGGTGAAGGGTATAAAAATGTTTAGGAACCAACAAAATTGGCCACTTGTGATTGTTTTTTCACGCTTGAAGATAAAAGGGACGTTAACGTATCGCATGTTATATCAACATGAACATATTCCTATTAGTTAGTATATTTTGTCCAACAATCAATGACTGTCTGCAGCAGCTAATAATGGGAATCGAAACACTTGCTGACATTTGTAATTAATATAAAATAAATCTAAAGAATAATTTGAGCAACAGAACAAATATATTGTATCCAAATACTAAATGTAACATTTATAAACTCGTAAACCAAATGACATAATTTGCAGTCTAACTAGAACCTTATAATCGAATAGAACACTTAACTAAATATCGCTTGGAAGTGAGCATCGTAAGAGTTGGGACATAATGCGAGTACGTGATGTGGTTGAGGAATATTTACAAAATTCGACATTGCATGGAGCACGTTTTATAGTGGATAAAGAATCGACATGGATGGAGAAGACATTTTGGGGTTTATGTCTGCTGGCCTCATGGATTGCCTCGTGGAATTTGATAAAGGTGTCACTGGGTAAGGGGAATTGGCGTGTTAGTTTAAATAAATCCTTTAAATGGGTTTCTTTACTTAAAGCTGCCTTTGAAAACAATGCCATCAGTTTTGGTGTGGAAAGCAGTTATCGGGATTGGGAAACAAATTTCCCGGCCATAGTGGTTTGTGAATCCAAGAATATGGATCGTATACAAGAAGTGGCAGAACAGTGAGTATTTGAGTGAGTAAAAATTGCATACATCTTCCAACTAAACCCCTTTTTAATCCAGACTCTGGGGTGCTGATCATGATTTCACCTTGGAAGAGGTTCTGAGTGAAATTGCCTTCTTTCGCGGTGAATCCTATCATACAGTTCATGAGTGCGGCGGCGAGGAACCTTCTGAGAATTGTTTCTACTCGAATTTTTCCTATTACGCTCAACTGGTGCGCAGTAGCTGTGAGAATACAATTAAGAATTGCTTGTGGAACAACAAACCCTTCGAGTGCTGTAAATATTTCAAGCGCATGGAAACGGAATTGGGTCTATGCTATGCTATAAATTCCTTGCAGGCTGGGTGAGATGGAAGGAGTTAAAAAGTGCTAAAGTTTTAAGTATTTCTTTATTGTATTCCAATTTAGGAGGATTGATGGCGGCAAATTAAATATGTGGTCTAACCGCTATACAGGTCCGGGATCTTTGCGTATGGATATTTATACGGAGGCAGTGGTAAGTTTAAGGGGGATATAGAGGTTTTAATATAAAAATTTTATTTCAATTTTATGCTTTAGCGTTGTTTAAGAGATACATACAACGCCATTGATTCCTATTACTAGCTAACCCGTTGAACCAATAAGCTTTTAAGTCGAGTAGTATTAATATCAAAAATATCGCTGAAATAGATAGGACTCCACTTATCCAGAAGTATTAAATTTTCAAATGCATGTAATTTCTTATTGTGCTGGGCATCACTGCTCTAGAAGGAACATTAATACTATTCATGTGTCAGGGTATTCCACAAGATGTTGTTCTGTCTTCTCTCTTGTGAAACTTTCAATTAATCAAATGCTCATGAAACTCAATATCATGAGATTTAAAAAAGCAGAAGTCATTGCAGTGTTTTAAGAAGTCGCTCTTGCCACACTAAACTCTCTGGAGAGTTTTAATTGGTCTGACAGTCAATTCTGCTTCTTCGGAATTTGGGCAAAATTACAAGTTCCGAAGAAGCAGAATTGACTGTCAGTCCATTGAGATCCTCACTGCTTAAATGGGAGGAACATTTCTTTCAAGCCGATGTACTTCACACTTAAAATGCTCAACAAAGGTCTCTACTTATCTTCCCCAATATTGGAATGGAAAAGCCCCCACCCACTCCAATTTTCGACTTAGATCTATTCGTATAAATCTCTAGAATCCCATCTGCAGAATTGATTTGAGCCCGAGAGATATCCTCTCTGTGGAGCGATTGAAGAGTGGTGTGAGAATGCAGTAATCAATGTTATCAGGAAAGTTTATAAGTTTATCCAAAATGGTGGAGTGGCCTATAGATGAAGTACACCATTCTCCAGTAGTTCTTAACCTAGTTGCTGAATTAGGAGCTACGAATTGAGCCATTATCTCAACCGAAAGCCAGTTAAGCATAGCGAAGAGTGCCTTTGAAGGCGCAGTCCATCAAGCTCCCGTAATCATTATTGCAGTGAATCTGAGGATTTTGACAAAAGATCCTCGCTGATTTGCCTTGCTTAGAGCAGGCACCAGACAAGAGCACCATACATGAGTATAGATTTTGCAACCATTTCAACAAGCCAGGTATTGTTTGAATGCGAAAGGCCCAATATGTTGCCTAGTGCCCTTCGGCACGAATAGAGTGTAATGGCTGATTTAGACAATCTAGTTTGAGTGTTTAAACTCCTGGACAACTTGGAGTTCAGAACCAATACCAGATATTTGGTGTAGCCCGTGAGCGCAAGTTCAGTCCCGTCTAACTTCGGGGAATCTTATATTTCCTATTAAACAAAACAAGTTCCGTTTTAGCGGTATTAACTCCCAAGTCATTGGAAACGCTCCATTCAGTAAGTGTGGCAAGAGCTACTTCCAATCACTGCGAAATAGTATTCACGTACTTGCCCGAAACTGCAATTATTGCATCATCATTACAATGTACCTGTCAGAACCTTTTGTGGCCAACATTGTCAAATATAGTACTTTTGTATGAGCTTTCTAGTTTATATCTGGAAATTGGAAATTCGGCATTTTCCCTATAGGTCCGCTCAACTGACTTAACAACTTTATCTCAGTCTTCATAGGGCACTGAGTATCCACGGGCTTAGGGGATCTTAGAGCTACCGTTGTCTAATTATAAATTGAAAACATGACAATATCTTTATAAATCCGAGCTACAGTTTATACATCATTACCTCAATTTTCATCGGGCTCTAGACGGGGCTTCTAGACGGTTTATCTGATCTTCCCAACATAAACGTATGAAAACAAGACTTACTTATTGTAGTATCTGTGAGGCTGTCACGGTCCGTATATTAAATCATTGGTACTCTTCGAGGGGTACTATTTATGCTACCGGAATAGCCGAGAGTTGTTTTCATAGTTTTTCGAAATCTCCTTGATGATCAATATACCTTTGAATTCGTTCAAACTGTTTTTCACTTCCTCTTGAGATACCTCCAAAACATGATTTTTGAACGCTTCAACTGCTTCTTTGGTGTTCGCAAGTCGTTGACCATGCGGTTTTTCTTCGCTATCTAGAAGCAAGAAGAACTTATTGTTTGCCGGGCATCACGAATGCCAGGAGATGGCGAGACATTCCAATATTAAACTCTTTTGGATACCCAGTCATAACAGTGAACCTGGCAACATCACTGCGGATAAACTTAATAAATCTGGCGATAGCAATGGTCAGGAAAATATTGACAAATTTATGGGCTTTTTGCTGTACGTCTGCAAAACACTATCAATGAAATATACTCGGGACATCCCGATTTACTGAAACAACTTGTTCAGTTTCAAAGCAGTCATGGCCCATATACAATAATAAACTCTTAAAATGCTTGATATCTCTCCCTCGCAACCGCCTTAGCAACTTCTGATATCTGGAAGCATTGCTTGCCAAGCCAGGGCTGTACGGAGGAGAATGATTTAGAAATTCACTTTTTTGGCAGAATGTGTCGTGATGGGAAAAGATCCATCTTCAGGGTTAGTTTTACAAATTTCTCCAAAAATTTCAGGCAAACAAATGGACTTTGATGATCACAGTTCTGGAGCCTGAACATTCAATCTAGAATGTTCAAGCCATCTATTGCACTCTACTTATGCGGAAGAGCTCTAGAAAATATGGCGTCTGTTCCCACTCGCGAATGCCGGGCATCGCGATTGCCTCGAGATGCCGAGACATTTCAATATTAAACTCTTTTGGATACCCAGCCATAACAACGAACCAGGCAACTTTACTGCTGATAATCTTAATAAATCTGGCGATAGGAATGGTCGGGAAAGTATTGACAAATTTATGGGCTTTTCGCTGTACGCCTGCGAAACACTAATAATAAAAGATATTCGGGTCAGCCCGATTTATTGAAACAACTTTTTCAGTTTTAAAGCAATCATGACCCATTTATGATAATAAACTTTCCAAATGCTTGGTATCTCTCCCTCGCAACCGCCTTCAAACTTCATCCCAACATTCGAAATGCACTGTACTTTTGAGTTGCATGCCAACAGACTTAACCTTCATTTTAACGACTTACAACGAGAAGGAAGAGACAGTTACTCACTTCATATGTCACTGCCCCGTCCAGGCAAATCCACGGGTGCTTTATGGGCTCATCTTTTCTGCACGATTTATTTGATTTATTATACATAAACTTTCGCTAAATAGACACATTCATTGGACCTACTTGTAGGCTACATTAAGCCACTTGGAATCTAGATTTCTTTCCGTTCTAATCCTTCCCCTACAGGTATCGCAAAGGGTCCACTTTCCGAAGTGACGCTAATTTATTTTTTGTGTTAAAAAATGTCAAATATTATTATGGAGTTGCCAGATTTTAGCTATTGATATTAGTGTTGACAGTTTCCGATACATTAGTAATACTCCTCGTAACTACAAAATATACTTAAGAAATTCAACTGAATAATTAAACTAAAATTTCACAAATTGATTTAAGACATTTAATACCTTTCCTCTTTTTGAAGGTCTTCATTTTAGGTGAAGAGGAAGTACCAACATTGGTAACACCGAAAACTGATTATTTAGTGGTGGGTCCATATATTTCATTTGTGTAAGTAAATAAATGTTGAACAATATCTCTCTGATTATGTAGTTTGCTAAACCTAGGGCAAAGTCTCTCTGACGCTAATCCTAGGGTTAGCAAAATACAAACTCAGAGAGACTTTGTCGAATATTGAAGTAAATATTTCTTAAAATCTTTTCAATCTCTCCAATTAATCTCCTAAAAGCCGTCACATTTCCAAACGTGACATTCAAAACGACGAACAAATTCGCGAAACTAGTGTATCGCAACGAAATTGTCGCTTCAGCGATGAAAACAATTTGGATG
Source organism: Stomorhina lunata (assembly GCA_933228675.1). Lineage (NCBI taxonomy): Eukaryota > Metazoa > Arthropoda > Insecta > Diptera > Rhiniidae > Stomorhina > Stomorhina lunata. Next base: position 99,455,830 of record OW121741.1, read on the forward strand.
TACATCGTTACTACAGTTATAGTGCCTGTACCGTTCAATGTCGGAAAGATAAACAAATCGAATTGTGTAACTGTTCCAGTCATCTATCGCCCAATACACCGAATTCGCAGAAATGTAATATGGATGGTTTGGAGTGTCTCAATCGGAACTATGAAGATTTATCGGTGATTATAGCGAAATGGTCTAAAGGGCGCAAGGGTTTGGTCTGTGATTGTTTGCCCTCATGTACCGAGGTGGATATTACAACGGTGGTGGATAGTAAGGAAAAGTGAGTTTTAAATACTTATATAACAGAATAAAAAGAAGAATCTGTATTATCCATTGAAATTTTAGTATCTATAACCAAAATCCTATATCGAAAGTCGAAATCGCCTTGGTCGAATTACCCACTGAACGTTATAAGCGCAATGTGGTTAGAGGCAAATTGGATTTAGTGGGTAAGTAGTTTCGTTTTAAGAAATTCTGATTTAAGTCTTTTCTAAACTGTTTTCAGTATCCATTGGTGGTACAACCGGCTTATTTGTGGGCGCCAGCCTTTTAAGCTTTGTCGAAATTTTTTACTACATTACCATTCGTCCCTATGGCAATATGTTGTATCAGAAACGTCTGCTACGACAAGAGTTACAACAGGCAGGTTCTTAATTGATGTGTGAAAGTGTGGCAGTGCAATTATCTCTTATGATCTTGACTTTGTTCATTATGTTTGTTTAAGTTTTTGTTCCAGATTTACTGAAAGATCTTTATCATGCGATATACGTATTACTCGTAGTATGTAGGTGGCATTGTTTTATTTTTAGTATTTGTAATTATCGTCATTAGTTTATTTTACGTATTATTTAACGCTTGTATGAGATTATTATACCCTTCACCACCATAGGAGGAAAGGGTATTATAAGTTTGTGCTAATGTATGTAACGCATGGAAATATTTGTCTTAGACCCACCTTTTAGTATACCAATAGGCTTAGAATCACTTTCTGAGTCGATTTAGCGATGTCCGTCTGTCCGTCCGTCCGTCTGGTTGGCTGGCTGGACCCCCATGTAAACCTTGTAATCAAACTACAGGTCGCAATTCTAAAAATAATTTGATGAAATTTGGCACAGATCATTTTTTTGATAATGGGACCATGGCTATTGAAATTCGTCAAAATCGGTCCATTATTTATGGTACCTCCCATAGGTCCCACTTCCCGGAATTGATATACTGGCCACAAGTATCAATATTTTTTCATGAACCAAAATCACTGTACCAAATTTTGTTAAAATCGGTCCACATTTGACCATAGCTCCCTTACAAACTTTTCTTTAAAAACGCACTAAATGAGACAAAAATCACTAAAATGCTCGTAAGTCTGAAAATAATGGGAATTTTAAGTTTATTTTAATATCATAACTGTAATCAATTTGCCAAATTTCGAGATAATCGGTACACATTTGACCCTAGCTCTCATATAAGTCCAAATGTCGGAAGCAGCTTAAATAAATAAGTTTTGAGAAAATGTTTGTATGATGGCTAAATTTAGCAATTATTTGTCTTTATACAGGAAAAATAACACCTTTGACCTTAGTGGTGAACGGTATCGTATGGTCGGGCTTGACCGACTATAGCACTTTCATACTTGATTTTCTGTTGCAGTTGTTTATCTAAATAGTTAATTTGTTGTCGTAAACTTTTAAAAATAAAATTATTAAAGAAAATTACAATATTTATATTTTATTGTTACTAGGATGAGATAAAATTACTTTTTAAAGCGGCTAAGCCTTCTCATAAAGAAAAATTTTAGACCCATATGTATGCTTATTGCAAGGGGCAATCATCGGCATGGCTTAGTGGAACTCATTGAGGTTCACTCGCAATAAAAGAATATGCCATGATAGCTTTTCTAGGTATCACAGGAGCTTTTAATTACAATTCGACAGTTAAATCTCTATCTTATTTGAAATGCCTTCTGGAATGCAATTTTCCTGCTGGAACATTGAGCATCAACGAATATTTTGTATGTATATTTATCGGTAGTCATCACTTTTATCTCGTTCTATGATACTCCGAACTCCAGCAACACGTATTTTGTTATACCGCTTTTGAAAAATCCAATAATGCGGTTCTATAGAGAAGAGTCTAGATATTAAGGATCAATAATTGTTTTCAAGAAAAAGTTATATTGTCTTTATCTATCTATATCATTAAACAAATATTCCCGTCTGTTTATCTGTTTGTATGTTGCTTGTTATGAAGGATCTCCGAAACTAGCTGACCGATTTGACAGTGTGGTATGGTGTGACTGGTGGTTAAAATAGGCAAGGTTTTTTTTCTGGAATCTCAAATGGGCGTGACCCTTCCCATATAACTCATATATTAAAAATGACAAATATTGATGAACGAGTAAACCGATTTGTCTGAAAATTTGACAGTATGTTAAGGTGTAACCGGTGGGTAAAATAGGCCAGTTTTTTTAAATATTAAGTGGGCGTGACTCCTCCCATTTAAGTCAAATATTAAAAATTACAAATATGGATGACCGAACTGAACGATTTTTCTGAAATTTTGACAGTATGGTAAGGTGTGATCAGTGGGTAAAATAGGCTACTTTTTTTTTGAAATCTCAAATGGGTGTGACCCCTCCCATATGAGTCAAATATTAAAAATGACAAATATGGATGATAAGATCAAAACGATTTAAACGAATTAATTAAAGTTTTAAATGTGGATGTTTTCATACTATATGATAGTTTTTCGCCTTTTGAATTTTTTGAAAATGGACCAACGAGGACCTGGAAATCAAAAAATGGGGATAAAATTTCCTTTTCCTTTCAAATAGCATCTCTTGAGACCGACTAAGACATTCCTTCTTTCTAAATATTTTTTTTAGTTCAAGTTAGGATTCTACATTTACGCCCTCTTTTTTAATTTATCTAAAATAGGAAAACGGATGCTCGAATATTGGTATTTGATAATAGATAAACTGTTTGAAGATTTTTCATGATTATTTGATGGTTGTTTGACAGTTGTTTGATGATTGATTGACTGATGACTGTTTGAAGATTTTTAAAGATTGTTTAATAATTGTTTCACGATTAACTGGCGATTTAGTGACGGTAGTTTGCTGATTTTTCAACGATTGTTTGATAATTTTTAATGATTGTTAGATAGTTATTTCACGATTGACCGAAAATGTTTCTGATTATTTGACGATTGTTTGATAGTTTTTTGATAATCTATAGATATAAAAAAAGTTCGCGTCTGTTTGTCTGTCTGTATGTTGTTTGATATTTATGGGCCCATTTGCTTTCGAAAACGTTTAAAGCACACATTAATGTGGAGTACTGCCATTCACTAAAGTCAATTAAATACATATGCAAATACATAAATAAAGGATTCAATTAGGAATTAATAAAACCCGGACAACGCCGGGTTAAAGTAGCTAGTGTGTTATAAAAATGGTACTAAAATGTGCTTAATGATCTAAAACGAAAAGTAATGACGTTAAGTCATTTAGGCTTAACTTTTCCATCAAATTGCATTTAGTCCAAGGCAGCTACCCCTAGGAGTAGACGGATTTCAACCAAAATTGGTAGAGCACGTTTTTGGCTCAACTAATAGACGTGTGAAGAATTTCATCAAATTCTGTTTAGAATTGAGGCTTATAATGGGTGTTTTTTATTGAGGTATAGAACTTTAAGTTGGCATCACTTTTTTAACTGGCGGCCATTTTGTCAGCTGTCAAGTGATTAATATTTAGTTCGGTTTGCCATTTCATCATGAACAGGTTGACAAAAGAACAACGCTTGCAAATCGTGCAAATTTATTTCGAAAATAATGGTTCAGTTCGCGAAGTTTACCGCAAGCTCCGTCCATTTTATGGTCGACATAATCGTCCATCAGAGCAATTAATTCGGTTAACCATGGATCGTTTTCGCACTACGTTTACTCTATGTGATAATACGCATCCGCAGCGACATCGAACAGTGCGCACCGAAGAAACAATTGCCGCTGTAGAGCAAAGTGTTGAAGAGGACCGGAATGAATCGATTCGCCACCGTGCACAGCAATTGGAGCTTTGTCCATCAACTTTATGGAAGATTTTGCGCAAAGATCTTGGCTTGCGACCTTACAAGATCCAGCTTGTGCAAGAATTAAAGCCGCGAGACCATGCAATGCGTCGTGATTTTGGTGTATGGGCCGAAAATGAGATTGATCTCGATGCTGATTTTCATCGCAAAATTTTGTTCAGTGATGAGGCTCATTTTTTGGTTGAATGGCTACGTCAACAAGCAAAATTGCCGCATTTGGAGTGAAGAGAATCCACATGAGACCCTTGAGACGCCATTACATCCACAAAAACTGACTGTTTGGTGTGCTCTATGGGCTGGTGGAGTCATTGGGCCATACTTCTTCCGAAATAATGCTGGAGAGTCAGTTACCATAAATGGAGACCGGTATAGAGCCATGATAACCGACTATTTTGTTTCCCAATTGGATGGCATGAATGTGGATGAGTTGTGGTTCCAACAAGACGACGCTACATGCCACACAGCGCACGTCACAATTGATTTATTGAAGGAAACATTCGATGAGTGCATAATTTCGCGGAATGGACCTGTCAATTGGCCACCAAGATCGTGCGATTTGACACCACTGGATTATTTTCTTTGGGGATATGTGAAGTCGCTCGTCTACGCCAACAAACCAGAAACGTTAGGGGACTTGGAAGCCAACATTCGTGGCGTTATTGCCAACATACGGCCCCATATGCTCGAAAAAGTAGTTGAAAATTGGACCTGTAGAATTGGCTTTATTCGAGCCAGCCGCGGCGGCCACATGCCCGAAATCATATTTAAACATTAATGGCATAAAATTATCCTTCCAATAAAGCCAAATTGATGGAAATTAAAACGATTTTCTTGTGTTTTATTTCAATTCGAAGTTCTATACCTCTAAAAAAAACACCCATTACATATATTGAGAAGAAAAATAAGTGGAAAAATGGGGGTCCAAAGCATGTGGATGGATTTTAACTAAAATTAGTAGAGCTCTTTTTTCGATAACCTATTAGACGTGTATCGAGTTTCATTAAATTGTTGAAAATTGCGACTTTTACATTGAAAAGAAAAATAGGTGAACAAATGGGGGTCTAGGGTACTTTCCCCAAGTAGACGACGTATTTTGAAATTTTTTCAATTTATCTTATCTATATAAAACTGAAGAAGAATGCAAAATTTCATTGTTGTAGAATCACTCCTTCTATTTTTGGCACTGTACAATCCTGACGTGGCACATAATGACTGATTCATGTTCCAGAATATTGAACGTAAACTGCGTGGTCCACGATTTATGAGCGCCACAGAAGTAGTGAAATCGAAAACTATGTCTGCTGAATCCGAAAATGATTTTAGTTTGCTCTAGTTTTCGAGATATCATTTTTTTCGAAAAACAGGTTTTGCACGACTAATATTAATATAACCGAAAAACGGCTTGCCGTATTTAAAACGAAAAAAAAAATCAAAATTTAGCTATAGTTGTACACAATATTTATACCCTTCACCACCATAGATGAAAAGGGTATTATAAGTTTGTGCTGATGAATGTAACGCATAGAAATATTTGTCTTAGACCCATCTTTTAGTATACCAATAGGCTAAGAATCACTTTCTGAGTCGATTTAGCGATGTCAATCCGTCCGTCTGGTTGGCTCCCTATGTAAACTACAGGTGGCAGTTTTAAAGAAAATGTTGATGAAATTTGGCACAGATAATTTTTTTTTGATAATGGGGCCATGGCTATTGAAATTCGTTAAAATCGGTTCATTATTTATGGTACCTCCCATAGGTCCCACTTCCCAGAATTGATATATTGGCCACAAATATAAAAAAAATATATCGAGGGTTTATATTCAAAAAGTGCTATCTACAAATTCACAATTTTACAGGAGAGCGAAAAAACTGTTTTTGTCATTAACTATAAGAGAAGTAAATAAACTTTGTTTACAATGCCATACAAATTGGGGCTAAGATCTTGTACAAATTAAGTTTTTTTATTAACTCCTTATATTTTCGGTTCTATAGTAGATAGCACTTTTTACGAGTAAAAATTTTATCGTTTCAAGTACTAAAGCAAGTAAATAGCATTATTTTAACCAGAAAAATAAAATAATAAAATTGGTTTATCACAAATTACAATGTATATTTTATAACAATTGTTATTATTTCCACAAATATTTTTTTTTTAGCACAAACACAATTTATAAAAAAAAAATGTTTTAAAATTATTTTTCTTCCTTAAAATTTATATGACATATGACAAATAAGGAACACGTTTCCATTAAAAACCATTTTGGTCGAAAATGTAGATAGCACTTTTTGAATATAAAGCGTCGATATATTTTTTCATGAAATTTAAAACAAATACTGCTTATGTAAACTAAAATCACAGTACAAAATTTTTTTGAAAATGGTCCATATTTGACCATAGCTGCCATATAAACTTTTCTGCCGAAACGCACTACATGAGACAAAAATCACTAAAACGCTCGTAAATCTAAAGATAATGACGGAAACAGCTCAAATTTAGCTAATATTTGTCTTTATACAGAAAAAAGAAACACCTTTGACCTTAGTGGTGAAGGGTATCGTATAGACGGGCTTGACCGACTATAGCACATTCTTACTTGGTTTTCTTTTATCTGTATTAGATTTTGTTACAAACTTTAATAGATGAACTGATACTTAACATTTAATAAAATTATAAGTACTTGATCGATTTCAACATTGTATAGCTTATTTTGCTTAAAACATATTTACCTTAACAGTTGAAGGGGAAAAATCTTATATTTTTTATGATTTTTTTTTTTTTGAAACGAAAATATTTTGAAAGAAACATTTTTTCGGTGTAATTTGTGTGATATCTCTAAAACGACTAAGCGGATAAAGATAAATTTGAGGACGACATAAAGATAAAATTGTTCTAGAATTTTGATTTTTCTTATTGTTTTTAACAAACATGTTATTCGGAAAAAATATATATCTCGAAAACTAGAGCCAACTAAGAAAAAACTTATAACATTTGACAATTAAGCAATACAATGACATCAAGATTTGGTAAAAAAAAATTTCGTGCCTCAAAATTTTGTTGACTTATAAAATAAATAACAAACAGTTTCGATTTAACACATATTGACTTCTTTTGATTCCTCATTCTCAAGTTATTTAGATACCTACTGAATGCTGATGCTTTTAGAATTCATATGTTGGAGTTACCTCATTTGGAATAAAAAAGGTGCTACTGAAATTGGTTTGCATGTTTTTGTTTTCTTTTATCTCGAAACAATAAAGTCAACCTTCGTCGTATGGCACTTAGGACTATAAATTTTAAATAAGTTTTAGATATCATAATACATTTTAAATATATGACCATTGATTTTTAAATAAATACACAAAAAATTTAATTATTATCAAAAAATATAAACGTGCTAGAGAGTTTTGTGTATTCGGTCATACCGAATCTGAAATTCACTCCATTAAGTAAGTTTTGTCAAATGATCGTGATATAGTATCTGAAATATACCTTAAACACTCAACTTTCTTGCTGGGGGTCTCATTTTGTCTATAATTCTAGAAGTATTTATATCAACATCAATATAAAGTAAAATATACGATTTTTGATCTGAACGTATGACGAACTCAATATAGCCTTATTTTTTTCGAATAGTATAAAAATATGTATTCTCGTATTTTTGCAATTTAAGTAAACTGATAAAAAATGTAACCGTAAATATATGATCCAAGCAAGGTCTTTTTAAAAATATACATTTCCTGTTTGCTTAATTTTTTGCGATACTGTTATAAGGAGATCTTTTTATAGTATCCATTACTAAAAAAACATAATTAGCTCTACTCCAGTAAAAATATCACTGTGCTCGATTTTTACTTTTTTTTCTACCGACAAAAGGGAGACCTAGTGGGTAAAGATAAATCGAGTACGCTAAATTCAATATTGCTAACCGTTTTTATACCCTTCACCACCATAGGTGAAAAGGGTATTATAAGTTTGTGCTGATGTTTGTAACGCATAGAAATATTTGTCTTAGACCCACCTTTTAGTATACCAATAGGCTTAGAATCACTTTTTGAGTCGATTTAGCGATGTCCGTCCGTCTGGCTGGCTGGCCGGCTGGCTGGACCCCCATTTAAACCTTGTAATCAAACTACAGGTCGCAGTTCTAAAGATAATTTGATGAAATTTGGCACAGATAATTTTTTTGATAATGGGACCATGGCTATTGAAATTCGTCAAAATCGGTCCATTATTTATGGTACCTCCCATAGGTCCCACTTCCCGGAATTGCTATATTGGCCACAAATATCAAAAATTTTTCATGAAATTTAAAACAAATACTGCTTATATAAACTTAAATCACTGTACCAAATTTCGTTGAAATCGGTCCACATTTGACCATAGCTCCCATACAAACTCTTCTTTAAAAACGCACTAAATGAGACAAAAAATCACTAAAACACTCGTAAATCTAAAGATAATGAAAATTTTGAGTGTATTTTTTGCATACATAATTTTTGTAACAACTGTAATCAATTTGCCAAATTTCGAGATAATCGGTCCACATTTGACCCTAGCTCTCATATAAGTCCAAATGACGGAAACAGGTTGAATATATAAGTTTTGAGAAAATGTTTGTATGATGGCAAAATTTAGCAAATATTTGTCTTTATACAGGAAAAATAACACCTTTGACCTTATTGGTGAAGGGTATCGTATGGTCGGCTTGACCGACTATAGCGTTTCTTACTTGTTTTTAATGAAATTTTTTCTATAGGAAAATTTTCAACATAAAATTTTTCTATAGAAAAATGTTAATATCAATTTATTTAAAGAAAAAAATTGTATATGAAATAAATTAATTAGAAAAATTTTCGATATGCAATTTTTTCTTCAGAAAATTGTCGATATAATATGTCTATAGAAAAATATGAAATGTTTCTATGAAAAAAATTTTAAATTTTTTCTGTAGAAAAATTTTTGATATTAAATTTTTTCTATAAAAAAAATATCAATATGAAATTTTTTCCTTAGAAAAATATTGAATATGAAATTTTGTCTATAGAAAAATTTTTACAATGAAATTTATTCTATACGAAATTTTTTTTCTAAAAAAAAATTTTCAATATGAAATTTTTTTTCTAAAGAAAAATTTTCAATATGAATTTTTTTCTATAGAAAAATTTTCAATATGAATTTTTTTCTATAGAAAAATTTTCAATATGAAATTTTTTCTATAGAAAATTTTACAATATGAAATTTTTTCTCCCTTTTGTCGTTTTTTTTTCAACTAGCACAGTGTAATTCAGTTATTCATACTTTAAGATCTTCAAAATGCATACGATCATAAATATTCCCTTTAGATATAGAAATTACGTTGATCAAGCGACAAGTGGGAAAACACTTGAATAAACGATTAGATTAGCAAATAAAAGTAGACCAATAAAGAAAATTGAAAAGAGAAAACTGAAACAAAACTGTCTAAACGAAAAAAAAAATATCATGGGATATTTAGTAATATCCAAAGATTCAAAAAGAGTAGAACGTGAGCAAAAGTGGACTTTTCTAAAAAAAAGTTTTGAAAATTACCAAACAAACAAAAAAAAAATTTGTGCAATTTTGGATAAAAGCCAAAAAATACAAAAAAATCTAAAATTAAAACACAAAAAAACCTAAAATGTCTAAAGATAATCTGGCAACATTGCTTACATTAAACGAATGCAAAGAAATCGTTAAGAAATTTAATGAAGAAACTAAACAAAATTTGCAAGTGATAAATTTTCATATCAAACCGGCCACAGAAGCTAAAGGATTTTTGGGTGAATATTTTCATTTAACAATTGATTGTTTTAGACAAGATCAAGATCGAATTGAGGTGGGTTGGAAATGGATGAATAAAACTAAAGCATATTTTTGGGCTTTTCATTAAATCATTTTACAGTTAACGGTTGATGATAGTAATGATAGAGAAGATCCCAATGCTGCCATATTTTTGAGATTTTTTATTAAAAATCTTCCGATTGTGGATGAAGGAAATGAAAGAGTAAGCATTTTTCGCAAAGAAAGTGCTTTGTATGGATCACTACTGCCCAAATTGCAAAAATATGGTGAGTTGAAAAGACTTTTTTTTTTAAATGGGAAGTAACACTCAGCCAAATGCTGTCTACTTAATTGTATGTAAGATTTGGGTTATTTCTGAAGAGAGGATATCGATCGATAACTCAATAAAAGATTTTATAGATAGATACTTTCCTTTTCTTCATCGATCATCATCGATCGATCAATGGAAAATTTATAGATCGTTACCTTTTCTTCTTTTTAAAGAAAAGTCATAATCGAAAACTTTACTTTTCTCTATAAACAAAAATCATCTATCAATAATTTCACTTTTTTCTATAGAAATGTTATGTAGACGATATCAATATCTTTAATTTTTTTAATTTTTTCCAGCCCCTGAGCCCTGGTACCCCAAGATCTACTTATGCCAACAAAATCTACTCGTTTTAGAGGATCTCGAGAACTTGGGCTTTCGATCGTTAACCTCGAAAGAGAATTTAAATGAAAATGAAATGAGACCTATACTGAAAGCTCTAGCAGCCATGCATGCCTCCAGTCTTCTTTACGAACAGGAAACCCAAGAAAATATCAATGAAACATATAAGGAAAGCCTTAAAGAGATCACAGTACACCCCGATATACCCTGGTTCACTACAGGACTTAAAGCCTTAATAGAGGTGGCCAAAAATCATTCAAAATATCAAAGTGCAACTTTACAAAATTGTATTATAAAGGAATTGCCTGGGCATCTTAAACAAGTTTATTCTATGGTTAATTCTTCCACGAAATATCGCAATGTCTTGTGTCATCGCGATACTTGGGGTGGTAATATTTTCGTAAATCCCTTAGATCTTGAAAGATCGGCAGTATTTGTAGACTTTCAGACCTGTCGTTATTGTCCGCCGGCCATAGATGTCATTTTTACTCTCTTTATGAATTTGACGAAGCAAGAGAGATTGAGTAAAGAGAGTGGATATTTAAGTTATTATTATGGGCAATTAAGATATTATATATCGAGTCAAATTTCTAAAGCTAATTTGGAAAAAGAAAATTTACTATTTTCGGAATTTGAGTTTTTGGAGTCTATTAAAGAGTTTAAGTTGCTTGGCTTGGTCTATAGAGCTTTGGCGATTACGGTTTTGAAGGTACCAAAGGAAATGGTATCTGATTTTTATAAAAACGAAGAAAGATCGCAAAAATTATTGGAGTATATGAAGGAAAATAAAGAATTTCGTTTAATAATGGAAGAAAGTGTTGAGGATATAATGGAGGCGATTGGGGATATTTCATTAAGATAGAATTTTATTAAAAGATTTTGAAAGATACTTAACATTTGGGAAGTGTTCCAAATAAAATTTGTGGTACTTTTTTGTTAAATTAAACTTAAAGCTAAATAATAATTCTTAAGAATACAAAAATTTTTTTAAATATGGCGTCTCTTTCAGTTCGGACAAATGAGAGGAGTTTTGGAGTTACTCTCTCAAACAGTAAAACTTACACAGAAGTACAAGGGAACTCGAACAGAAGGATGTCCAAAACATCGATGAAAAGGTCAATTAGGGGAAAATCTTACATAGCTTGACCATTCGAAATCGATTCAACAAGATCAAAGCGATGGAATTAAAAATATGTAAATTTTTGCAAAAACCTCTTAAACTAAACAAGGTATTAAGATCATTTTTGGGCACAATATAGACCAATATATGAGAAATTCAGAAATATGAATTTCAGAACCAGTTCTGAAATTTTAATGAACATTTTAGAATACAGAAAAGTACAATTTACAATTTAAAAGACAAAATTCAAAAATATGTAATTTTTTCATAAAAATCTCTAAAAACGAACAAGGTATTATGACAATTTTTGGACACAACATAGACCAACCCAGTAAAACTTTTCATTACCAAATAATGAGTTAAACAGTTAAACTATTGAACACGAACTACTTACTCATTCGCTGTTTAAGTCATTACATTAACATGTGGATGTCATTGGAGGCAAGTACTTACCAATTGCAGAAAAGTAATGACTTGGGTAAGCAATTTGAAAGCAACAACAACAACAGCAACAACTTTTTTGTTGTTGTTTTATTAAAAACATATATTTTTAAACGACATACAAAATTTTTTTTATGATCCCATGGGGGCTCGAACCCAGACCCTCCGACTGCTAGGCAGAGACTCTTCCACTGAGCTACTTCATATGTTGAAAACTTAGCAGCTTATAATTAATATAAACAATTTTTATTTTTAGATCCAAAATCATGTGAAAATAACTTTGTTTTTCCCTGCTTTTTTTTGCTTTGTTGTAATTTTTGGAAAAATATTTTTATACGATTTTTTGTAATTATTTTAAAACTTTTTTTAAATTATTTTAAAACTTAAACAATTTAAATCTTCTTTTTTATATAAGTTTTTACATAAGATTGACTCTTACTTACTTAAATGTTACAACCTGTTAAGGTCAAAGTCCGAGCATATTTTAGAATTCCATGGATTTCGATCTTGTGCGAATATTCTCCAACTGTGGACACACACCTCCCCGGGTGATACCATGAGGAGGTGTGTGTCCACAGTTGAGATGAAGGATGACCCAGATAAGTTGGGCTTACCAAGTTAAGACCAATTAGAATCATGGTTGGTATTCAACATCCCCTACATAATCAAAATTGACTCATGATGGTTTTTTTTTCATTAACGTGAGTTAGTTTTACAAATTGTTTTTACAAAAGATAATATTTAAGTTCTTAAAATTCAAAAATCATTTAAAAAGACTCTTTTAATAAAAAAAAAAACTAAAAAAAATTGTTACCCTTGGTGGGATTTGACCGGGGCCATTCAGTTTCAATTACCATCTTAATTACAAATAAGTACTTCTGTAATAACTTATAATTTATTCGGATGGAATGTTGTAGCCGTTACAAGGTAACCAGTTATCAGAGTACTTGCCGTTACCAAAGTTTTGCTGGGAATATCTAAAAAATTTAGAAATGTAAAATTCAGAACGGGTTCTGAAAATTTAATTGACATTATTGAATACAGAAAAGTGCATTTTAAAAACTACAATTCCAAAATGTATAATTTATTGGAAAAATCTCTAAAACTGAACAAGGTTTTATGACCATTTTTGAACAAAGTATAGAAAAATATCTTAGAAATTTAGAAATGTAAATATCAGAACGAGTTCTGAAATTTTAATTAATATTTTTGAATACAGAAAAGTACAATTTACAGTTTAAAAAATACAATTCCAAAATATGTATTTTTTTCCCAAAAATTTCTAAAACTGAACAAAGTATTATGACCATTTTTGAATACAATATAGACTAATATCTTAGAAATTTAGAAATGTAAATTTCAGAACGCGTTCTTAAAATTCAATTAACATTTTTGAATACAGAAAAGTATAATTTAAAAAATACAATTCTAAAATGTGTAATTTATTGCAATTTTTGAACACTGTACAGACCAATATCTTAGAAATGTAAATTTCAGAACGCGTTCTGAAAATTCAATTATCATTTTTGAATGCAAAATAGAACAATTTACCATTTAAAAATACAATTCTAAAAACTTTGTATTTTTTTCGAAAAAATCTCTAAAACTGCACAAGGTATTATAACCATTTTTGGACACAATATAGACCAATATCTTAAAAATTCAGAAATATAAATTTCGGAACGGGTTCTGAAATTTCAACTAACATTTTTGAATACAAAAGAGTACGCTTTTTAAAAATTTGAGTTTTTTTTTAGAAAAAAACGGGCGATGTGACCTCATTTTGCACAGACCTTGAGAACATTATACTAAATATAATTCAAAAAAGGTGTTAAAATCCATAACTAAATATTTTTACAGATACAAAAAATTCAAGTTTTGTTAAAAAATGGCTGATTTTCAACAACCGCTGGTTGTAGGGTGCATGTTCAAAATTTTTTAAAATATAGTTTATAATCTTTTAGAAAATGTTAAAAAAAATTAGTCTTTTGAAGAAATATTCAAAAAAATAGAAAAAATAGAGTTACTTTTAAAAAAAAAAAAAATGTAATTTTTTTTAGATTTTTTTCGGTACACAAGCTTTGAAGAATTTTTCTGTGTTATAAACTTCGATAATTTAAAATGTTTTTCTTTTAGTGCATTTAGAGATTTATCAGCAATGTCACAGTATTTTTAGAAAAATTTTCCGTCTTACCAAAAATGATTTAAAAGCCAAAAAAATACCAGAAGTCATGCCAAAAAATGCACAAAAAAATTTTTGGAGTGAAATATCTCTTAAACTTTAAGAGATAATGAACCGCTTTCAAAAATAATTTTTTAAGTTTTTCTTCACATTATTACTGTCTAATTTTCAAGTTTATAATTTGAAAATTAAAAATGAACCCAAGTCTGATCAATCCTAATATTTCAATTAATTCAATATAAAGTTCGAATAATTAATTCCCAAATAATTTACTACAGCGAGCACGTTTTAAAGAAGTTTTCAAAAATGTTAAAATCTTTCGTGTGGTACCAAATTGGCTAAAGTTATACGGACCCAAAGGTTTGACATACCCGAGGGGGGAACTTTGGTTGACTGTAGAGCCCATCCTAGCTAGCGATTTGTTGATTGTTGACGATAATATCAGCAAAATGAGTCTTTTGGGATTCGTATAGATGATCAAAAACTGATTTATCAGCTTGGTGATCTAAAAAAGATTCCAAAAAGACTCCTTAAAACGCTTAGAAAACGACTAGTTTACAAAAGCACAAACAATTCTTGCAGAATGTGTGTAGTCAAACTCTTATCGTGCAAACGATCCTAATACGACTGGTTTTTATGTTATTTTAATCAGTTTGGTAATCAAAAAAGACCACAAAAATACTCAGAAAATACCTTGAAAGCGACTATTTGAAAGCAAAATGTGTGCAATCAGTTTGGTGATCAAAAAAGTGTGCAAAAAAACTCAAAGACGCTTAACAAGCGACTAGTTAAAAATAGCACAAAAATCTTGTAAAATGTGACTAATATAACTATTTTGACAAAAAAAAAATGCCACAAAAAGACTCGTATCTCATTATGGGGAATGTGGCTTAGTTGGTCAGCACGTCGACTACTAAGCATAATATATCATATTCAGCAGCCTAAGTTCGATCCTCGGTCTCGGCAACATCAATTTCTGTAATTATTAACGCAACTTCACTGTTCTAAAAATAGATATACTGTGTTAAGTAATAAAAAGCTTTATTCTTTTTTTTACGAATCTTGCAAAATGTGTGCAGTTATATTCTAATCAGCAAAACGAGTCATTAAAGACTCGTTTTGAAGAGTCGTATGAAGGGTACCATTTTCTCATACAAAAAGATCATTTTTGACTCATAAGTGGTATCATAAATGATCATTTTAATCGTGCAGTGAAGTCAAAAAAGACTCATATTTGATTAAAATTTTCCAAAAATGCTAGCTGGGATTATGCTAGCGACAGATACGTCTTTAAACGTTGCTCTAAAAGGCTAACTCCTCTTCTACTGATATTTCAAATTTCTTCAAAAGCCATCAAGTAGTTTAGAAATTTCTGAGTTAATACCAAAAAAAACCTCATTGGCAACACTGTGCACTGTAAAAAAGTTTTGCTTGAAATTATAATGTCATATTTTATTCGAAACACTCTTTATTTCCTGTTTATTACATTTTGTATTTCTCTTTTAAGAGATTTTTTTTACCCAATAAAGAGCAATTCGCCTGAAAGCGAGAACTTTTCGTTTTTCTCTTAAATAATTTCTAAAGTGTTTTTCCTCATGCCATTTTTGCATGTACTTTTTGGCGATCGTATCTTTAAATTAAGAACGATTAGATAGATCACTTAAATCTAAAAATTGGAAAATTTTCTCTCCACTCTTAGTTTTTTAGTTATCTTATCACCAGCACGAATGAGTAAACTTAAATATTATTGTAAATTTGTTTAAATATAAAAAAAATTTAATTGCTTTAAAATTTACAATGAACAAATTTAGCGACTATAAATATTTAGTTTGATACGCTCAGCTTTGGGCAACAGAACGAACGATCGTCACTTATCAGAGCAAAAAAGTACAAAAATCGTTGTCCACGTGCGATAATAAATTATATTTTTAAATAAACAATTAAATTAATTTATATAAATTTAAATAAAGTATTAAATATGACTGAAACTGTTAATAAAAAAGATCTCTTGGAAAAACACAATCGCCAAGATTTAGTTACACGCGATGAGTGTCAATTGATTTTGGAGAAAATCTTAAAAGAGGATAACTCTAGCGGTTGCTTGATTTCACATGAGATCGTGCCAGAGCTGGGAACTGTGGGTTATTTGGGGGAATATTTTCATTTGTATTTGGAGTACCGAAAAGAGGAGGTAAGTATAAAATCTGGGGCCAAATCGCCTCATTCGATATCGATCGAAACGTAAGATGTTTCAGAAACATTTGTGTAGCATACTTTTAGGATAATCGAAATAATATATAACATATAAGGTTTGTAACATTATAACTTAGTTTTCAAAAGTTTCCTGATAGTAAAAGCATTTTAACCAAACCAAATGTTTTGAAAAACAAACGGGTTTTTATATCAAATTTTATTTAACTTTTTGCGAACTAAATTATTTGAAAGTCCCTAAGGTATAATACACAATTTTTGCTTAAAAGTCTAGTAGTTTTCGATCGATATTGAATACGGCGATTTAGCCCCTCAAATATGTAAGTAAAGACATTACAATATAAAGCTATTGCACTCCATACATTTTTTTGCCGAAAGTGAAATTAAAGTGGATAAAGAACAATGAAAAACATTCAAACGCACAAACAAACATACTTTTCATAAGCACGTGTATGTGTGCCTTAGCTTTCTCTTATGGGATAATCGTCTTCATTAATAATAATAATTTCCACGACAACATTCCAATCGGTACTTTTCTAATCGTCTTCATTAGTTGTTTCCAAATTAGAGTAAAATGGGTATTCTCTTTTTTATGGGACTTTTCAAAACGACCATACGGCAAATCAATGTATGGAAGTGCAACATCTTTATATTATAAAGTCTTTGATGTAAGTATTTAATCTGAAATATAGTTTTACTACAATATATTTTATTCCTAGGAAAATGAAGTGATTCAAAAACGCTTGTTCGTGAAAACTATGCCCTACCAAAATCCCGATATGACTGATTTTATTGAAAGATCGGGAATATTGAAAAAAGAAGCTACACTTTATATGAAATTGTTAAATGAATTGAGAAAATTTTGTAAGTATAGAAAGCCACAATATACTAAGGGTAGTACTTATTTTTCGGGAATAAAAGTACTCATAACTGTTATTTTTTGTAATATATCGATAGCACTGTGCTAGTTGAAAAAAACCGACAAAAGGCAGACCTAGTGTATACAGATAATTCGAGTACTCTGAATATAATGGGGCTAACCGTTTTTATAGGTTAGCTCTAGTTTTCGAGATAAAAACTGGAGGAGGTTGCGCGATAAATATTCGCGTAACTCGAAAACTGTTTACTTTCTTGAACTAAGTTAGAAAACCGAAAATCGGCAACAAAATTATCTTTTAGAAACACTAAATATTTTTTTAATCCGAGTAGTCATTTTGGAAATAAATTTTTTTGTTTGCAAAAAAAAAATTATTTTTGAAAATGGATATTTTTGTGATTTTTCAAAAAAAAAAAAAAAATATATATTTTTTTGCAAACAAAAAAATTTCCGTAAGTGTTTTGTATGGGAGCTATCGTGAACCGATTTCGATGAAATTTTATACGCTGTACAATGATCATACAAAACTTCTCTGTGCTAAATTTTATCATCGTATCTGTTATAATTTGTCAGTTATTAGCAAATAGGCGATTGCACTATGCGAGGATATAAGGGAGCTATGATCAAATTTAAACCGATTTCGCCCAATTTCAATACCAATATTTTGCATGCTATTAAGAACATTTTTGCAAAGCTAAATGACCTAGCTCCTCTTCTTTAGGCCCTATAGTAAATTTTTCTTTAGAAAAAATTTCTTAAAAAAATGTTTCTATGGAAAAAAATTCATAAAGAAAATTTTTCTTTAGAAAACATTTCATAAAGAATATTTTTTTATAGAAATAATTTCATAAAGAAATTTGTTCTTTAGAAAAAATTTGATATACAATTTTTTATTATTTTTCTGTAAAAAAAATTTCATATAGAAAATTTTTCTATAAAAAAAAAATCACAAAGAAAATTTTTCTATAGAAAAAATTTTATAAAGAAAATTTTTCTATAGAAAAAATTTCATAAAGAAAATATTTCTATAGAAAAAATTTCATATAGAAAATTTTTCTATAAAAAAAAAAATCACAAAGAAAATTTTTCTATAGAAAAAATTTTATAAAGAAAATTTTTTTATAGAAAAAATTTCATATAGAGATATATTTTTAGAAAAAATTTCATATCAAAAATTTTTCTATAGAAAAAATTTTATAAGGAAAATTGTTCTTTAGAAAAAATTTCATATACAATTTTTTTTTATAGAAAAAATTTCATATAGACTATTTTTCTATAGAATAAATTTCATATAAAATATTTTTCTATAGAAAAAATTTCCTATAGATTATTTGTCTGTAAAGAAAATGTTATATAGAAAAAATTTTATAAAGAAAATTTCTCTATAGAAAAAATTTCATAAAGAAAATTTTATATGGACAATTTTTCTATAGAAAAAATTTTATAAAGAAAATTGTTCTTTAGAAAAAATGTCATATAAAAACTTTTTTATAGAAAAAAATTCATATAGAAGATTTTTCTATAAAGTGAATTTCATATAGAATTTTTTTCTATAAAAAATTTCCTATAAATTATTAGAGAAAAAACTTAATATAGAAAATTTTTCTATAGGAAAAATTTCATAAAGAAAATTTCTCTATGGAAAAAAATTTCATAAAGAAAATGTCTCTATAGAAAAAATTTTATATAGACAATTTTTCTAAGAAAAAATTTTATAAAGAAAATTGTTCTTTAAAAAAAATTTCATATACAATTTATAAAATTAATTTCATATAAAAAATTTTTCTACAGAAAAAATTTCATCTAGAAAATTGTTCTATATTTCTGTGTCTGTATGTTGAAGTTACTATAGAAAAATTGTTTTTATGAAATTTTTTCTAAAGAAAAATTTTCTTTTTGAAATTTTTTCTAAAGAAAAATTTTCTTTTTGAAATTTTTTCTATAGAAAAAATTTTTTTATGAAATTTTTTCTATAAAAAAATTTTCTTTATGAAATTTTTTCTATAGAAAAATTTTCTTATTTTTTTTTATAGAAAAATTTTCTATATGAAATTTTTTCTAGAGAAAAATTTTCTTATTTTTTTTTATAGAAAAATTTTCTATATGAAATTTTTTTTTACAGAAAAATAATAAAAAATTGTATATCAAATTTCTTGTAAAGCACAAATTTCTTTATTAAATTATTTCTATAGACAAATATTCTTTATGAAATGTTTTCTATAGAAAAATTTTCTTTATGAATTTTCTTTATGAAATTTTTTCTAAAGAAAAATGTTCTTTATGAAATTTTTTCTATAGAAAAATTTTCTTTATGAAATTTTTTCTATAGAAAAATTTTCTTTATGAAATTTTTTCTATAGAAAAATTTTCTTTATGAAATTTTTTCTATAGAAAAATTTTCTTTATGAAATTTTTTCTATAGAAAAATTTTCTTTATGAAATTTTTTCTATAAGAAAATTTTCTTTATGAAAGTTTTTCTATAAGAAAATTTTCTTTATGAAAGTTTTTCTATAGAAAAATTTTCTTTATGAAATTTTTTCTATAGAAAAATTTTCTTTATGAAATCTTTTGCTATAGAAAAATTTTCTTTATGAAATTTTTTCTATAGAAAAATTTTCTTTATGAAATTTTTTCTATAGAAAAGTTTTCGTTATGAAATTTTTTCTATAGAAAAATTTTCTTTATGAAATTTTTTCTATAGAAAAATTTTCTTTATGAAATTTTTTCTATAGAAAAGTTTTCTTTATGAAATTTTTTTATAGAAAAATTTTCTTTATGAAATTTTTTCTATAGAAAAAATTTCTTTATGAAATTTTTTCTATAGAAAAATTTTCTTTATGAAATTTTTTCTATAGAAAAATTTTCTTTATGAAATTTTTTCTATAGAAAAATTTTCTTTATGAAATTTTTTCTTTAGAAAAATTTTCTTTATGAAATTTTTTCTATAGAAAAATTTTCTTTATGAAATTTTTTCTATAGAAAAATTTTCTTTATGAAATTTTTTCTATAGAAAATGTTTTCTTATGAAATTTTTTCTATAGAAAAATTTTCTTTATGAAATTTTTTCTATAGAAAAATTTTCTTTATGAAATTTTTTCTATAGAAAAATTTTCTTTATGAAATTTTGTCTAAAGAAAAATTTTCTTTATGAAATTTTTTCTATAGAAAAATTTTCTTTATGAAATTTTTTCTATAGAAAAATTTTCTTTATGAAATTTTTTCTATAGAAAAATTTTCTTTATGAAATTTTTTCTATAGAAAAATTTTCTTTATGAAATCTTTTCTATAGAAAAATTTTCTTTATGAAATTTTTTCTATAGAAAAATTTTCTTTATGAAATTTTTTCTATAGAAAAATTTTCTTTATGAAATTTTTTCTATAGAAAAATTTTCTTTATGAAATTTTTTCTATAGAAAAATTTTCTTTATGAAATTTTTTCTATAGAAAAATTTTCTTTATGAAATTTTTTTTCATAGAAAAATTTTCTTTATGAGATTTTTTCTATAGAAAAATTTTCTTAAGGAACCTCATACGTTTTGTTAAAGCTCTATATCTCGGAAACTAGAGCTAACCTAGAAAAAAGATTAGAACCATTGAATTCAGCATTTTAGATCTCCCTTTTGTGGGTTAAAGAAAGTTGTCGAAGTCAAACACAGTGGAATTGCTATTAACATTCCCCCTTTTTTTTATCGTTTAGCTCCCAATATCTGGTGCGCCGAATGCTATTTGGTAAAACCCGACCTTTTTGTCATGCAAAATATAATAGACTTAGGATATGAACCCTTAAAAGATGTGGCCAAGTTCCTGAATAAACAAGAAATTGAAACTATACTCAAGGGTTTAGCCTCCCTGCATGCCTGTAGCTTGGCCTACGAGCATAAAAATCAGATAAAAATTGGTGAACAATTAAAGGAGGTGCTCTATGAAGTAACAGTATCACCAAAGGTGGTATGGTATACAGCGGGTTTGAAGGTATATTTTTCTATTCTTTCCTATATATCTCTCGAAAACGATCTTAATCTTTTACGCTATTTTCAGGCTGTTCTCGCTGTCACTGCCATACATCCCCTATATCAAGCCGAGGCTTTGCAAATTTTTATTAACAACGAATTGCCCACAATTTTGAATACCGTTTATGCAATGGTCAATCCTTCTTCCAAATACTGTAATGTCTTTTGTCATCGTGATATCTGGGGTGGTAATGTTTTCTTCTCCAAAATGGATCCTTTCCAAAAAGGAGCAGTTTTTGTGGATTTCCAACTGTGTCGTTATTCACCGGCGGCCATTGATATTTTAATGACTTTGTATTTGAATATGAGACCTAGTGAACGAAAACTTATTGAAGACGATTGCGGTAGATTTTATTATGAACAGTTTTCCCAGGAACTGTTAAATATGGGTTTGAAGGCTGAGATGTTTATTAGCTATGAGCAGTTCCAAGAATCCCTTAAAGATTTATCGTTATTCGGAGCTTTATATAATTGTATGGCTGCTACAATTCTAAGGGTACCGGGTAATTATCTGAGTGATATGAAGCTAAATAGACCCGAAGATTTTCATCGCTATACCAATGTGGATCGTACACAGGAGGTTTTGAAGTTGGTGGAAAGTGATAAGGATTTTGGTGGTTATATGCTGGAGTGTGTGGAGGATATGATGGAGTTGATATTGAAAAATAATTATGTGTGATGTGAAAAATTTAAATGAATTTAGAAAAGTATTAAATTTTTTTATATAAAATTTAAATAATAGTGTTATATTTGACTGTGCCGAATCTTATGCAAAATTTAGTTTCCATAGCTGTCATGGTTTATAATTTAATAGCTTTCAATTGACGTTTGTGGCATTTTAGTGGTTTCCGGAAGTGGTTTTTATATGAAAGTCAAATAAGGACCATATACTATGAAATTAGATATACTGACTAATAGTTCCATAAAACTTTTCTGTTTTAAATTAATTCGTCATAGCTGTTAAAGTTGTATTCAATTTATCGACATTTTGTGATTCCCGGTGCGAGGTTATATGAGAGCTGTAACTGACTTCGACATTTCACATTTTCAATACACAACTTTTTCAAGATATGGAAAATACTTTTGTAAAATTTTGTTCCTCTAGCTTTTTTAATTGAGGCGCTAACACGCTTTCATTTGACGAACAGACAGACATAAACTCCCTTTCCTTTTTGTAGTTTTGTGTTTCTGTAAGTTTTCTTATATTGGAGCTATCGCCAAATGGTGACCGATTGTGACAAAATTTTGCACACTAGCTGGCATTTAGTGGCCATAGCTATAAGAGTTTATCATATATTGACATTTAAGTATATTTTAGATGAAATTTAGGCGGTTTCCTTAAGTGTTTTGTATGGGAGCTATTGTTAAATGCGATTAAATTTTATACCCTGCCTAGTGCGATAAGCCTAGGTGAGGTTATATGGGAGCTATGGTCAAATATATTCCGATTTCGCTCAATTTCAACACAAATATTTTAAAAGAAATGAAGAATATTTTTGCCAAGTTTCAGTGACCTAGCTCTGTCGTTTAGGACAGACAGAAAAATGTTCTATATGAAATTTTTTCTATAGAAAAATATTCTACATGAAATTAATTTTACAGAAAAATATTCTATTTGAATTTTTTTCTATTAAAAAAAAATGTATATACAATTTTTTCTATAGAAACATTTTTTTATGAAATTTTTTCTATAGAAATATTTTCTTTATGATTTTTTTCTCTACAAAAATTTTCTATATGAAATTTTTTCTACAGGAAAATTTTCTATATAAAATTTTTTCCATATGAAATTTATTCTTTCAAAAAAAATTATAGAAAAAATTTGTTTATGAAATTCTTTTAACGAAAAATTCTCTATATCAAATTTTTTCCATAGATACATTTTTTTGTATGAAATTTCTTCAATAGAACAATTTTGAAATGTTTTCTATAGAAAAATTTTATATATGAAATTTTTTCTATAGAAAAAATTTTTTATATGAAATTTTTTCTATATACAAAATTTTCTATATGAAATTTTTTCTATAGAAAAATTTACTTTATGAAATTTCTTCTATAGAAAAATTTTCTTTATGAAATTTTTTCTATAGAAAAATTTTCTTTATGAAATTTTTTCTATAGAAATATTTCTTTATGATTTTTTTCCATATAAATATTTTCTTTATGATTTTTTTTTATAGAAAATTTTTCTTTATGAAACTTTTTCTATAGAAACATTTTCTTTATGAAATTTTTTCTATAGAAATATTTCTTTATGATTTTTTTTTCATATAAATATTTTCTTTATGATTTTTTTTTATAGAAAATTTTTCTTTATGAAACTTTTTCTATAGAAAAATTTTCTTTATGAAATTTTTTCTATAGAAAAATTTTCGATATAAAATTTATTCCATAAAAATTTTTTTTAGAAAAAATTTCTATATTAAATTTTTTCTAAAAAATATTTGTATATGAAATTTCTTCTATAGAAACATTTTTGATATGTATTTTTTTATGGAAAAATTTTCTATTTTAATATTTTCTAAAGAAAATATTTTTATATGAGATCTATTCTATAAAATTATTTTTTTATAGAAAAAAATTTCTATAAATTTTTTTCTATAAAAAAATTTCTATAGAAAAATATTCTATATGAAATTAGTTTTATAGAGAAATGGTCTATATGAATTTTTTCTATAAAAAAAAGATTTATATGAAATTTTTTCTAAAGAACAATTTTCTTAATAAAATTTTATCGATAGAAAATTTTATTTTTATGAAATTTTTTCTATAGAAAAATTTTCTTTACGAGATTTTTTCTATAGAAAAATATTGTATGTGAAATTTTTTATATAGAAAAGTTTTCTATATAAAATTAGTTTTATAGAAAAATGTTCTATATGAACTTTTTTTCTATAAATTTTTTTTATATCAAATTTTTTCTATAGAAAAATTTTCTTTATTAAATTTTTTCTAAAGAAAAGTTTTCTATATGATTTTTTTTTCTATATTCAACTTTTTGTATAAAAAAAAATTTTATATGAAATTTTTTCTTATAGAAAAATTTTCTATATGAATTTTTTTCCATACAGACAGACAAACAGACATCAGACAGTCATCGCTTCAATTTAGAGCCAATATTAAGGAAGTAACAAACGGAATGACAATCTCAATATACCCCCAGTGCTGTATTAACTTTCAGTTATTAATAAATATAAGAGAAAAGTCATCTGCTCTTAAGAGAAAACTCATGTTCTCTTAAGTCCCGAAGACTGACATGATCTTAATTAAAAATATAAAATATTTTAATTTTTCTGATAAAAAATATCCATTGTTAGAACACAGTTAACTTAAATTAGTTAGTTAAGGTCTATTGAAATAGCTAAATTGGACTCATTTTCAAATCGACCGCCTAAGCAAAATGACGCAGTTACTATCCCGGGACGAGTGTTTAGAAATAATCAAAAATGATTTAGATTGTAAAGATACCGGCCATATAAATCTGCAAAGATACGAAATTAAGAAATGTTCCGCAGATTTAGTGGGATTTATGGGGGAGTATTATAAACTGGAAGTAGAATTCAAGGAGTCAAAGGTAATGAAATAGAGATAGAAAATAAAAATGTATCTAAAATTTTGATATCTCTTTTTAGAATCTGGAAACTCTTTTGAAGACAAGTTATTTCATAAAATCCCTACCTTTAGATAATGAAATTTATCGCGATGAATGTGAGCGTAAAGGTTTCTTTACCAAAGAATCTTTTATTTATGCCAATATTTTACCCAATATACAAAAATATACCAACAAACCTTTATATCCCAAGGCATATTTAACACGCCGGGATTTAGTGGTTCTAGAGGATTTTACTATACCCCAAAAGAGAATCAGACAAATGCATAAAAATGAAGGTTATACCGTTAAACACTATCAACTATTTCTAGAGCATTTGGCGGAACTACATGCAGCCAGTTTGGCTTGGGAGTCTGCGGAAACGATTAGTATTGGTCAAAAGTTTGGCGATCATTTGTATGAACTACAATTGATCAATAGCAATGAGTGGTATATAACAGGAATCAAGGTAAAACTTTTTGGCTTTAAAATTATTTTTGTTTGATTAATAAAAAAAAACTATATTTGTTTAGGCCGTTCTATACTTGGCCCAACAGCATCCCAAATACCAATACCCCCTGGCTAAGGAATTTATCAATCAAAAACTTTATAATATTTTGCTTAACATGGAAGATTTTACCAAGCCCTCCCTAAAGCGTAGAAATGTTCTGTGCCACCGTGATTCTTGGGATCGTAATATCTTTTGGGAATATGATAACTCTGAGGAGCCTATAGCCTGTCGCATTGTGGACTTCCAACTAACACGCTATAGTCCACCGGCCATTGATGTCCTATACTTTCTTTACAATAATTTTGAAAGCCCTAAACAAAGGTCAAAACTTTTAAAAGATCTTTTACATCATTATCATCAATCTTTAAGGGAGGCCTTTAAGCGTTTGGAACTGCCGGAAGATTTTATAAGTCGTCAAGAATTCGATGAAGATTGCCAACAGGCTTTATTGCCGATATTGACCTTAAGAGCTATTTGTGAGCCTTTGATGAAGTTGCCCGAGGGATGGTCTCAGAACATGCGTCTTACAGAACCGGCTAAATTTGATTATTACATGAACTCAGATCGTACCGAAATGTTTAGTCGGGTAAATGAAATTGATTCGACTTACATGGATAAGGTCTTGTTACCGATTCAGGAATTATTAGAATATTTTGATTTGAAAGCTGAATAAAAAGAAGAATTTTAGTTAACTTTTTATAGCAAACTTTATTCTATATAAACAATTTTTTTATTTGAAAAGAAATAAAATATTTGTGCTTTAGTAAACTTTAACTTTTTTTAATATTATTTTTTTTGTATAAAACAATATCAAATTTTTTCTAATTTTAATTTTTTCTATAGAAAAATTTTCTTAATGAAATTTTTTGTATAGAAAAATTTTCTTAATGAAATTTTTTGTATAGAAAAATTTTCTATAGAAAATTTTTGTATAAAATTTTTTCTATAGAATATTTTCTACATGAAATTTTTTCTTTAGAAAAATTTTCGATATGAAATTTTTTCTTTAGAAAAATTTTCTACATGAAATTTTTTTATAGACAAATTTTTCATACGGAATTTTTTCTTTAAAAAGTTTTTTATTTGAAATATTTTCCACAGAAAAATTCTTTACATGAACTTTTTCTATAGAAACATTTTCTATATGAAATTTTTTCTATAGAAACATTTTCAATATGAAAATTTTTCTGTATGAAATATTTTCTATAGAAAATTTTATATGAAATTTTTTCTATACAAAATTTTCTACATTATATTTTTTCTATAGACGAATTTTTTTTAAGAAATTTTTTCTATAGAAAATTTTTTACATGAAATTTTTTCTATAGAAACTTTATCTATATGAAATTATTTCTATAGAAAATTTTTCTATATGAAATATTTTCTATAGAAAATTTTCTATATGAAATAATTTCTGTACAAAATTTTCTACATTATATTTGTAATATAAAAGAATTTTCTTTATGAAATTTTTTCTGTAGAAAATAGAAAAATTTTCCATAAGAAATTTTTTCTATAGAAAAATTTTTCATATGGAATTTTTTCTTTAAAAAATTTTTTAGTTGAAATTTTTCCATAGAAAAATGTCTATATAAAACTTTTTCTATAGCAATATTTTTTATATGAATTTTTTTCAATATGAAATTTGTTCTATAGGAAATTTTTCTATATGAACTATTTTCTATAGAAAATTTTCGATATGAAATTTTTTCTTTAAAAAATTTTCTATGTAAAATTTTTTCTTTAGAAAAATTTTCTATATGAAATTTTTTCTATAGAAAATTTTTCTATATGAATTTTTTTCTATAGAAACATTTTGTTTACTAAATTTTTTCTATAGATAAAATTTCATACAGAAAATTTTTCTATAGAAAATTGTTTATAAAAAAATTTTTCTTTAGAGAAATTTGCTATATAAAATATTTTCTATAGAAAAATTTTCTATTTAGAATATTTTCGAAAATTGTATTTAAAGTTTTCTAAAGAAAAATTTTCCTAATGAAATTTTTTCTACCGAAAAGTTTTCTTTATGAAATTTTTTCTATAGAAAAGTTTTCTTTATTAAATTTTTTCTATAGAAAAACTTGCTATATAAAATGTTTTCTATAAGAAAATTTTCTATATAAAATTTGTTCTGGAAAAAATTTTTTTATGAAATTTTTTCTAAAAAAAATTTTTTTAATGAAATTTTTTCTAAAAAAAATTTTTTTAATGAAATTTTTTCTAAAGAAAAGTTTTCTGTATAAAATTTTTTTATAGAAAAATTTTGTTTTTTAAATTTATTCTATAGAAAAATTTTCTTTCTATAGAAATATTTTATTTATGAAATTTTTTCTACAAAAAATATTTTATATACAATTTTTCTATAGGAAAAAAAATTGTTTATATGAAATTTTTTCAAAAGAAAAATTTCTATACGATTTTTTTTCTATAGAGAAAAAAAAATTCTCTATGACATTTTTTTTTCTATGGAAAAATTTCTATACTAAATTTTTTCTAATGAAAAAATTTTCTATGTAAAACTTTTTCTATAGAAAATATTTTTATATCAAATTTTTTCTATTGAAAAATTTTCTATATGAAATTTTTTTTATGGAAAAATTTTCTATGTGAATTTTTTTTCTATGGAAAAATTTTCTATAGAAAATTTTTTCTATAGAAAATTTTTCTATAAAAATATTTTTCTATAGAAAAATTTTCTATAGGAAATTTTTTCTATAGAAAAATTGAATGTCGAATTTTTTTCTACAGAGAATTTTCTATAAAGAATTTTTTCTATAGAAAGTTTTTCTATATGAAATTTATCTTTAAAAATCTTTTTTATAAAAAAATTTTTCTATAGAAAAATGTTCTATACAAAATTTTTCTAAAGAAAAATATTCTTTATCAAATTTTTTATATAAAATTTTTCTGTAGATAAATTTTTCTATGAAAAAATTGTTCATGTATAATTTTTTCAAAATAAAAATTTTCTATATAAAGTTTTTTTAGAAAAATTTTCTATAAATATTTTTCGTTAAGAAATTATTACTATAGAAAAATTTTGTATCTGCAGTTTTTTTTATAGAAAAATTTTCTCTATGAAACTTTTTCTATAGAAAAATTTACTATATGGAATTGTCTCTATAGAAAAATTTTCTAAATGACATTTTGCCTGTAGGAATTATTTCTGTATGAAATTTTTTCTAAAGAAAAATTTTCCTTATGAATTTATTTCTAAAAAGAAAAGTGTAGATGGACCTAACAAAAAATAAAAATCAATTAAATTTTATCTTTTTATTTAGCTTTCAAATCAAAATATTCCAATAATTCTTGAATGGGTAACATGATCTTTTCCATATAGGTCGAATCTATTTGATTTACCCGACTAAACATTTCGGTACGATCCGAGTTCATGTAATAATCAAATTTAGCCGGTTCTGTTAGGCGCATCATCTGAGACCATCCCTCGGGAAACTTCAACAAAGGCTCAGAAATAGCTCTCAAGGTCAATACCGGCAATAGAGCCTCCTTGCAATCTTCATCAAATTCTTGACGACTTATTAAATCTTCTGGCAGTTCCAAACGCTTAAAGGCCTCCCTTAAAGATTGATGATAATGATGTAGAAGATCTTTAAGAAGTTCTGACCTCTTTTGAGGGCTTTCAAAATTATTGTAGAGAAACAATAGGACATCAATGGCTGGTGGACTGTAGCGTGTTAGTTGGAAGTCCACTATACGACAGGCTATAGGTTCCTGTGAGTTATTATATTCCCAAAAGATATTACGATCCCAAGAATCACGATGGCACAAAACGTTACGACACTTCAAGGAGGGTTTGGTAAAATCTTCCATGTTAAGCAAAATATTATAAAATTTTTGATTGATAAATTCCTTTGCCAGGGGATATTGATATTTAGGATGAGGTTGGGCCAAGTATACAACAGACTAAAAGAATATTTTTTTTAATTAATAAAGTAACATTTTGAAGGCCACAATTTTTACCTTGATTCCCGTTATATACCATTCATTGCTATTGATTAATTGTAGTTCATTTAAGCTTTCGCCAAATTGTTGACCAATATTTATCTTCTCTGTGAACTCAAAAGCCAAACTGGCTGCATGTAGTTCCGCCAAATGCTCCAAAAATAATTGATAATGTTTAACGGTATAACGTTCATTTTGATGCATTTGTCTGAGCCTCTTTCCAGGTAAAGTCAAATCCTCTAGAACCACTAAATCCCGGCGTGTTAAATATGCCTTGGGATATAAAGGCTTGTTGGTATATTTTTGGATATTGGGTAAAATATTGGCGTAAATAGATGACTCTTTAGTAAAGAAACCTTTACGCTCACATTCATGACGAAAAATTTCATTATCTAAAGGTAATGATTTTATGAAATAACTTGTTTTTACAAGATTTTCCAGATTCTATAAAGAGATATCAAAACTTAGCTTCGCTTAGATCTTTTCATGTTTTACGTTACCTGTGACTCCCTAAATTCCACTTCCAATTTAAAATACTCCCCCAAAAAACCCATGAAATCTGCGGAACATTTCTTAATTTCGTATTTTTGCAGATTTATGTGACTGGTATCTTTATATTCTAAATTATTTTTGGTTATTTCTAAACACTCGGCCCGAGAAATTAACTGTTTCATTTTGCTTGTGCGGTCGATTTAAAAATGAGACTAATTTAACAATTCAATAGAACTTAACTAAATAATTTAAGTCAAATTGTATTCTATTTAGAATGGGTATTTTTGTTTTATCAAAGAAACTAAAAAGATTATAACTTTATATTTGTCAATGCCATGGCCTACATTGGGACTAAAGAGAACCAGAGCTTTATCTTAAATTTCAAAATATGTAACGGAAAGTTTTCATTACACTGTAAAGCACTGAAAATAAACACGGTCCCACTATAAAATAACAGAAAACATTTTTATAGACAAATTTCGATATAAAAAATTTTCTATAGAAAAATTTTCTATCGAAAAATTTTTTATATGAAAAATTTTTTATATGAAAAATTTTTTATGGAAAATTTTTTTTTTTGAAAAATTTTTTATAGAAAAATTTTTTATTTGAAAAATTTTCTATATGAAAAATTTTCTACAGCAAAAATTTTCAATATGAAAAATTTTCTATATGAAAAATTTTCAAAAAAAATTTTCTATGTGAAAAATTTTCTATACAAAAATTTTTTATATGAAAAGTTTTCTAAATGAAAAATTTTCTATAGAAAAATGTTCTAAATAAAAAGTTTTCTATAGAAAAATTTTCTATACGAAAAACTTTTTATACAGAAATTTTATGAAGATTTTTTTTAAAGAAAATTTTTCATAAAGAAAAATTTTCTAGAGAAAATTTTTCTTTATGATAAATTTTCTGTAGAAAAGTTTTCTATATGAAAAATTTTCCATAGAAAAATTTTCTATATGAAATTTTTTCTATAGAAAAATTTTCTATATGAAATTTTTTCTATAGAAAAATTTTCTATATGAAATTATTTCTATAGAGAAATTTTCTATATGAAATTTTTTCTATGGAAAAATTTTCTATATGAAATTTTTTCTATAGAAAAATTTTCTATAAAAAATTTTTTCTATAGAAAAATTTTCTATATGAAATTTTTTCTATAGAAAAATTTTCTATATGAAATTTTTTCTATAGAAAAATTTTCTATATGAAATTTTTTTCTATAGAAAAATTTTCTATATGAAATTTTTTCTATAGAGAAATTTTCGATATGAAATATTTTCTATAGAAAAATTTTCTATAAAAAAAAAAAATTTTTTTTCTATAGAAAAATTTTCTATATTAAATTTTTTCTATAGAAAAATTTTCTATATGAAATTTTTTCTATAGAAAAATTTTCTATATGAAATTTTTTCTATAGAAACATTTTCTATATGAAATTTTTTCTATATGAATTTTTTTCTATATGAAAAATTTTCTATAGAAAAATTTTCTTTATGAAATTTTTTTATAGAATAATTTTTTTTATGAAATTTTTTCTATAGAACAATTTTCTATATGAAATTTTTTCTATAGAAAATTTCATATAGAAAATTTTTCTATAGAAAAATTTTATATATGAAATTTTTTCTATAGAAAAATTTTCTATATGAAATTTTTTCTATAGAAAAATTTTCTATATGAAATTTTTTCTATAGAAAAATTTTCTATATGAAATTTTTTCTATAGAAAAATTTTCTATATGAAATTTTTTTTACAGCAAAATTTTCTATATGAAATTTTTTCTATAGAAAAATTTTCTATATGAAATTTTTTCTATAGAAAAATTTTCTATATGAAATTTTTTCTATAGAAAAATTTTCTATATGAAATTTTTTCTATAGAAAAATTTTCTATATGAAATTTTTTCTATAGAAAAATTTTCTATATGAAATTATTTCTATAGAGAAATTTTCTATATGAAATTTTTTCTATGGAAAAATTTTCTATATGAAATTTTTTCTATAGAAAAATTTTCTATATGAAATTTTTTTTATAGAAAAATTTTCTATATGAAATTTTTTCTATAGAAAAATTTTCTATATGAAATATTTTCTATAGAAAAATTTTCTATATGAAATTTTTTATATGAAAAATTTTTTATGGAAAATTTTTTTTTTTGAAAAATTTTTTATAGAAAAATTTTTTATTTGAAAAATTTTCTATATGAAAAATTTTCTACAGCAAAAATTTTCAATATGAAAAGTTTTCTAAATGAAAAATTTTCTATAGAAAAATGTTCTAAATAAAAAGTTTTCTATAGAAAAATTTTCTATACGAAAAACTTTTTATACAGAAATTTTATGAAGATTTTTTTTAAAGAAAATTTTTCATAAAGAAAAATTTTCTAGAGAAAATTTTTCTTTATGATAAATTTTCTGTAGAAAAGTTTTCTATATGAAAAATTTTCCATAGAAAAATTTTCTATATGAAATTTTTTCTATAGAAAAATTTTCTATATGAAATTTTTTCTATAGAAAAATTTTCTATATGAAATTATTTCTATAGAGAAATTTTCTATATGAAATTTTTTCTATGGAAAAATTTTCTATATGAAATTTTTTCTATAGAAAAATTTTCTATATGAAATTTTTTTTATAGAAAAATTTTCTATATGAAATTTTTTCTATAGAAAAATTTTCTATATGAAATTTTTTCTATAGAAAAATTTTCTATATGAAATTTTTTCTATAGAAAAATTTTGTATATGAAATTTTTTTTTTACAAAAATTTTCTATATGCAATTTTTTCTATAGAAAAATTTTCTATATGAAATTTTTTCTATAGAAAAATTTTCTATATAAAATTTTTTCTATAGAAAAATTTTCTATATGAAATTTTTTCTATAGAAAAATTTTCTATATGAAATTTTTTCTATAGAAAAATTTTCTATATGAAATTTTTTTCTATAGAAAAATTTTCTATATGAAATTTTTTCTATAGAGAAATTTTCGATATGAAATATTTTCTATAGAAAAATTTTCTATAAAAAAAAAAATTTTTTTTCTATAGAAAAATTTTCTATATTAAATTTTTTCTATAGAAAAATTTTCTATATGAAATTTTTTCTATAGAAAAATTTTCTATATGAAATTTTTTCTATAGAAACATTTTCTATATGAAATTTTTTCTATATGAATTTTTTTCTATATGAAAAATTTTCTATAGAAAAATTTTCTTTATGAAATTTTTTTATAGAATAATTTTTTTTATGAAATTTTTTCTATAGAACAATTTTCTATATGAAATTTTTTCTATAGAAAATTTCATATAGAAAATTTTTCTATAGAAAAATTTTATATATGAAATTTTTTCTATAGAAAAATTTTCTATATGAAATTTTTTCTATAGAAAAATTTTCTATATGAAATTTTTTCTATAGAAAAATTTTCTATATGAAATTTTTTCTATAGAAAAATTTTCTATATGAAATTTTTTTTACAGCAAAATTTTCTATATGAAATTTTTTCTATAGAAAAATTTTCTATATGAAATTTTTTCTATAGAAAAATTTTCTATATGAAATTTTTTCTATAGAAAAATTTTCTATATGAAATTTTTTCTATAGAAAAATTTTCTATATGAAATGTTTTCTATAAAAAAATTTTCTATATGAAATTTTTTCGATAGAAAATTTTTCTATATGAAATTTTTTCTATAGAAAAATTTTCTATATGAAATTTTTTCTATAGAAAAATTTTCTATATGAAATTTTTTCTATAGAAAAATTTTCTATATGAAATTTTTTCTATAGAAAAATTTTCTATATGAAATTTTTTCTATAGAAAAATTTTCTATATGAAATTTTTTCTATAGAAAAATTTTCTATATGAAATTTTTTCTATAGAAAAATTTACTTTATGAAATTTTTTCTATAGAAAAATTTTCTTTATGAAATTTTTTCTATAGAAAAATTTTCTTTAGGAAATCTTTTTATAGAATAATTTTTTTTTTATGAATTTTTTTCTATAGAAACATTTTCTTTGTGAAATTTTTTCTTTAGAAAAAGTTTCTTTATGAAATTTTCTGTAGAAAAATTTTCTTGATGAAATTTTTTAAATAGAAACATTTTCTTTGTGCAATTTTTTTATAGAATAATTTTTTTTTAATGAAATTTTTTCTATAGAAAAAGTTTCTTTATTAAATTTTTTCTCTAGAAAAATTTCGTTATGAATATTTTCTGTGGAAAAATTTTCTTTATGAAATTTTTTTTATAGAAAAAGTTTCTCTATGAAATTTTTTCTATAGAAAAATGTTCATACAGAAAATGTTTCTATACAAAAAATATCATAAAGAAAATTTTTCTATAGAAAAAATTTCATAAAGAACATTTTTGTACAGAGGAAATTTCATAAAGAAAATTTTTCTATAGAAAAAATTTCATAAAGAAAATTTTTCTATTGAAAAAATTTCATAAAAAAATTTTTCTATAGAAAAAATTTTTTATAAAAAAAGTTTCGTAAAGAAACTATTTCTATAGAAAAAATTTTTCTATGGAAAAAATTTCATAAAGAAAATTTTTATATAGAAAAAACTTCATAAGAAAATTTTTATATAGAAAAAATTTCATAATGGAAATTATTCTATAGAATAATTTTTTCTATAGAAAGATTTTCTATAGAAAAATTTTCCATATTAAATTTTTTCTATAGAAAATTTTCATATAGATTTTCTAACGATAAATTTTCCATATGGGCAAATCCGAAAAACATTAAACCAAGTGCAAAATTTTAAAACTATCAAAATCACGTATTTGTGTTTACGAAAAAATTGCCCATATTTTGTTCCTTTAGAATATATAATGGATACTATTTTCGATTGCTTTCTTCGTGAACGGCAGGTCTTAATTTGCACCCATCTCGAATTTTTATAAATTTTTTAAAATAATAGGTTTTTTAAAAGTTCATAAAAATCGCAGATACATACATTTAGGTATCAAGTTTCAATAGGGGCTCAAAGCCAGCTTAATTCTACACAATTAGATATTAAAGAACTCATCGAAGGTAATTGGAGTGGTTTAAATAACGTCGAGTAAAAATGGGATCATAGTGTGTAGCGTCCGTCACAAAAATAAAGTTTTTTTTTTTAATTTGACTATTGAAATTTTTCTTTTTTCTCCAATTGAACTTTTGGTTCATAAAGAGAACTTATAGTATGCTTTACATTAGGCTAAAAATATATAGATGTTAATATAGCATTTTACAGAATAATATGTATAGGAAAGTGTATAGCGTCCGTCACAGTATATATTATTTACAAAATGATATTTAATGATATTTAAAACTTCGAAAAAATATATGTATGTAGTCGTTTTGTGAAATATTAAATTGTGCCCAAAAATCGCATTTTTAACCGCGAAAATAAAGATGAAGGAGATGAAATTCGGGAACAAATAATACCATTTTTTTTACTGATTTACGAACCCTTAAAAAAATATCAAATATGCATTTTTCCTAATGAAAAACGTGCAAGTAAATCTGTATCGTCTGTCACGTAGCGTCCGCAACAGTTCATTTATGGACTTTTGTTGAAACTGGAAACTTTAAAATATTTTATAAAAGCGGTTTTGTAATACTCTAATTTTCCTCTATCTTTAATGTATTTACATTTTTTTTATTACTGTGACCGTTTTGATGAAAATAACTGAATCACGTGTTGAAAAAAAATCACTGCCATTTTTTGTAGCGTCCGTCACAGCACTTTAAAAGCGAATATCTTTTTCTTCCAAAATAAGTATGTAAATTAACAAACGCCATTCGATAGCACAATCGATGGGCTTATATTCTCTGAAATCTGTGCAAAGCTATCTAGTGTAGAACAATAATGGGATACAAGTAAGTATAACAAAATCCATACAAATGTATCGTTCGTCACGCAGAATTTGCCCATATATTATTTCTGAAATTTTTATATAGAAAAGTTTTTTATGAAGTCCCTGTTAGAAGACCGTTTAGTTAAACAACATTTATAATTCATTTTAGTTTTTTTCTTTATTTTTTAATACTAGACCTCTCTCTGTTTCTGCTAAGTATAATATAGTTATAACTTTAATAAATATCTTAAATAGTTTTTTAAAAAATCTTAGGCCTGTACAAAATCGTTCAAATTTTCATAATAAATCTCTTTATCGTAACAAACTTTGCAAATTTGTCTATAATAAAAATGTTCATAAAAATGTTTTGCTTTTCTCTATAATTATCAAATAAATTTTAATCGAAAATTGTTTTTGTTTAATATTAAAGTTACTGGCGTTTAATTACTTTAGTTAATAATTTTTCTTGATTTTCTAGGCTGAGGCAAAACTTTTAAGCATTTTCATTTTTTGAAAAAAAATCACTTGAGTAACACATTTTGTTAATAATAATAATTCTGAAATTCTACTATCTTCACTTCGGCTACTCAGTCCAACCTCCATTTTCCTCATCATCTTCTTCGAAGTCTCTAATATTAAAGTCCTCATTGAACAAATCTTCGCCCTCCGAGGACTCTGACTGTCATCTGGGCGCATTAATGCGCGTGGGTATGGTAACAATACCCTTTGGTGGCCTAGGCATACGTATTGTTGTCGTGCCCGTGCTGGACGATGTCTTGCCCGACACACTCGGTATTAGTTGTTCGTTAATAGTGGACGTTTGATTCAGACAATTGCAGCAGAGGTTATCACAACGTATGAGCATAATTAGGCCGGCCAAGATCCAAAATACTATAGCAGGCCAAGAGTTTTGAGCACATGAAGCGAATAGTATAACGCCTATATATATGCTGGAGCAGCAAATGACAGGACTGACATTGACCACGCTCCCGGTATATTTTGGTATTAGGGGCATCATGAGACTGATGATGAAGACACCTGGGGAAGATAAATGTAAATTGAAAAATTTCCAATAAAATTAAAAATATTTTGAAAATGTTTCTATAAAAATAAGAAATTTTTCAAAGATTTCCTATCTTTATAGGAAATTTTTCAAAAATTTTTGATAAAGATAGGAAATTTTTGAAAAATTTCCTATAAAGATAGGAAATTTTTGAAAAATTTCCTATAAAGATAGGAAATTTTTGAAAAATTTCCTACAAAGATAGGAAATTTTTGAAAAATTTCCTATAAAGATAGGAAATTTTTGAAAAATTTCCTATAAAGATAGGAAATTTTTGAAAAATTTCCTTTATAAAATAGGAAATTTTTGAAAAAACTCCTTTAAAAAATAGGAAATTTTTAAAAAATTTCCTTTAAAAAATACGAAATTTTTGAAAAATTTCCTTTAAAAAATAGGAAATTTTTTAAAAATTTCCTTTAAAAAATAGGAATTTTTTTTGAAAAATTTCCTTTAAAAAATAGGAAATTTTTTGAAAAATTTCCTTTAAAAAAAACAAAATTTTTGAAAAATTTCCTATAAAAATAGAAAATTTTTGAAAAATTTCATATAAAAATAGAAAATTTTTGAAAAATTTCCTATACAAATAGGAAATTTGTGAAAATTTGCCTATAAAAATAGAAAATTTTTGAAAATTTTCCTATAAAAATAGGAAATTTTTGAAAAATTTCCTATACAAATAGGAAATTTTTAAAAAATTCCGTATAAAAATAAGAAAATTTTGATTTTTATATTAATTTTTTTCTGCTAAAAAGCTTTTTCTTGTTACCTATCGATCCCGTTAAAGCTGCCGGTGGCCAATTCATATAAATACCAGCCAAGCTTAAAGCTATTCCCAAAAAGACCACAACTATTGCAAATATAGTAACTCTCCATGAAGACACCGTAGGCACTCGTGCTGTCCGATCCAGGGGACCAGCTGTGGTTACTTTAACCTTTTGTCTATATTCATCCACAATGGCATCGATATCGGTAGAGGTATCCGAATCTGTATTATCAAATTTATCTGGATACTCAAAATCTGAAGGCTAAAGATACAAATTCTTAACTTAAATCTGAATTCTTTGGTTATCCAAAACTTACTGGTGGTTCACCATCCGACAGAATAGTTGACTCGACATCCTTAGGCTCCCTTTGAGGACAGGGTGAGGTAGGCTCACCCAACAGCAACCATTCCTTTTCTACCTCTTGCTTATTTTTAGGTTTTGATTTAGGCTTTTTACTGGGCACCTGCTTGCCAACGCTTAAATTCCATAAACTGCGCTTTAAACGTGATGCCGAGGAACTATGACTAATAGGTTCTGTAGATAGGCGGCTATAGGATAATGAGGAGTCCGTATCTGGTAGAGATATATAAAATACTTATGTTAATATTATATTGTTACTTTTAGCACAAGAAACTCACTTGATTGTAGAATAAACTTCGGTCTAAATGGGGAGTATAGTAAGTAAAAAGCTCTAAAGAATACCGAGCACACATGACTAGCGGCCAAGGCGTGGCTGAGATTTTGCAAAGGGCAGGCAAAGGATAACATGGCGCAAAGGCTGCCTAAAAATAAAGTAATTTATAACAAATTAAAATGTAGAATATATGGATTGATCGAATCTTACCCGCAATAAAAACCGCCAATACCGGATTACCACTATCCGAACTTTCATAGGATATTTGTTTGGTTAGAATTCTCCACTCGGATGTAGCAAATCTCACTACAATACGATACAGCTCCGGAAACAGTTCCAAAAATCCACCCGTTACGGTTAGCATTAACATACAAGCAGCTGCTGGTACCAATTTATGGAAATTATTTTCTTCTAATATATGAAAGAGGGGCACAGCAATATATTCCTCCACAGGTCTGATATTTTTGGAATATATATTAAGTTTTAAGAGTATCTTTTCGAAAAACCTTAACTTACCTATAATGTAATATAGTAGTTAAACAACCGGAAGCCAAGAGTAACGATATTGTGGTCAAGAGGATAAGAAAAAATCCTATAAAACGCTGCCAACCGGTTCTTTGGGTAGGATATTCAACCGGAAACGAAAACGTGAGTAAAGCAGAGGCGGTTAAAAACTGAAAAAAATAAAATAATCAGCAAAAATTTTATATTTTTAAACCATTTTCAGAAAATAGAAAATTTTTTGAACAATGTCGTATAAAAATAGGAAATTTTTAAAAAACTTCCTATAAAAATAGGAAATTTTTGAAAAATTTCCTATAAAAATAGGAAATTTTTGAAAAATTTCCTATAAAAATAGGAAATTTTTGAAAAATTTCCTATAAAAATAGGAAATTTTTGAAAAATTTCCTATAAAAATAGGAAATTTTTGAAAAATTTCCTATAAAAATAGGAAATTTTTGAAAAATTTCCTATAAAAATAGGAAATTTTTGAAAAATTTCCTATAAAAATAGGAAATTTTTGAAAAATTTCCTATAAAAATAGGAAATTTTTGAAAAATTTCCTATAAAAATAGGAAATTTTTGAAAAATTTCCTATAAAAATAGGAAATTTTTGAAAAATTTCCTATAAAAATAGGAAATTTTTGAAAAATTTCCTATAAAAATAGGAAATTTTTGAAAAATTTCCTATAAAAATAGGAAATTTTTGAAAAATTTCCTATAAAAATAGGAAATTTTTGAAAAATTTCCTATAAAAATAGGAAATTTTTGAAAAATTTCCTATAAAAATAGGAAATTTTTGAAAAATTTCCTATAAAAATAGGAAATTTTTGAAAAATTTCCTATAAAAATAGGAAATTTTTGAAAAATTTCCTATAAAAATAGGAAATTTTTGAAAAATTTCCTATAAAAATAGGAAATTTTTGAAAAATTTCCTATAAAAATAGGAAATTTTTGAAAAATTTCCTATAAAAATAGGAAATTTTTGAAAAATTTCCTATAAAAATAGGAAATTTTTGAAAAATTTCCTATAAAAATAGGAAATTTTTGAAAAATTTCCTATAAAAATAGGAAATTTTTGAAAAATTTCCTATAAAAATAGGAAATTTTTGAAAAATTTCCTATAAAAATAGGAAATTTTTGAAAAATTTCCTATAAAAATAGGAAATTTTTGAAAAATTTCCTATAAAAATAGGAAATTTTTGAAAAATTTCCTATTAAAATAGGAAATTTTTGAAAAATTTCTTATAAAAATAGGAAATTTTTGAAAAATTTCCTATAAAAATAGGAAATTTTTGAAAAATTTCCTATAAAAATAGGAAATTTTTGAAAAATTTCCTATAAAAATAGGAAATTTTTGAAAAATTTCCTATAAAAATAGGAAATTTTTGAAAAATTTCCTATAAAAATAGGAAATTTTTGAAAAATTTCCTATAAAAATAGGAAATTTTTGAAAAATTTCCTATAAAAATAGGAAATTTTTGAAAAATTTCCTATAAAAATAGGAAATTTTTGAAAAATTTCCTATAAAAATAGGAAATTTTTGAAAAATTTCCTATAAAAATAGGAAATTTTTGAAAAATTTCCTATAAAAATAGGAAATTTTTGAAAAATTTCCTATAAAAATAGGAAATTTTTGAAAAATTTCCTATAAAAATAGGAAATTTTTGAAAAATTTCCAATAAAAATAGGAAATTTTTGAAAAATTTCCTATAAAAATAGGAAATTTTTGAAAAATTTCCTATAAAAATAGGAAATTTTTGAAAAATTTCCTATAAAAATAGGAAATTTTTGAAAAATTTCCTATAAAAATAGGAAATTTTTGAAAAATTTCCTATAAAAATAGGAAATTTTTGAAAAATTTCCTATAAAAATAGGAAATTTTTGAAAAATTTCCTATAAAAATAGGAAATTTTTGGAAAAATTTCCTATAAAAATAGGAAATTTTTGGAAAAATTTCCTATAAAAATAGGAAATTTTTGGAAAAATTTCCTATAAAAATAGGAAATTTTTGGAAAAATTTCCTATAAAAATAGGAAATTTTTGGAAAAATTTCCTATAAAAATAGGAAATTTTTGGAAAAATTTCCTATAAAAATAAAAAGAAATTTTTGAAAAATTTCCTATAAAAATAGCAAAAATAGGAAATTTTTGGAAAAATTTCCTATAAAAATTTTCCAAAAATTTCCAAAAATTTCCTATTTTTATAGGAAATTTTTGGAAAAATTTCCTATAAAAATAGGAAATTTTTGGAAAAATTTCCTATAAAAATAGGAAATTTTTGGAAAAATTTCCTATAAAAATAGGAAATTTTTGGAAAAATTTCCTA
The DNA here is from genome assembly GCA_933228675.1 of Stomorhina lunata. Lineage (NCBI taxonomy): Eukaryota > Metazoa > Arthropoda > Insecta > Diptera > Rhiniidae > Stomorhina > Stomorhina lunata. The sequence continues at coordinate 99,496,917 of OW121741.1, forward strand.
TAAAAATAGGAAATTTTTGGAAAATTTTCTTATAAAAATAGGAAATTTTTGAAAAATTTCCTATAAAAATAGGAAGTTTTTGCAAAATTTCCGTTAAAAAATAGGAAATTTTTGACAAATTTCCTTTAAAAAATAGGAAATTTTTGAAAAATTTCCTATAAAAAAAGGAAATTTTTGAAAAATTTCCTATAAAAATAGGAAATTTTTGAAAAATTTCCTATAAAATAGGAAATTTTTGAAAAATTTCCTATTAAAAATTTCCTATAAAAATAGGAAATTTTTGAAAAATTTCCTATAAAAATAGGAAATTTTTGAAAAATTTCCTATAAAAATAGGAAATTTTTGAAAAATTTCCTATAAAAATAGGAAATTTTTGAAAAATTTCCTATAAAAATAAGAAATTTTTGAAAAATTTCCTATAAAAATAGGAAATTTTTGAAAAATTTCCTATAAAAATAGGAAATTTTTGAAAAATTTCCTATAAAAATAGGAAATTTTTGAAAAATTTCCTATAAAAATAGGAAATTTTTGAAAAATTTCCTATAAAAATAGGAAATTTTTGAAAAATTTCCTATAAAAATAGGAAATTTTTGAAAAATTTCCTATAAAAATAGGAAATTTTAGAAAAATTTCCAATAAAAATAGGAAATTTTTGAAAAATTTCCTATAAAAATAGGAAATTTTTGAAAAATTTCCTTTAAAAATAGGAAATTTTTGAAAAATTTCCTTTAAAAATAGGAAATTTTTGAAAAATTTCCTATAAAAATAGGAAATTTTTGAAAAATTTCCTATAAAAATAGGAAATTTTTGAAAAATTTCCTATAAAAATAGGAAATTTTTGAAAAATTTCCTATAAAAATAGAAAATTTTTGGAAAAATTTCCTATAAAAATAGGAAATTTTTGGAAAAATTTCCTATAAAAATAGGAAATTTTTGGAAAAATGTCCTATAAAAATAGGAAATTTTTGGAAAAATTTTCTATAAAAATAGGAAATTTTTGGAAAAATTTCTTATAAAAATAGGAAATTTTTGAAAAATTTCCTATAAAAATAGGAAGTTTTTGAAAAATTTCCGTTAAAAAATAGGAAATTTTTGACAAATTTCCTTTAAAAAATAGGAAATTTTTGAAAAATTTCCTATAAAAAAAGGAAATTTTTGAAAAATTTCCTATAAAAATAGGAAATTTTTGAAAAATTTCCTATAAAATAGGAAATTTTTGAAAAATTTCCTATTAAAAATTTCCTACAAAAATAGGAAATTTTTGAAAAATTTCCTATAAAAATAGGAAATTTTTGAAAAATTTCCTATAAAAATAGGAAATTTTTGAAAAATTTCCTATAAAAATAGGAAATTTTTGAAAAATTTCCTATAAAAATAGGAAATTTTTGAAAAATTTCCTATAAAAATAGGAAATTTTTGAAAAATTTCCTATAAAAATAGGAAATTTTTGAAAAATTTCCTATAAAAATAGGAAATTTTTGAAAAATTTCCTATAAAAATAGGAAATTTTTGAAAAATTTCCTATAAAAATAGGAAATTTTTGAAAAATTTCCTATAAAAATAGGAAATTTTTGAAAAATTTCCTATAAAAATAGGAAATTTTTGAAAAATTTCCTATAAAAATAGGAAATTTTTGAAAAATTTCCTATAAAAATAGGAAATTTTTGAAAAATTTCCTATAAAAATAGGAAATTTTTGAAAAATTTCCTATAAAAATAGGAAATTTTTGAAAAATTTCCTATAAAAATAGGAAATTTTTGAAAAATTTCCTATAAAAATGGGAAATTTTTGAAAAATTTCCTATAAAAATAGGAAATTTTTGAAAAATTTCCTATAAAAATAGGAAATTTTTGAAAAATTTCCTATAAAAATAGGAAATTTTTGAAAAATTTCCTATAAAAATAGGAAATTTTTGAAAAATTTCCTATAAAAATAAAAATTTCCTATAAAAATAGGAAATTTTTGAAAAATTTCCTATAAAAATAGGAAATTTTTGAAAAATTTCCTATAAAAATAGGAAATTTTTGAAAAATTTCCTATAAAAATAGAAAATTTTTGGAAAAATTTCCTATAAAAATAGGAAATTTTTGGAAAAATTTCCTATAAAAATAGGAAATTTTTGGAAAAATTTCCTATAAAAATAGGAAATTTTTGAAAAAATTTCCTATAAAAATAGGAAATTTTTGGAAAAATTTCCTATAAAAATAAAAAGAAATTTTTGAAAAATTTCCTATAAAAATAGCAAAAATAGGAAATTTTTGGAAAAATTTCCTATAAAAATTTTCCAAAAATTTCCTATTTTTATAGGAAATTTTTCCAAAAATTTCCTATTTTTATAGGAAATTTTTCCAAAAATTTCCTATAAAAATAGGAAATTTTTGGAAAAATTTCCTATAAAAATAGGAAATTTTTGGAAAAATTTCCTATAAAAATAGGAAATTTTTGGAAAAATTTCCTATAAAAATAGGAAATTTTTGGAAAAATTTCTTATAAAAATAGGAAATTTTTGAAAAATTTCCTATAAAAATAGGAAGTTTTTGAAAAATTTCCGTTAAAAAATAGGAAATTTTTGACAAATTTCCTTTAAAAAATAGGAAATTTTTGAAAAATTTCCTATAAAAAAAGGAAATTTTTGAAAAATTTCCTATAAAAATAGGAAATTTTTGAAAAATTTCCTATAAAATAGGAAATTTTTGAAAAATTTCCTATAAAATAGGAAATTTTTAAAAAATTTCCTATAAAAATAGGAAATTTTTAAAAAATTTCCTATAAAAATAGGAAATTTTTGAAAAATTTCCTATAAAAATAGGAAATTTTTGAAAAATTTCCTATAAAAATAGGAAATTTTTGAAAAATTTCCTATAAAAATAAGAAATTTTTGGAAAAATTTCCTATAAAAATAGGAAATTTTTGGAAAAATTTCCTATAAAAATAGGAAATTTTTGGAAAAATTTCCTATAAAAATAGGAAATTTTTGGAAAAAATAGGAAATTTTTGGAAAATTTTAAAAAAATAGGAAATTTTTGAAAAATTTCCTTTAAAAAAAGGAAATTTTTGAAAAATTTTCTTTAGAAAACAGGGAATTTTTGAAAAATTTCCTTTAAAAAATAGGAAATTTTTGAAAATTTTCCTTTAAAAATTATTGAAAAATTTTCTTTAAAAAATAGAAAATTTTTGAAAAATTTCTTTTAAAAAAATAGGAAATTTTTGAAAAATTTCCTTTAACAAACAGGAAATTTTTGAAAAATTTTAAAAATAGAAAATTTTTGAAAAATTTCCTTAAAAAGTAAGAAATTTTTGAAAATTTTTCCATTTTTATAGGAAATTTTTGAAAATTTCCGTTTTCATATAAAATTTTGTTACAAATATGATAAATACGTTTTTAATTGATGACAAACCATTGAATACTTTTATCTATTGTTCATATAAAAACAATTTAGCTTATATTACTAATGTAATATTTAATATGAGTACAGATTTCTTGTTTCTTGTGGTAAATTACAAAGAGCACGAAAATATAAAACACACGATATTTCCTTTTCATAAATATTTTCTTATACCTTAACATATGTATGTTGTTTTATTATGCTATAAAACATTTGCTATAATAACTAAAACATGTAAAAATGTTTTGTCAATGAAATAAATTATTCAAGGAACCACTTAGGGAAATGGATAAAAATGTGTAACTACAAAGAACTTAGACCAAGAGTAGAAAATCAATATGAACTTAAAATTTATTAAAAATAATGAATGAATAATTTGAGTTTAAAACTTAAATGCAAACTTACACTTTTAAAACCATTTGGCTGCAATATCGTTTCATGCCAGGCAACAGCATCTCCATTCCACCATCCAACTGCACTTAGGATGGCATTTAAGCCAAACATGGCCAAAGCCATTATAAAGCTAAAAGCCTTTGAGTGCTTTTGGGAAAGAAAAAAAGGGAGAAAAGATTAAGTGTTAGGAAAACAAATATTAAACGAAATACAATTTAAAATATTTATTTAGCAAAAGCTATAACATGCAATTCCTCAAGTCTTAAAACATCAACTTTTTTATTCAGCCAAATTCAAATATTTGAACTTTTTTTTCCTATTCAAGAAATAAAATACTTCTTATTTCCACAGCATACCTCTAGGCCCAACATAAACATGCCCGTCACTAGAAATACAACACCAACACCCAAAACATCTGGCCATGGCTCGTTGGCTGGTGAATTTCGGCCTAAAAGTAGACATTAAAAATTTAACTCAAAATAACAAAAATAATTTTACTTCACTCGCCTAAAATCATAATACGTGCCAGACCACCAGTCATGGCATCCAAACACATACTGAGGGTACGAGCCAGTGCCCCACAGGCACACAATATAGCCAACATATCCATCCAGGTGGCCAAGAAAAGGCAACCAAAGTCAAACTTGTTACTGGCTCTAATGTAGGGTATTTGCAAAGTTTTTAAACTTGTTTTACAACGAGCTGCAGGAAAAAGGGTTTACAATCCATTGAGAATTTTCTTCATTTAAGATAAATGAAATTTTTTTAAATTTACCTGCCAAGATACCAAAAACTGTTGCCATTATGGTGGCCAAGACCACACAAGGTGCAGTAGTTTCATTGTAGGCTAAAAGATAAACCAAGACGGCTGAACCCAAAGTCAAGCGGGCACCACTGCCATTAGAAAGGGTATCTAAAAGGAAGCTGGAAAATAAAAAGAAAATTATAAGAAAATTTTTAAAGGAAATTTTCAAAATTTTTTTATTACTATAGGAAATTTTTCAAAACGTCTTATTTTTAAAGGACATTTTTCAAAATTTTCCTATTTTTATAGGAAATTTTTCAAAAATTTCTCATTTTTATAGGCAATTTTTCAAAAATTTCTTATTTTTATAGGAAATTTTTCAAAAATTTCTTATTTTTATAGGAAATTTTTCAAAAATTTCTTATTTTTATAGTTCATTTTTCAAAAATTTCTTATTTTTATAGTTAATTTTTCAAAAATTTCTTATTTTTATGGTTAATTTTTCAAAAATTTCTTATTTTTATAGTTAATTTTTCAAAAATTTGTTATTTTTATAGGAAATTTTTCAAAAATTTCTTATTTTTAGAGGAAATTTTTCAAAAATTTCTTATTTTTATAGGAAATTTTTCAAAAATTTCTTATTTTTATAGGAAATTTTTCAAAAATTTCTTATTTTTATAGGAAATTTTTCAAAAATTTCTTATTTTTATAGGAAATTTTTCAAAAATTTTTATAGGAAATTTTTCAAAAATTTCTTAATTTTATAGGAAATTTTTCAAAAAATTCTTATTTTTATAAGAAATTTTTCAAAAATTTCTTATTTTTATAAGAAATTTTTCAAAAATTTCTTATTTTTATAGGAAAATTTTGAAAAATTTGTTATTTTTATAGGAAATTTTTCAAAAATTTTTTATTCTTATAGGAAATTTTTCAAAAATTTCTTAATTTTATAGGAAATTTTTCAAAAAATTCTTATTTTTATAAGAAATTTTTCAAAAATTTCTTATTTTTATAAGAAATTTTTCAAAAATTTCTTATTTTTATAGGAAAATTTTGAAAAATTTCTTATTTTTATAGGAAATATTTCAAAAATTTTTTATTCTTATAGGAAATTTTTCAAAAATTTCTTATTTTTATAGGAAATTTTTCAAAAATTTCTTATTTTTATAGGAAATTTTTCAAAAATTTCTTATTTTTATAGGAAATTTTTCAAAAATTTCTTATTTTTATAGGAAATTTTTCAAAAATTTCTTATTTTTATAGGAAATTTTTCAAAAATTTTTTATTTTTATAGGAAATTTTTCAAAAATTTCTTATTTTTATAGGAAATTTTTCAAAAATTTCTTATTTTTATAGGAAATTTTTCAAAAATTTCTTATTTTTATAGGAAATTTTTCAAAAATTTCTTATTTTTATAGGAAATTTTTCAAAAATTTCTTATTTTTATAGGAAATTTTTCAAAAATTTCTTATTTTTATAGGAAATTTTTCAAAAATTTCTTATTTTTATAGGAAATTTTTCAAAAATTTCTTATTTTTATAGGAAATTTTTCAAAAATTTCTTATTTTTAAGGAAATTTTTCAAAAATTTCTTATTTTTATAGGAAATTTTTCAAAAATTTCTTATTTTTATAGGAAATTTTTCAAAAATTTCTCATTTTTATAGGAAATTTTTCAAAAATTTCTTATTTTTATAGGAAATTTTTCAAAAATTTCTTATTTTTATAGGAAATTTTTCAAAAATTTCTTATTTTTATAGGAAATTTTTCAAAAATTTCTTATTTTTATAGGAAATTTTTCAAAAATTTCTTATTTTTATAGTTAATTTTTCAAAAATTTGTTATTTTTATAGCTAATTTTTCAAAAATTTGTTATTTTTATAGCTAATTTTTCAAAAATTTGTTATTTTTATAGGAAATTTCATATTTTTATAGGAAATTTTTCAAAAATTTCTTATTTCTGGAGGAAATTTTTTAAAAATTTCTCATTTGTGGAGGAAATTTTTAAAAAATTTCTTATTTTAAAAAATTTCTTATATTTAGAGGAAATTTTTTTAAAAATTTCTAATTTTTAGAGGAAATTTTTTAAAAATTTCTTAATTTTAGAGGAAATTTTTTAAAAATTTCTTACTTTTAGATGAAATTTTTTAAAAATTTCTTATTTTTAGAAGAAATTTTTTGATAAATTCCTAATTTTTAGAAGAAATTTTTTAAAAATTTCTTATTTTTAGAGGAAATTTGTTAAAAATTTTTTATTTTTAGAGGAAATTTTTTAAAAATTTCTTATTTTTATTGGAATCTTTTCAAAAATTTATTTTTTTTTATAGGAATTTTTTCAAATATTTCTTATTTTTTTCAAAAATTTCTTATTTTTATAGGAAACTTTTCAAAAAAATCTTATTTTTATACGAAATTTTTCAAACATTTCTTATTTTTAAAGGAAATTTTTCAAAAATTTCTTATTTTTATAGGAAATTTTTCAAAAATTTCTTATTTTTATAGAAATTTTTTTAAAAACTTCTTATTTTTATAGTTAATTTTTCAAAAATTTGTTATTTTTATAGGAAATTTTTCAAAAATTTCTTATTTTACAGGAAACTTTTCAAAAATTTCTTATTTCTGGAGGAAATTTTTTAAAAATTTCTTATTTTTAGAGGAAATTTTTTACAAATTTCTTATTTTTAGAGGAAATTTTTTTAAAAATATCTTATTTTTATAGGAATCTTTTCAAAAATTTCTTATTTTTATGGGAATTTTTTCAAAAATTTCTTATTTTGATGGGAGTTTTTTCAAAAATGTCTTATTTTTATAGGATTTTTTTTCCAAAATTTCCTGTTTTTATATTTCCTTTTTTACAGAATATTTTTCAAAAATTTCCTGTTTTTATAGGAAATTTTTCAAAAATTTCCTATTTTTTTGTTTTGGAAATTTTTAAAAAATTTATACTTGTTTTTAGGAAATTTTTCAAAAATTTCCTATTTATTTTAGGAAATTTTTCCAAAATTTCCTGTGTTTTTTAGGAAATTTTTCAAAAATCTCCTATTTTTTAGGAAATTTTTCAAAAATTTCCTATTTTTTAGGAAATTTTTCGAAAATTTCTTTTTTTTTTAGGAAATTTTTCAAAAATTTCCTATTTTTATAGGAAATTTTTCAAAAATTTCCTATTTTTATAGGAAATTTTTCAAAAATTTCCTATTTTTATAGGAAATTTTTCAAAAATTTCCTATTTTTATAGGAAATTTTTCAAAAATTTCCTATTTTTATAGGAAATTTTTCAAAAATTTCCTATTTTTATAGGAAATTTTTCAAAAATTTCCTATTGTTATAGGAAATTTTTCAAAAATTTCCTATTTTTATAGGAAATTTTTCAAAAATTTCCTATTTTTATAGGAAATTTTTAAAAAATTTCCTATTTTTATAGGAAATTTTTCAAAAATTTCCTATTTTTATAGGAAATTTTTCAAAAATTTCCTATTTTTATAGGAAATTTTTCAAAAATTTCCTATTTTTATAGGAAATTTTTCAAAAATTTCCTATTTTTATAGGAAATTTTTCAAAAATTTCCTATTTTTATAGGAAATTTTTCAAAAATTTCCTATTTTTATAGGAAATTTTTCAAAAATTTCCTATTTTTATAGGAAATTTTTCAAAAATTTCCTATTTTTATAGGAAATTTTTCAAAAATTTCCTATTTTTATAGGAAATTTTTCAAAAATTTCCTATTTTTATAGGAAATTTTTCAAAAATTTCCTATTTTTATAGGAAATTTTTCAAAAATTTCCTATTTTTATAGGAAATTTTTCAAAAATTTCCTATTTTTATAGGAAATTTTTCAAAAATTTCCTATTTTTATAGGAAATTTTTCAAAAATTTCCTATTTTTATAGGAAAATTTTCAAAAATTTCCTATTTTTATAGGAAATTTTTCAAAAATTTCCTATTTTTATAGGAAATTTTTCAAAAATTTCCTATTTTTATAGGAAATTTTTCAAAAATTTCCTATTTTTATAGGAAATTTTTCAAAAATTTTATAGGAATTTTTTCAAAGCCTTCTTGTTTTTATTGGAATTTTTTCAAAAATTTCTTATTTTTATAGGAATTTTTTCAAAAATTTCTTATTTTTTGAGAAAATTTTTTTGGTTTGAGATTTTTTTTAGTTTTAAGTTTTAATGGAAAATTTATGTTTTATGCGAATTACTTTTAATAATTACTTTGTTTCAGTTTTAATCTTATTATAATAGGCTTTGCAATTTTTTGGTTAATTTCCATTTTGTTTCCTTCCTTTCTTCTGCCAACTTATTAATAATTTAAATAAATTTTCTTTGCAAAGGATACGAAGAAATGACTAATAACTTTATTAATTTTGTATCTCATTTCCCCAGCCTTTCTACATTCTTATGTCTTTTCTGTTACGTAGTCATGTCGTCAGTAAACTTTTCCACGGAAGAAAAAAATAAAATCAAGTTCATTGTTTATCCTTGAGAATTGAAATTGTCTCATAATATTTTTGCCTCCGAAATACACCCACATTACAAGAGACTAAAAGTTAGTTTTTATTATTTGAAAACATGATGAGGCCGTCGTAATGTCTCAAGATTTGAAAGGAAATGTTAAAGATTAAATTTGTATACTTTTTCGTTTAAATATGTTTGTGTACGTAAGATATGTCATTTCATATTTCCCAAAGGCAATTTATTAAATGACGACTTTTCTACATTTTGTGTCATTTTTTTGCAAATGATATTAACTTAAGTTTGATATATTATAATCGTTCCCTTGTGAGCTTTTAAAGCCAAAGGGAATAGGTTAAAAGAAACCAAATATACATTTTAATGTCTCAAAATTACTATTTTAGATTATAAGAATTATCAAATGGTTTTCATAATTCTTTCAACCTTTAGAATTTTGCAATTATTATTTTTGTTCATACATAAACAATTTCAAAACGGCTACGCCAATAATTTTAAGAGGAATTTGATTACATGTGTTTACGTCATTGTTTGCTCTTTTCAACATTCGCAAACAAAATCAATGACACTTGATGTTAAATAAAAAATCCGATTTGTTAGTTAAAGGACATCATCATCACTCATACGTTACAGAATGTAAGTATTGAATAAATAGATTAAATATTAATCATACGCCCACATATACACCTAACCAATATCAGATGGTTTAAAGGGGGACAATGGGGATATTTCCAACAATTTATCATACTTTAACATGCAATTTTTTAAAAATTTCTTATTTTTATAGGAAATTTTTCAAAAATTTCTTATTCCTATGGAAAAATTTTCAAAAATATCTTATTTTTACAGGAAGTTTTAAAAAATTTCTTATTTTTATAGGAACTTTTCAAAATTTTTTTATTTTTATGGGAAATTTTTCAAAAATTTCTTATTTTTATAGGAAATTTTTCTAAAATTTTTTATTCTTATGGAAAAGTTTTCAATAATTTCTTATTTTTATAGGAAGTTTTAAAAAATTTCTTATTTTGATAGAAAATTTAAAAAAAAATTTCCTATTTTTATAGGAAATTTTTCAATTTTTATAGGAAATTTTTCAAAAATTTCCTATTTTTATAGGCAATTTTTCAAAAATTTCCTATTTTTATAGGAAATTTTTCAAAAATTTCCTATTTTTATGGGAAATTTTTCAAAAATTTCCTATTTTTATAGGAAATTTTTCAAAAATTTCCTATTTTTATAGGAAATTTTTCAAAAATTTCCTATTTTTATAGGAAATTTTTCAAAAATTTCCTATTTTTATAGGAAATTTTTCAAAAATTTCCTATTTTTATAGGAAATTTTTCAAAAATTTCCTATTTTTATAGGAAATTTTTTAAAAATTTCTTATTTTTATAGGAAATTTTTCAAAAATTTCCTATTTTTATAGGAAATTTTTCAAAAATTTCCTATTTTTATAGGAAATTTTTCAAAAATTTCCTATTTTTTATAGGAAATTTTTCAAAAATTTATTTTTTTTTTTATAGGAAATTTTTCAAAAATTTCCTATTTTTAAGGAAATTTTTCAAAAATTTCCTATTTTTATAGGAAATTTTTCAAAAATTTCCTATTTTTATAGGAAATTTTTCAAAAATTTCCTATTTTTATAGGAAATTTTTCAAAAATTTTCTATTTTTATAGGAAATTTTTCAAAAATTTCCTATTTTTATAGGTAATTTTTCAAAAATTTCCTATTTTTATAGGAAATTTTTCAAAAATTTCCTATTTTTATAGGAAATTTTTCAAAAATTTCCTATTTTTATAGGAAATTTTTCAAAAATTTCCTATTTTTATAGGAAATTTTTCAAAAAATTCCTATTTTTATAGGAAAATTTTCAAAAATTTCCTATTTTTATAGGAAATTTTTCAAAAATTTCCTATTTTTATAGGAAATTTTTCAAAAATTTCCTATTTTTATAGGAAATTTTTCAAAAATTTCCTATTTTTATATTAAATTTTTCAAAAATGTCCTATTTTTATAGGAAATTTTTCAAAAATTTCCTATTTTTATAGGAAATTTTTCAAAAATTTCCTATTTTTATAGGAAATTTTTCAAAAATTTCCTATTTTTATATTAAATTTTTCAAAAATTTCCTATTTTTATAGGAAATTTTTCAAAAATTTCCTATTTTTATAGGAAATTTTTCAAAAATTTCCTATTTTTATAGGAAATTTTTCAAAAATTTCCTATTTTTATAGGAAATTTTTCAAAAATTTCCTATTTTTATAGGAAATTTTTCAAAAATTTCCTATTTTTATAGGAAATTTTTCAAAAATTTCCTATTTTTATAGGAAATTTTTCAAAAATTTCCTATTTTTATAGGAAATTTTTCAAAAATTTCCTATTTTTATAGGAAATTTTTCAAAAATTTCCTATTTTTATAGGAAATTTTTCAAAAATTTCCTATTTTTATAGGAAATTTTTCAAAAATTTCCTATTTTTATAGGAAATTTTTCAAAAATTTCCTATTTTTATAGGAAATTTTTCAAAAATTTCCTATTTTTATAGGAAATTTTTCAAAAATTTCCTATTTTTATAGGAAATTTTTCAAAAATGTCCTATTTTTATAGGAAATTTTTCAAAAATGTCCTATTTTTATAGGAAATTTTTCAAAAATTTCCTATTTTTATAGGAAATTTTTCAAAAATTTCCTATTTTTATAGGAAATTTTTTAAAAATTTCCTATTTTTATAGGAAATTTTTTAAAAATTTCCTATTTTTATAGGAAATTTTTCAAAAATTTCCTATTTTTATAGGAAATTTTTCAAAAATTTCCTATTTTTATAGGAAATTTTTCAAAAATTTCCTATTTTTATAGGAAATTTTTCAAAAATTTCCTATTTTTATAGGAAATTTTTCAAAAATTTCCTATTTTTATAGGAAATTTTTCAAAAATTTCCTATTTTTATAGGAAATTTTTCAAAAATTTCCTATTTTTATAGGAAATTTTTCAAAAATTTCCTATTTTTATAGGAAATTTTTCAAAAATTTCCTATTTTTATAGGAAATTTTTCAAAAATTTCCTATTTTTATAGGAAATTTTTCAAAAATTTCCTATTTTTATAGGAAATTTTTCAAAAATTTCCTATTTTTATAGGAAATTTTTCAAAAATTTCCTATTTTTATAGGAAATTTTTCAAAAATTTCCTATTTTTATAGGAAATTTTTCAAAAATTTCCTATTTTTATAGGAAATTTTTCAAAAATTTCCTATTTTTATAGGAAATTTTTCAAAAATTTCCTATTTTTATAGGAAATTTTTCAAAAATTTCCTATTTTTATAGGAAATTTTTCAAAAATTTCCTATTTTTATAGGAAATTTTTCAAAAATTTCCTATTTTTATAGGAAATTTTTCAAAAATTTAGTATTTTTATAGGAAATTTTTCAAAAATTTCCTATTTTTATAGGAAATTTTTCAAAAATTTCCAATTTTGATAGGAAATTTTTCAAAAATTTCCTATTTTTATAGGAAATTTTTCAAAAATTTCCTATTTTTATAGGAAATTTTTCAAAAATTTTCTATTTTTATAGGAAATTTTTCAAAAATTTCCTATTTTTATAGGAAATTTTTCAAAAATTTCCTATTTGAAAAATTTCCTATAAAAATAGGAAATTTTTGAAAAATTTACTATTTTTCAAAAATTTACTATTTTTCAAAAATTTCCTATTTTTATAGCTCTTATCACTTTCTTTCTTCTCTGTAAATCAAACATTTTTCTATCTCTGTAATGTCAATGAGTTTGTTTAGTGTAAAATTACATTTCCTCGATTAATTTTTCATTGTGTGTGTGCAATTGCATGTTTTTAAAGAGGAAAAGGAAACGAAAGAAAAACTGAGAGTGTTAGAATAATTTCTTCTTGCTTTTCTTGTTTTGGAAAATAAAAACGTTTTTCTTAGCTTCCTTTTCTTTTCAAAGAATCATGTCTTGCTCTTACCCCAACTGTGAAAGGACAAAGACACTTTCATAAAAACAACCGATTAGAGGTTCTATATTGTCGTAGGTAGTCGAGTAGGTGTGTTGGACTGGTGGGGTGTGGGTATGAATATGTGGGGGTATGGGTATGAATATGTGTTGGATGGAATGTTTAATTTGGCGCCATTTGTTTTTATTAAATTTGCAATTTACACTTTTCTGTTGGTAGCTCGAATAATTTGTAAGTTTTTTTGTATGTAAATTTCTATGTCAATATTATTCGGTGCATCTTATCTTCTAAGAGAAGTTTTGTCTTTCTTTGTGTTTGCTTTTTCATTCACAGTTTGTTGTTTTAATAAATGTATTTCTATGTCTTTCCTTTTTATACAATTTTTTTTTGTTATGCAAAAGAATAAGATACTGATTTCTTTTTATTAGCCTGATTTAAATTACACGTTTAAGTGATTAAATACTAAGTCTGGGGCCTTTATTTCTTAATAAATGCCATTTTATTTGAATAAATATTTTGCCTATTTTGCTTCCTTCTTTCACTTTGGGTTCAAGGTTAATAACAATTTGAACTTTGTTGATATTCAAATTTGTAGATTTTAAATTTAATTAAATGATTGTATAATTAAAGGTTACTTTTAATAAAGGCTAATGTTATTCACTGATAGATTTAATTTGTTCTGTTCACAAGGAGGTTCAAAATCTCAACAGTGAAGCCTATCTCCTTGGGGTGCATTAAAATAACTTTTGCGAGAAATATTAGTTTGTGGGATATGGCCAGGAGTAGGCAGCTCATACCACCAGAAGCCGCTAATTTTTTTCAATTTTCGTAAATACCACGATCATTAATAAAACTCGTAAAAATGAGTATTAAAATCATTCTGTTGAAAATTTGATGTTAACAGAGTTGGTTGGTGCCGCTTTGTTAAAGAAAAGACAAAAAGAAAATAGGTAAGAAACACATCAAGATCCAATTTATAGCAACAAAATACATGATTCGAGAGAACAAAGAAATATTATCTCGAACATTGGGAATATTTTTGAAAATATTAGGAATATTTTTCAAAACAGAAATAAATGCTAATATTAAGCAATTTTAGATTTTTATAATTTTTAGAAATTTTCGATCCAAAAATTTTATAGGAAATTTTTCGATAAAAATATTTTTCCTGTAAAAATTTTCTATAAAAATATTTTTATATCAAAAAATTTTTAAATCTTCTATAGAAAAATGTTTAATAAAAAATTTTCTGCAGAAAAATTTTTAATAAAAAATTTTCTATAGAAAAATGTTTGGAAGAAAATTTTCTATAGAAAAATTTCTGATAAAAAAATTTTCTATAGAAAAATTTCTGATAAAAAAATTTTCTAAAGAAAAATTTTTGATACAAAAAATATGGAAAAATTTTTGATAAAAAAATTTTCTATAGAAAAATTTTTGATAAAAAAATTTTCTATAAAAAAATTTTTGATAAAAAAATTTTCTATAGAAAAATTTTTGATAAAAAAAAATATAGAAAAATTTTTGATAAAAAAAAATGTTCTATCGAAAAATTTTTAATATAAAAATGTTCTATAGAAAAATTTTTGATAAAAAAATTTTTGATAAAATAAAAATATAGAAAAATTTTTGATAAAAAAATTTACAAAAATGTTTGTTAAAAAATTTACTATAGAAAAATTTTTAATATAAATATTTAATAAAATTAAAAAAAACATCTTTTTTAATTTCTTATAAAAGAAAAATTTTTAATAAAAAATTTTCTATAGAAAAATGTTTGGAAGAAAATTTTCTATAGAAAAATTTCTGATAAAAAAATTTTCTATAGAAAAATTTTTCATACAAAAAATATAGAAAAATTTTTTATAAAAAAATATAGGAAAATTTTTGATAAAAAAAATATAGAAAAATTTTTGATAAAAAAATGTTCTATAGAAAAATGTTTAATAAAAAAATGTTCTATAGAAAAATTTTTTATAAAAAAATTTTCTATAAAAAAAATTTTGATAAAAAAAATATAGAAACATTTTTAATAAAAAATGTTTGTTAAAAAATTTACTATAGAAAATTTTTAATAAAAATATTTTCTATAAAAACATTTTTGTAATAAAATTTTCAATAGAAAAATTTTTGATAAAAAAAGTTAATAAATAAACATTAAGACGAACAGTACAGGGAGCTTAAATTAAGTTCTTTATTTTATTAAAAAATCCTTGAAAATGGTTAACGGTGTTAACCGAAATATCGGATAAAATAAAATAAATGTTTATTAAAATATAAACAATTTGTTTTTATTAAATTCAAAAAAGACCTATAGCCAAACAAACATCTTCACACAAAACCAACACAGGTCAACAATATAAAACACCCTACAGAAAAATTTTTGATAAAAAAAAATATATAGAAAAATTTTTGATAAAAAAATTTTCTATAGAAAAACTTTTGATAAACAAATTCTCTTAAGAAAATTTTTGGTAAAAATTTTCTTTAGAAAAATTTTTTATAAAAAAATTTCCATAGATAAATTTTTGGTAAAAAAATTGTTGATAAAAAAATTTTGTATAGAAAAATTTTTGATAAAAAATTCTCTATAAAAAAATTTTTATATTTTTTTTAGAAATTTTCGATCCAAAAATTTTATGGAAAATTTTTCGATAAAAATATTTTTCTGTAAAAATTTTCGATAAAAATATTTTTATATCAAAAAATTTTCAAATCTTCTATAGAAAAATGTTTGGAAGAAAATTTTTCATAGAAAAATTTTTGATAAAAAAATTTTCTATAGAAAAATTTTTTATAAAAAAATGTTCTATACAAAAAAACATAGAAAAATTTTTGATAAAAATATTTTCTATAGAAAAATTTTTGATAAAAATATTTTCTATAGAAACATTTTTGTAATAAAATTTTCTATAGAAAAATTTTTGATAAAAAAATTTTCTATAGAAAAATTTTTGATAAAAAAATTTTCTATAGAAAAATTTTTGATAAAAAAATTTTCTATAGAAAAATTTTTGATAAAAAAATTTTCTATAGAAAAATTTTTGATAAAAAAATTTTCTATAGAAAAATTTTTGATAAAAAAATTTTCTATAGAAAAATTTTTGATAAAAAATTTTCTATAGAAAAATTTTTGATAAAAAAATTTTCTATAGAAAAATGTTTGACAAAAAAAAATATATAGAAAAATTTTTGATAAAAAAATTTTCTATAGAAAAACTTTTGATAAAATAATTTCCTTAAGAAAATTTTCTATAGAAAAATTTTTTATAAAAAATTTTCCATAGAAAAATTTTTGGTAAAAAAATTTTTGATAAACAAATTTTGTATAGAAAAATTTTTGATAAAAAATTTTCTATAAAAAATTTTTGATAAAAATATTTTCTATAGAAAAATTTTTAATAAAAAAATATTCTATAGAAAAATTTTTAATAAAAAAATATTCCATAAATTCCATAAAAAAATATTCTATAGAAAAATTTTTGATAAAAAAATATTCTATAGAAAAATTTGTAATAAAAAAATATTCCATATAACAATTTTTGATAAAAAAAATGTTCTATAAAACCATTTTTGATAAAAAAAAATTTAAAAAAATGAGTAGAAAACTTGTTCTTTTTAAAACGTGAAAGATAAGATATCGGACTACTTTTTTATGGGAAATAACCGAAAATTAGCTCAAAAATATATCAGAAATCGATCGATTTCAAAACGATCGATTTCCATCACATACCAGAATGTGATTGCCGAATTTAGGTTTTTCTATTTAGTTCAAGAAAAGAAACAGTTTTCGAATTACGGGAATATTTATTGCGCAACATCCTTTTATAACGCTAAATCTCGAAAACAAGAGCTAACCTAAAAAATGGTTATCACCATTGAATTCAGAGTACTCGATTTATTTTTACCCATTAGGTCTCACTTGTGTCGGGTTTTCAACTGGTTTCGTTTTTCCTTTAAAAACGTGGAAGGAACAACCGGAAACAAAAATAAAACACGTTATGTAGTTTTCCAAAGTTATATTTTTATTAATTTTAAAGTAAGTCACTTTAAACACACTTTCACAAAAACTGTGAACAAACTTCACTAAACTGCCTTACAAATATTCTTAGTCACATTGTTCTCTTATACGCGTCTCAATTAAAACTATTCCCACAATATTCGTCCATTGGCCTTATTTAGTAGAAAAGAGAGTTTCTAGCATTTTCTACAAAGAGCTGCTGTCGTTGATTACACTAACAATGTGGCTTACGGAAGTTCATGCATGTTCCCATACATTCTCACATGATCAAGAACACGCTCACACATACGTTGTACAAATAGATTATCTGAAGTTAACAGTAATTAACAGAGAATGTAGATAAAAGAGAAAAATGTTGCTATACTCTTTACGGCAAATAAGAGAAATATATTGCTCTGCTTATAGACATAAACAGAATAACAACAACATCAAGAGAAACAATCTAGAAAACTAGGAGGGGGAAAATTAAAAGTAGTGAGCTTTGCACAATGGGCCGGATGACATAAAAATTCGTGACGAAAAATGTGTGTGGGGACAACCAATTCCTCCAAGCATTTCGATTGTTGGTTGGTCCATCATCTTCGGAAGGAGTACTTTTAGACAGATCGAAACCTTCACAGCATTTTACAGATAGTAGAAGACACACTGTGGGTTAAAAAAATTGGGGACATAATTCCAGGACTAAGAATTGTAAGCTCAATTATCATGAAACACACGGCTATTGAAGAATTTTAATTAAGTTCAGAATTTGGAGTCTTTAGATCTTTCAGGAGGGGATTTATGTGTCCTCAAATTAGGGCATCTCGGGTTTTTCGAAAAGCGAAGTCAGAAGTTTTTGATCCGATATAAAAGATTTTTATCTGTGCGAAATCTGCTAGATAAGATGTACAAAAAATATTCCTATACTTATGGCTTATCTTCTATAACTTATGAGATATTCGTCTTCGAAAAAAACTAATTTTGACGAATTCTAGGTCTAGAATTTTGTTAATATCAGATCCAAAATTTTTCCGATTTTTCGGAATTATTTTTTATTTTATTTCTTAGGAATGTATAAAGTCACAAAAGAAAAGAATTGATGGAAAATCTTAGGCTGATCCAAAATTGTATACATTTAAGTTAAAATATTCAAAAATGTTCTCGTAGAGTCGGTCTTGAATGACTGCTAGATTTTCTTCCTTGTCTTTATTACTTGTCATACGAGTATCCACTTATCTAAAAAAATAAAATTGTATAATCCTTATTTTAATGAAGGATATCATCAAGGACATCAATCAAATTTAAGTCAAACCTTTTCTGCCTTCTTTGTGTCAATCTAAGGCAAGATTACATTATTTATTAAAAAGTGTATGTCACAATTAATTAGAAATCTCCCCCAGTCCCTAAACTATCTTCCATCTTCTTGATGCAAAAACACATGTAAGCCGAATTCTTATACTTACATTTTACAAAATATCATATAAAATTCGTGTTAATTTATCATTTTAAATCTGAGAACATGTGACACAAAGTAACCCTTCGGCAGAGAAGTGGGCATATCTTTGTACAATTTTGTTCAAAGGCTATTCATTAATTTTAACCCAGAAGTTCTAAATAAAACGATTGTATATAAAACTGCAAACCTAGAGTTCTAAATTTCGAAAATTTAGTATTTATAGGAAATCTTTCGAAAATTGACTTTTATAGGAAATTTTTCAAAAATTGAGTATTAATAGGAAATTTTTCCAAAATTGACTAGTTATAGGAAATTTTCCGAAAATTGACTTTTTATAGGAAATTTTTCAAAAATTGACTATATATAGCAAATTTTTTGAAAATTTACTTTTTAAAGGAAATTTTTCGAAAATTGACTTTTTAAAGGAAATTTTTCGAAAATTGATTTTTTAAAGGAAATTTTTCAAAAATTGACTTTCTAAAGGAAATTTTTCGAGAATTGACTATTTACAGGAGATTTTTCAAAAATTGACTTTTTGTAGGAAATTTTTTGAAAATTTACTTTTTATAGAGAATTTTTCGAAATTTGACTATTAATAGGAAATTTTTCGAAAATTGACTTTTTATAGGAAATGTTTTGAAAATTGACTATTTATAGAAAATTTTTCGGAAATTTACTTTTAAAAGGAAATTTTTCTAAAATTGACTTTTTAAAGCAAATTTTTCGAAAATTGATTTTTTAAAGTAAATTTTTCAAAAATTGACTTTCTACAGGAAATTTTTCGAAAATTGACTTTTTATAGGAAATTTTTCGAAAATTTACTTTTTAAAGGAAATTTTTCGAAAATTGACTATTTATAGAAATTTTTCAAAAATTGATTATTTATAGGAGATTTTTCAAAAATTGACTATTTATAGGAAATTTTTTGAAAATTGACTATATATAGAAAATTTTTCGGAAATTTACTTTTTAAAGGAAATTTTTCTAAAATTGACTTTTTAAAGCAAATTTTTCGAAAATTGATTTTTTAAAGTAAATTTTTCAAAAATTGACTTTCTACAGGAAGTTTTTCGAAAATTTACTATTTATAGGAAATTTTTCGAAAATTGACTTTTTAAAGGAAATTTTTCGAAAATTGACTTTTTAAAGGAAATTTTTCGAAAATTGACTTTTTAAAGGAAATTTTTCGAAAATTGACTATTTATAGAAAATTTTTCGAAAATTGACTATTTGAAGGAAATTTTTTGAAAATTGACTATTTATGGGAAATTTTTCAAAAATTGACTTTTTAAAGGAAATTTTTCAAAAATTGACTTTCTAAAGGAAATTTTTCCAAAATTTACTATTTATAGGAAATTTTTCAAAAACTGACATTCTAAAGGAAATTTTTCGAAAATTTACTATTTATAGGAAATTTTTCGAAAATTGACTATTTATAGGAAATTTTTCGAAAATTGACTAATTATAGGAAATTTTTCGAAAATTGACTATTTATAGGAAATTTTTTGAAAATTGACTATTTATAGGAAATTTTTCGATAATTGACTATTTATAGGAAATTTTTCGAAAATTGACTTATTTTTTCGAAAATTGAGTATTTATAGGAAATTTTTCGAAAATTGACTATTTAAAGGAAATTTTTCGAAAATTGACTATTTATAGGAAATTTTTCGAAAATTGACTATTTATAGGAAATTTTTCAAAAATTGACTAATTATAGGAAATTTTTCGAAAATTGACTATTTATAGGAAATTTTTTGAAAATTGACTATTTATAGGAAATTTTTCGATAATTGACTATTTATAGGAAATTTTTCGAAAATTGACTATTTATAGGAAATTTTTCGAAAATTGACTAATTATAGGAAATTTTTCGAAAATTGACTTTTTAAAGGAAATTTTTCCAAAATTGCTTTTTAAAGGAAAATTTTCGAAAATTGACTATTTATAGGAAATTTTTCGAAAATTGACTATTTATAGAAAATTTTTTCGAAAATTGACTATTTATAGGAAATTTTTCGAATATTGACTATTTATAGGAAAATTTTCGAAAATTGACTATTTATAGGAAATTTTTCGAAAATTGACTATTTATAGAAAATTTTTTCGAAAATTGACTATTTATAGGAAATTTTTCGAAAATTGACTATTTATAGGAAATTTTTCGAAAATTGACTATTTATAGGAAATTTTTCGAAAATTGACTATTTATAGGAAATTTTTCGAATATTGACTATTTATAGGAAATTTTTCGAAAATTGACTATTTATAGGAAATTTTTCGAAAATTGACTATTTATAGGAAATTTTTCGATAATTGACTATTTATAGGAAATTTTTCGAAAATTGAATTTTTATAGGGCATTTTTCGAAAGTTGACTTTAATATAAAATTTTTCGAAAATTTACTATTTATAAGACTTAGAGGCCGTAAATCGATAACACTATAGTAATGAAAGAGTTTTTCTTCGAGTTAAACAGTATCCCAAGTATATTCCCTCTACTTGAGGTGTTAACCAGTCATTATATTTGAAGGCGGTCCCTCATTTAGAACTACTGGGATAGTCTTTTGCTCTTTGGTAGTATAAATCTAAGATATTTTATAGTACAACAAATTGTTGTTAACAAAATAATGTACAACATTTTTGCTTTTGTTTATAAAATGTTTAGGTTTTTGTTCTAAATATATTTACATTGAATGCGGCAGACCCCTAAGGCACGCGATAGAGAGGTGCAATAGATGGATTAATTTTAGAAATAAAGCAAAAATTTTTACAAACGTCAAAAAGTGCAAAATATTAAAACCGCAAGAAATATAGAGAGGTAGACTTATGAACGAATAGCCAATACGTTTCTTTACCTTTATTAGATTATCCCAAAAAATTGAGAGTAGTTTGCAAAAAGACGTACCCCCCAAATACTTAATTATTTTTGTTGTAATTTTTCTGTTTTAAAAGAGAAAAAGCGAACTGCATAAACAAACACAATTTATTTATAGACTGCACATAAAAAAGCCCCCTAGAACACGCAAAAGTAATGCCAATCAGCACAAAAATATGCTAGCAGTCATATTCATAACATAAAGTTATGAACTAGATCGGTTTTTATTTTGCTTTTCTTTAGAATTATGATCACGACATGAACTAAAGGTAATCCATTGTGAAATTAATACATAAAATATAAATCAAAATTGTACAATTTTAACATCACAGTGGGGTAGGCTAGGTCTACCCCAAAAAGGTTTTTTTTTTTAAATTTACGTACATATTTGGGAGTATATTTATGTATTTTTAAGACAATAGTTCTTATATAGGAGCTTGGATCAGATGTAGATCGATTGTTACAACACCGTTTTATATTTATATAAAAATGTTCTGTTCATTTTTAGCATAAAGCTTTAATTTTATTGAGATTAATGATTAATTTTGTGATTTTCGGTTTATTTAAGCGATTTTTGAGAAGTAGCGGTTAATACAATAATTTCATATACAAAATATAAAATTTGTATACAAACAATTTTTAATTCTTTTTTTTTTAATATTTCTGGAACTGATCAATGGATTCAGAATCTATATGGCTAATTTTAATCAATAAAGTATCTAGTTTGCGTTTAACATCCAAAAAAATTAAATTGAGTTGCTGTTCTGGAAACTAAGCGGTCAAAACTGAAAAATTGAAAATTTTTAATGTATAAAACTGTTGTTATACTTAAACGAAAGCACAACTTCTGAAGATTCCACAACTTTAAAAATATTCCAGATGTTCCAGCACCACTTTACAATAATTAAACAAATATTCAAAAAACCAGGTTTCTAGCAAAAACATAAAATGCTCAAAATATCGAAAACCGAAATCAAAGTAAGTAATTGGGTTTAGTGATATTAAAACCCAATTATTTTGTATGAAAATTTTGTGAGTTGACAAAGAAAAATCGCTGTAACTTCAGAACCCGTGGTCAGCCCATAACAAAATTTTTACTGAATAAAGTCCTTTTTCTTAGGATATTCAAGGATAAGAGAAATTTCTCATGGTAAAGGCCCTTGAGATAGGATAATAGATATTCGATAAAGAAGAAAAATATATTCAATAAAGAAGAAAATCCTTTCCAACGATGTAAAGTTTTTTAAAATCTGACAACGCTTTCAGAAGTTATTGAGTAGTAAATTTTTTTATTTTTTTACAAAAATACCCTAGACGTCCAACTTTGGTATCCTGTATAATATAAACCATATAAGGTAATGATTTAATTTTAATGTATTCCGCTACTACGTGTACACTCAGAATATTATGTAAGTAAAATTAACTTAAAATGTAATTTGAAATTAATGAATATTCAATTAAAAACCGGTCAACTGATTTTTCATTCAAATTCAATAAATATTTCATTTAAATTTAACTGACAAATATTTAAGCTACATTTTCAGTTTTAAAAACGGAATATTCAGTTGTTTTCAAAAAAATTACTGACAAAAATTTAAACTACATTTTTAGTATAAAAAACGGAGATTTTCATTTATTTTTAAAAAATTGAATGGTAAAAAACTACGTAAAATTTCCGTAAAACGGACAATTTTCATTTGTTTTTGTAATTAAAGTAACATAAAAGACGCAACCATAAAAAGGTTATATCGTTTAAGGCAACAAAAAACCAAACAGACAAAACAAAGTTTGTTGTTTGCTTAGGCCATACCCCGTGATAGGCGGCCAGTATTATAAAAAGTTTCTTTAGTAAGCAAACCTTAGATACTTAAGGAAAACCAATAATTAAACAAATACGAATTATATTTGATACAATAATTGAAAAAATATATAAAAAATAAACAACTGATATTTTCAAATGTTACGTATTTTCAGTATTTTTTTGTAGGTTATTTTTGAAACAAATGTATAAATATGTTAAAAATCAATTTTCATATAAATTTAAATGAATATTCATTTGAAAACAACATAACCGAAAATTTCCTAAACAACATACAATCAGTTACTGTAATAATTTCCTGAGTGTAGTAATACGACCAAAATCTTAGCTATACCTAAGCTTGTCACATTATGGTGTGGAACGAAAAATTTAAGATTTACTCAGAATGACTTATATAATTCTATGTTTACGCCACAAATGATTTAGACTTTGGCTCTAATTTTAACTTATTCGCACTGAAAGCGCGTCAAACTTCCCCATAGACATAAAATAGACTAAAGGCGTCAGATGTCAAGATTGTGGCGGCCAATTCATCGGCGCAAACATTCAATGAATTTGCATCTCAATTTGTTTATTTCTTCTCGTGTTGTGCGACATGTGGCATCGTCTTGCTGAAATTATATATTAGCCAGAACCAGCTCTTTCATTTTGGGCAAATAAAATTAATTTAATCATCTCACGGTAGCTCACGACATTCACATTAATGGTACTAAATTTGTATCCCCGTTTTTTCCATTTTTTATCCCATTAATCGAAAAAGTGCCAAAAACGTTTTTAATTTTTTATCTTTATCGATTGCAATTTAAATTTGGTCTGTATATTTATTGGTATAAGAGAAACAAGTGGCTTGAAAAAAGTACCAAAATTTGTATTTTCTATTTTTCACTCCCTATTTGTTACATTTTTGAAAAAGTACTAAGCATGTGTCTTGTTGAAATTTGAATCTGTCACTTTTAGTTGCGGAGATATAAAGCATCTGATTTTTCTCTTTTTATCCCCTTAACAGCAGGGTAGTTTCCAAAAATCCCTTCTTCCTCATCTATACATCAGAAAAAGTTACCCACTGTCCAAATTTCAGGGCTTGCGGGTTGGGCTGTGCGAGGACGAATTTATCAGTCGGTAAGTAAGTCAGTCATTAATGTTATATATTGTTTTAAAACAACATGAGGATTTTTACAATATTTGTATCAAACGCCAGTTGTGGTTCTTTATGTATCCATATGGATACAAACGAAGGTTAGGATTGTATAAATAACATCATACCATTTTCTATTTATTCCATGATTATAGCTAATTTTTAAATAATCGGACTTTGATAAAATTTTGGACAACATTATATAACATAATGTAACGAAATATGTATCCATATGGATACAATCGATAAAAATTAAGATAAATTACACTGTGCTCGATTTTAAAAACTTTGTTTTTACCGACAAAAGGGATAAATATAAATTGGGAACGCTGAATTCAATGGTGCTAACCGTGTTTTTAGGTTAGCTCTAGTTTTCTAGATATTGCGTTATAAAAAAATGGAGAAGATTACATATTATATATTAGCGTAACTCGAAAACTGTTTATTTTCTTGAACAAAGTAAAAAAATCGAAATTCGGCAAAAAAAATTATCTTTCACTAATTATTTTTTTAATCCCAGCTGTCGTTTAGCAAAAAAAAATATTTTTTTTATTTCGTTTTGTGATTTTTCAAAATAAAATATTTTTTTTTGCAAATAGAAAAATTTATTTTCAAAATGATTGCGGATAAAATAATTAGTGTTTCTGAAAGATAATTTTGTTGTCGAATTTCGTTTTTTTACATAGTTCAAGAAAATAAACAGTTTTCGAGTTACGCGAATATTTATTGCGCAACCTTCTCCATTTTGAAATAACACTATACCTCGAAAACTAGAGCTTACCTAAAGAGCTAACGCTTTTGTCGGTTTTTTCAACTATAACAGTGTTATTTTTCAAATATAATGTTGATTGTTGTTATGTAACCAATTTGAGTAAAAATCCAAATAATTTGATTTTTTAGTAACCCAGTACCTGGGAGATCGAGCCATAAAGCTCCGAGCTTTATGATAAGCATTTCGAGGCGAATTTTAAAGTTTTCATATGTTTTATTTTATAAAGTACAAACCAATTAAAATAAATTTAGAAAAAAGACGGTACACAAATATCCAATTGATTTTGAATCATTTTATTCATTTTGTCCTGTCAACACATGATCAAATGCATAGTTTAATATGAATAATTTTGGAAATTTGTCACACCGACTTAGAAATCTCCGTTGACTCATGCGCAAGAACATTGCTAAAGATCATAGCATGATCAAATGCACAGTTTACGATTTAATTCAATTTGAGTAATTTCCAGTAGCGCCACCTGTCGGAAAATTTTCATACCAATTAAAAAACCTTCGCCGGCTCATTTGCAATAACTTCGCTAAAGATCATAGCATGATCAAATGCACACTTTACGATTTAATTCATTTTAAGTAATTTCCAGTGGCGCCACCTATCGGATAGTGATACCAACTTAAAAACCTTCGCTGTCTCATGTGCAACAACTTTAGCTAAAGATCATTGCATGAGCATAACATGGTTAAATGCATAGTTTAATACATATATACATATTCTATAAAGGACATACAGACCGAAAAACATTAATTTGTTAAAAAGTTATAACTTTACCAATTTTTTCCCCTTTTATCCCCTAATTTCTAAAAATTTACATATGTATATTTGTTACTTGGTACCAATTGAATTCGGTTCTTTTTATAAAAACGCAGTTAATATATTGTTAATATTCATATTACTTCATGAGATGTTTAGTTATCATTTTATCCCTTTTTACCCCATTTTTCCCACCGAGATCAACAAAGTACCAAATACGTGTTTAATATTTTTCTCACATTTATTGATTGCATTGCAAAATTCTTTTCTACCCTATTTGGTTCAAAAGATAAGAGTGGCTTAAAAATGGCACCAAAAAACTATTTTCACCCTTTTTTTTACCACCTATCGGGCATATATTGAAAAAAGTACCAAACACCTGTCCACTTATTTTAACAGCTATTCAAAACATTATTTAAATTTTCTTTCTATGCCTATTACTTTGGCAGATATTGCATTTTCGATTTTTTCTCCTATTTACCCGTTGTTACCCTCTTAGAGGCAAAAGTTCCAAAAGTCCCTTCTTACTGGACCTACACATCAAAAAAGTTAGAGACGTTTTCGAGATAGCCATTCTATATATATATATATATATATATATATAAATATATATATATATATATATATATATATATAAATATATATATATATATATATATATATATATCTGTGGCAATATGGAAAAAAGGCTTAAGTCGAAAATTAAAGTTTTGAGATATCATCAGTTTATTAGAGAAGAAGGATAATTACAAAAAATGTTAAGTTCAGAAGATATTACGTTTATTCTACTTAAGCTCTTTTGCGTTGAACTGGGCCTTAAGTATCACTTATACAGCTTAAGTGAAGTTAAGTGAAGTACACAAAATTATGTGTACATAAGTTGTTTTGATCAATGCATTATTGATTTAAAAAACTTAAGCTTAAAAGTAAATAATAAAAATGCGAATTTTTTAAAACGGACTAAACACAATTGCCTTTGCTTTTGTAATCCACTAAACGCCTTAACTCAATTCTCTCTTATGTCGACTTAAGCTACTCTTCCATATTGCCACAGATATATATATATATATATATATATATATATATATATATATATATATATATATATATATATATATATATATATAGTACCTGGTAGACCGAGCCTTGCTCGGAGCTTTATGATAAGCATTTTGAGGAAAATTTTAAAGTTTTTATATATTTTATATTATAAAGTGCTAAAATAAATTTAGAGGAAAGACATTGTAGAAATATTCAGTTAATTTTGAATTATTTGATTTATTTTGTCCGACCAACACATAGTTTGCATAGTTTACAGTTTAACTCATTTTGAATAATTTTGGAAATTATTCATATCAACAGAAACCTCTGTCGACTCATGCGCAACAACTTTGCTAAAGAATATTGTCTGATCAAATGCACAGTTTACGATTTAATTCATTTTGAGTAGTTTTCTGTGGCGCCACCTGTCGGACTTTGTTTATTCCAATTCATAAACCTTCTTCGGCTTATCCGTAACAACTTTGCTGAAGATTATAGCATGATTAAATGTACAGCATACGATTAAATTGACTTTGAGTAAATTTCAGTAGCGCCACCTGTCGAAATTTCTTCATACCAACTAAGAAACCTTCGTCGGCTCATGTGCAACAACTTTGCTAAAGATTGTAGCATGATTAAATGTACAGATTACGATTAAATTGACTTTGAGTAAGTTTCTGTAGCGCCACCTGTCGGAAATTATTCATACTAACTAAAAAGCCTTCGTCGGCTCATGCGCTACAACTTTGCTAAAGATCATAGCATGATCAAATGTACAGTTTACGATTTAATTAATTTTTAGTAATTTTCAGTGGCGCCATCTGTCGGAAATTAGTCTTATCAACTTTAAAACCTTCGCCGGCTTATCCGCAACATCTTCGCTAAAGAGCATAACACAATCAAATTCACAGTTTACTATTCTATAAAGAACATACATACAGACAAACATTCATTTGTTGAAAATAATACAAATTTTTCCCCCTTTGTATTCCCTAATTTCTAAAAGTTCCATATGTATATTTGGTACTTTTTTGGTGCCAATTGAATTCGGTACATTTTTTTAAAACGCAGGTAACATAATGTATAATGTTCCTATTCATATTACTTTGGAGATGTTAAGTTATCATTTTATCCCTTTTTTACCCATTTTGGCTCCAAAATCAAAAAAGTACCAAATACTTGTTTCATGTTTTTTTTACATCTATTGATTGCAGTACCAAGTTTCTTTCTATATTCTTTAGTTTAAAATATAAGAGTGGGTTAAAAAGGTGCCAAAAAAACTCCTTTCACCCTTTTTTACCCCCTATCGGACATAGTTTCAAAAAAGTACCAAACACCTGTCCGCTTATTTTCAAAGCTGTTTAAAACGTAATTTTAATTTTGTTTCTATACCTATTACTTTAGGAGACATAGCGTTTTCGATTTTTTCCCGTTTTTACCCTCTTAGAGGTAAAAGTTCCAAAAGTCCCTTCTTCTTCGACCTATACATCAAAAAAGATACCCACTGTCCAAATTTTATCAAAATCGTTAGAGCCGTTTTCGAGATAGCCATTCTATATATATATATATATATATATATATATATATATATATATATATATTTATATATATATATATATATATATATATATATATATATATATTTATATATATATATATATATATATATATATATATATATATATATATATATACAATTATTGCTCGTTTAAGAATATAAGATTAAAAACTTGTATTAAAAGGGTTAACCAAGCTACATTAAACGATATTGATATTAAATTTAAATAACTTGGAAGTGTTGTTCATTTCTCAGTCTAATCTATAAATTCTATAACAAAGTGATCATGCTTGACAGTAACATGTTACTTTAAAACAGCTGAACTGCCAAGAGAGTGTTTTCAAAAACAAGATTTCTAAAAAACACCCGATTACGGAATATTTTATAAAAAAAAAAATTATGCTTCAGATCAACCATATCAGGTGATTCTGAGCCGACCAATATTTCTTTTGCCATAAATATTAACACATCACAGATATATTTTTTACATGCTGAAATCAATGCTAGTAATGTCTAAAATGACAGAAAGAAATCAGTCATAAAACTTCTAATATCTTGGATTATAACATAAAAGCTATTTGGCATTAACTTAAAGACATCAAACATTGCCCAACTTTTCATTATGAATTCAGCTGTAATTATCTTTGCAAGAATAGTAAATTTAGGGGACTCAAGAGGAGGTTTGAAATGAAAGGCTTATTCATTAAAACAAAAATGTTTGGTAATAATGGATTAGACGCCAATACTGAAACAAGTATTCATGTTGCTTTAATTGTTAGCTAAAAAAAAACTAGAAACAAAAAAGACCTTAATACCTAACTAATGAAACAAAACAATTCATTTTATTGATTGGGGAAAAAAAATCCATTTAACATGGTTATTAAAATTAAGTAGAATTAATAATAATAGTAGTAAAAATAACCTATATAAAAAATCAAAAATGTAAAATAAGCTCAAGGGCCTATGGCCTTTAGTATAGTCATACTTATTAGATGAACTTTAAGATATTTTCTTTCTAATATTAAAAACAATTTTTATACCAACCTTGTGGTAGCCATCATTTACCCACAACTGTAACAGCAAACAAACAAAAATAATAAGACAGAAAAATTCCCCCTTATTAGTGGGTTACTCGTAAATTTTATTGGCTATTATCCAAATATGGATTTTTTTTGTGTCGCCACTTGTACTGCTCTGCGCGAAACGCATACATGTACTTTTGAATGGTCTTTCTGCTATAAAAACTCTTTTTTATTTCTGATTTTTGTTTAATGATCTTTTAGAAATATTCGATTTAATCAAACATTATTTTCTTTACTTTTAACATTATATAGGTTTTTTCATTCAAATAAATATCTTTTGTTTGGCTTCTTAGCTTTTGATACTTTTTGCTTAAATTTTATATTCATTCACTTTTTTTCGCAGCCATTTCAAAGTAATTGAAAATACAGATAATTCTTGACATTCTATCTAGTAAAGGTTATTAAATTTCTTTTTATTTTACTCTTTTTTTTTAACTATTTATTTATTGTTTTATGGTTTGACCCCTTTCTTTCGTAATCCCACGAACCCCCTTTCACGATTTATGTTCAAAAAACACGCTCCATTTGTTGTTGCCGACACGCTTTTGTCCCGTTTTGCTGACCAAATTGTATCCTTTACGTTTTAAAAGCCAAGTAAAAACTAATATTTACCCTTATAATTTCATTTAATCAAAGGTCTCATTATTTATGAAAAGAAGAAGCTTTAAAGCTTTTTTTTTTAATTCTCAAAGCTTTGAGTATGAACATGTGCTAAGTTAGCGCCTGCTTGGTAGCTTTTTGAGGTAGCACCATTCTCTGTTTATTTGCTTGTGATATCTAGAGTAAATAAAAAAGCGCCAAAAACTTTACAACGTTGGCACATACTTGAAGAAATGAATGTAAAAATTAAGCAAATAAAAATTCTAACATGGAACAGAGGCGAATTCTATACACCCTATTTTTGTCATAGGAACATTTTTCGAAAATTGACTATTTATAGGAAATTTTTCGAAAATAAACTATTTATAGGAAATTTTTCGAAAATTGACTATATAAAGGAAATTTTTCGAAAATTGACAATATAAAGGAAATTTTTCGAAAATTGTCTTTTTAAAGGAAATTTTTCGAAAATTGACTATTAATAGGAAATTTTTCGAAAATTTACTATTTATAGGAAATTTTTCGAAAATTGACTATTTATAGGAAATTTTTCGAAAATTGACTATTTATAGGATATTTTTCGAAAATTGACTATTTATAGGACATTTTTCGAAA
Source organism: Stomorhina lunata (assembly GCA_933228675.1). Lineage (NCBI taxonomy): Eukaryota > Metazoa > Arthropoda > Insecta > Diptera > Rhiniidae > Stomorhina > Stomorhina lunata. The sequence goes on from OW121741.1 coordinate 99,527,592, forward strand.
ATTGACTATTAATAGGAAATTTTTCGAAAATTTACTAGTTATAGGAAATTTTTCGAAAATTAACTATTTATAGGAAATTTTTCGAAAATTGACTATTTATAGGAAATTTTTCGAAAATTGAATATTAATAGGAAATTTTTCGAAAATTTATAGGAAATTTTTCGAAAATTGACTATTTATAAGAAATTTTTCGAAAATTTAATATTTAAAGGAAATTTTTCGAAAATTGACTATTTACAGATAATTTTAAGAAAATTTACTATTTTTAGGAAATTTTTCGAAAATTGACTATTTATAGGAAATTTTTGGAAAATTGACTATTATAGGAAATTTTTCCAAAATTCAATATTTATAGGAAATTTTTCGAAAATTGACTTTTAAAATGAAATTTTTAAAAAATTTACTATTTATAGGAAATTTTTGGAAAATTGACTATTTATAGGAAATTTTTCGAAAATTGACTATTTATAATTTTTCGAAAATTGACTTTTTAACATTTTTCGAAAATTGACTTTTAAAAGAAAATTTTTTATTGAAAATTTTTCGAAAACTTATTTGTAGGAAATTTTTCTAAAATTTTTCTTTTCATAGGAAATTTTTTGAAAATTTACTATTTATAGGAAATTTTTCGAAAATTTACCATTCATAGGAAATTTTTCAAAAATTTACTATTTATAGGAAATTTTTCGAAAATTTACTCTTTATAAGAAATTTTTCGAAAATTGACTATTTATAGGAAATTTTTGGAAAATTGACTATTTATAGGATATTTTTCGAAAATTGACTATTTATAGGAAATTTTTTGAAATTGGGCTATTTATAGGAAATATTTTGCAAATTTACTATTTGAGGTAATTTCTCAAAAATTGACTATTTATAGGATATTTTTTTGAAGATTTACTCTTTTAAAAAAATTTTTCGAATATTGACTATTTATATTAAATTTTTTGAAATTGACTTTTTTAGGAAATTTTTTGAAAATTGAATATTTAAAGGAAATTTTTCGAAATTGACTACTTATATTAAATTTTTCGAAAATTGAATATCTATAGGAAATTTTTCAAAATATTGACTATTTATACGAAATTTTTAGAAAATTGACTTATGGATTTTCTAAAATTTACTATTCATAGAAATTTCTACGAAAATTGACTTTTCATAGGAAATTTTTCGTAAATTTACTATTTATAGGAAATTTTTCGAAAATTTACTAGTTATAGCAAATTTTTGGAAAATTGACTATTTATAGGAAATTTTTCTAAGATTCAATATTTTTAGGAAATTTTTCGAAAATTGACTTTTTAAAGGAAATTTTTTAAAAATTTAATATTTATATTAAATTTTTCGAAAATTGACTTTTAAAAGAAAATTTTTCTAAAATTTACTTTTTATTGAAAATTTTTCGAAAACTTATTATTTGTAGGAAATATTTCAAAAATTGCCATTTTATAGCAAATTTTTTGAAAATTTACTATTTGTATGTAGTTTTTTGGAAAATTGACTATTTATAGGAAATTTTTTGAAATTGACTTTTATAGGAAATTTTTTGAAAATATACTTTTATAGGAAATTTTTTGAAAATTGACTTTTATAGGAAATTTTTCGAAATTGGCTTTTATAGGAAATTTTTTCGAAAATTGACTTTTATAGGAAATTTTTCGAAAATTAACAATTTATATGAAATTTTTGGAAAATTGTCTATTTATAGGAAATTTTCGAAAATTGTCTATTTATAGGAAATTTTTCGAAATTTGTCTATTTATAGGAAATTTTTCGAAAATTGACTATTTATAGAAAATTTTTCGAAAAGTGACATTCATAGGAAATTTTTCGAAAATTGACTATTATATGAAATTTTTCGAAAATTGTCTTTTATAGGAAATTCTTCGAAAATTGACTATTTACAAGAAATTTTTGAAAATTTATTATTTATAGGAAATTTTTCGAAAATTGACTTTTTATAAGAAAATTTATTGCCTCTTGTAGGGTAAACACTTCTATTTAACCTGCATATAATGACAAAAATGGCAACAATTTTTGACTCATTTATGCCAAACAAATAGACATAGACTTCGCAAGTGTTATTGTTGGTTTGTTTCCGTAGTTTACATTGTAAATCTTGACACTTGTTATGAGTGAGTGAATGATACTTAAGTCTTAATGACTTTAGGTTTATTCAAATTTGAGATAGAAAAAAGAATTTAATAGAAATCCTAACATATAAGAAGCTACTATTTCATATTTTAAATAAATACTGAAAATTAGGTAACAGTTGAATAAATATTTACATTTTTGAGGTATTTATTTAAACAAAGTTTATTTAAATATTGGAGTTGAAGTTATGGGGTTAAGAATGTAAATGTTATATGATGAAATAAGCCTTAGATACAAATTTATATAATATACTAATTTGGTGTTTTAAATGAAGGATTTTAAATTCTACAACTCACAGAACGACTGCATTATCAAAACTGTTTTACCATTGAAACGTTATTTTTTTTAATTGCAATTTAATTTCCTACCAAAAGTCAATTTTCGAAAAATTTCTTATAAATAGTCAATTTTCGAAAAATTTCTTATATTAGTCAATTTTCAAAAAATTTCCTATACATAGTCAATTTTCGAAAAGTTTCCTATAAATAGTCAATCTTCGAAAAATTTCCTATAAATAGTCAATTTTCGAAAAATTTCCTTTAAATAGTCAATTTTCGAAAAAATTCCTATAAATAGTCAATTTTCGAAAAATTTCTTATAAATTTCCTATAAATAGTCAATTTTCGAAAAATTTTCTATAAATAGTCAATTTTCGAAAAATTTCCTATAAATAGTCAATTACGAAAAATTTCCTATAATAGTTAATTTTCTAAAAATTTTCAAAAAATTCCTATAAATAGTAAATTTTCGAAAATTTCCTATAAATAGTCAATTTTCGAAAAATTTGCTATAAATAGTCACTTTCGAAAAATTTCTTTTAAAAAGTAAATTTTTGAAATATTACCTATAAATAGTTAATTTTTGAAAAATTTCCTATAAATAGTAAATTTTCGAAAAATTTCCTATAAAAAGTCAATTTTTGAAAAATTTCCTATAAAAAGTCAATATTCGAAACATTTCCTATTAATAGTCAATTTTCGAAAAATTTCCTATAAATAGTCAATTTTCGAAAATTTTCTTATAAAAAGCCAATTTTTCGAAAAATGTCCTTTAAAAAAGTAAATTTTCAAAAAATTTCCTTTAAAAAGTAAATTTTCGAAAAATTTCCTATGAATAGTCAATTTTCGTAAAAATTCCTATGAATAGTCAATTTTCGAAAAATTTCCTATGAGTAGTCAATTTTCTTAAAATTTCCTATGAATAGTCAGTTTTTTTAAATTTCCTATAAATAGTCAATTTTCGAAAAATTTTATATAAACAGTCAATTTTCAAAAAATTTCGTATACAAAGTCAATTTTCAAAAAAATTTGCTATTAATAGTCAGTTATCGAAAAATTTCCTTTGAATAGTAAATTTTCAAAAAATTTCCTATAAATAGTAAATTTTCGAAAAATTTTATATAAATAGTCAATTTTCTAAAGAATTTCCTATGAATGGCCAATTTTCGAAAAATTTCCTTTAAAAAGTAAATTTTCGTAAAATTTCCTTTAAATAGTCAATTTTCGAAGAATTTCCTATAAATAGTCAAGTTTCGAAAAATTTCCTATAAATAGTAAATTTTCTAAAAATTTCCTTTAAAATGTAAATTTTAGAAAAATTTCCCTAAAAAAAGTCAGTTTTCGAAAAATTTCCTTTAAAAAGTCAATTTTCGAAAAATTTCCTTTAAAAAGTCAATTTTCGAAAAATTTCCTTTATAAAGTCAATTTTCGAAAAATTTCCTTTAAAAAGTCAATTGTCGAAAAATTTCCCTAAAAAAGTCAATTTCCGAAAAATTTTCTTTAAAAAGTCAATTTTCGAAAAATTTTCTCTAAGAAGTCAATTTTTGAAAAAATTTCCTATAAATAGTTAATTTTCGAAAAATTTCCTATAAATAGTCAATTTTTGAATTTTTTTTTTTAATATTCAATTTTCGAAAAATTTGAAGTCTTTGGTGTAAATGTTTAAAATATTTGTATATAATTGCTTTTTTACTTGATTATAATCATACCCCAATGTGCACTCTTAAAATTTCAATTACATATATGTATGTATGTACTTTAAACCAGTTTCAAAAATAAGTTTGGAATAATCCTAAAATTTAATTGTATAAACGATCAAAGTTCTAATTCACATTTCAATTATCTTGAAGTGTCAGGAAATAAAGACTCATTATGAAAAAAATATTTAAATTTTTTGTTAAATTCCAAAAGTTTAATAATATTTTTATATTTTTATATTAAATTTAATTATTCATTTAAACACATTTAAAGTATTTAATTTTTGAATAATTTTTTTTGTGGTTTGCAACTCACATATGACCTTCACGGCTGCTAAAATTAAATTTAGTTACTTTTGTTTCTTAATACTTTATACTATTTTTTTTCTCAAAATTAAATTAAATAATAATTATATTTTTTAGAAATAAAAAGTAATATTTTTTGTTGTGAGTTACTCGTATAATATATAAATAAATGTTTGTTTGCTTTTAAAACTGAATTTTGTAATTTAATTTAGGTCTGTTTTTTTTTTGGTTGAAAATATTTTATGGTTTTTCTTAACACTTTTAATATTTTTGTTTTTGTTGAAAAAATTTTGTTGTTATTTTTTTTTCATTTTAATTTCATTTTGAAATTAATATTTAATATACAAAATTAAACTTGTACTTTAAACTTAGCCAATGAAAATGTTTTGACATTTTAATATTTTTTAAGCAAATATTTATTTGGTATATGCCAAAAACGAGGGATGTCTTTTATATTTGAAGATTGAGTTATCCCAGTGGAGTCATCTGAAAACTAACGTTAAAATAGTCAAGTTTAACATTTTTCGATACTTATAGCAAATATTTCGAAAATTTAGCTTTAAAAGGAAATTTTTCGCAAATTGATAGTTCAAGGGAAATTTTTCAAAATTTACTATTTATAGGAAATTTTTTGAAAATTGACTATTTATAGGAAATTTTTTAAAAATTGACTATTTATAGGAAATTTTTTGAAAATTTACTATTTATAGGAAATTCTTCAAAAATTGACTATTTATAGGAAATTTTTCGAAAATTGACTATTTATACGAAATTTTTCGAAAATTTACTATTTAAATGAAATTTTTTCGAAAATTGACTATTAATAGGAAATTTATTGAAAACTGACTATTTATAGGAAATTTTTCGAGAATTGACTATCTAAAGAAATTTTTCGAAAATTGACTTTTTAAAGGAAATTTTTTGGAAAATTGACTTTTTAAAGGAAAATTTTGGAAAATTGACTTTTTAAGGGAAATTTTTCAAAAATTGACATTTTAAAGGAAATTTTTCGAAAATTGATTTTTTAAAGGAAATTTTTCGTAAATTGACTTTTTGAAGGAAATTTTTTGTAAATTTACTTTTTAAAGGAAATTTTTTGTAAATTGACTATTTAAGGAAATTTTTTGAAAATTGACTTTTTAAAGCAAATTTTTCGAAATTTGACTTTTTGATGGAAAATATTCGAAAATTTAATTTTTAATGGAAATTTTTCAAAAATTGGCTTTTCAAAGGAAATATTTCAAAAATGACCTTTTAAAGGATTTCTTTTGAAAATTGACATTTTAAAGAAAATTTATACGAAATTTTTCTCAAATTGACTTTTAAAGGAAATTTTTCGAAAATTTACTATATATCAGAAATTTTTTTGAAAATTTACTTTTTATAGGAAATTTTTCGAAAGTTGACTATTTATAGGAAATTTTTCGAAAATTGACTGTTTATAGGAAATTTTTCGAAAATTGACTGTTTATAGAAAATTTTTCGAAAATTGACTATTTATAGGAAATTATTCGAAAATTGACTATTTATAGGAAATTTTTCGAAAATTGACTATTTATAGGGAATTTTTCGAAAATTTACATTTTAGAGGAAATTTTTCGAAAATTCACTTTTTAAAGGAAATTATTCAAAAATTTACTTTTCAAAGGAAATTTTTCAAAAATTGGCATTTTAAAGGAAATTTTTTGAAAATTGACATTTTAAAGAAAATTTATAGGAAATTTTTCGAAAATTGACTATTTATAGGAAATTTTTCGAAAATTGACTATTTATAGGAAATTTTTCGAAAATTGACTATTTATAGGAAATTTTTCGAAAATTGACTATTTATAGGAAATTTTTGGAAAATTGACTATTTATAGGAAATTTTTCGAAAATTGACTATTTATAGGAAATTTTTCGAAAATTGACTATTTATAGGAAATTTTTCGAAAATTGACTATTTATAGGAAATTTTTGGAAAATTGACTATTTATAGGAAATTTTTCGAAAATTGACTATTTATAGGAAATTTTTCGAAAATTGACTATTTATAGGAAATTTTTCGAAAATTGACTAATTATAGGAAATTTTTCGAAAATTGACTAATTATAGGAAATTTTTCGAAAATTGACTAATTATAGGAAATTTTTCGAAAATTGATTATTTATAGAAAATTTTTCGAAAATTGACTATTTATAGGAAATTTTTTGAAAATTGACTATTTCTAGAAAATGTTTCATTGATAAATATTTCTTAACTTTATTTAATCTCATAACATTAAAGGCATTCCTCGTACTTTTAAATTGTTTTATAAAATTAGAATTGCACACTTGACATTTGCCTAAATCGAAATGCATTTAAAATTTTAATTGCTTTTTTTTCTTAATTCATTTACTTTGAGTGGATTATCATAATTGACTTTTACAAGTTCAACAAAAACAAAATTTGTATTTTGTACTTGATTTTATTAGCTTTAGATATTTATTAAAACAATTATTAAATCAATAAAAATTAAAAATTTTTGTTTTGGTGACAAGATTTTTTAGACATGATAAAAATAAATATTTGCTCATTTTTAATGATCAGTTCTTGATATTAAAAACCTTACCATTGGAATTTTGACACATTAGTTATGGTCGAGGGCAAGATTGCTGAAATAACGCTGACGAGTCCAATTTTAGAAGGTGATAGTAAAGTGGAAATAATCCAAAGTTTCTAAATAGAAAAGAAAAATAGAAAAAACAGAGGATCTTAACTTTAGTATGTCTTCTGGGCCGGGTTTCATTCCAGTACTAGTCTTCCATTACATATCTTTTCAGCATTTTATACTTTGCCTGAAATATCGTTTAGGGCAACATATGGTTTGTGTCAATAGTAAGGAGTATGATACTTTGAAGGATAGACATCTGTCATTATAATAGAGTATTCGATACACGCCAAAGTCATGTTAGATTGTCGGTAAGTTTGAGGATATTGACGAAATTAGGTATCTTTTTCAGAATTCTGTACATTCGTTCATATGGTCGTACTTTTGTAGTCGATTGATCAGGTGATCGAACAACACACAAAAGAATTCTAAAGATGTAAAGTGCTGCATTTTCTGTATCGCACACTTTGTTAGCCACTGATTAATTTCAGTAGTAAAGATCATCTATTTAACTGAACACTAAAGCGTAATTGAAAACGATCATTTAATTATCACTTAAAATTTCACTTATTTTTTCACCTATGACTATATCTGTGGCAATAAATGATAATGGATTAAGTTGACATAAATGTTTTTTTTTTCATTTTATTACATAGTCTTATTCTGTAAATCAAGATCTATCACTTATCTAAATTTCAAGTATTAAATGTCATTATTAATAAAACTATGCGCATTTATATTTTAACTTCAAAACCCTTATTTCTTTTAGACAAAACACTTTATATCTTTAAATACGAAATTTCGACTTAAGCCATTATTATTTATTGCCACAGATATGATCGGTTCAGTTAGGCGAACTTATCCTCAATAGTTTTTCTTGATATTCGAGCTTACTACCTTCAAATTTAATATTGGTTAAAATAAAATTAATTACACGTGTACCACGGCTTACGCGAATTCGAATTTATGCGGTTTTAAAAATAAAAAAATATTCGTATTTGAGTCAAATCAAAATTTTTCGACCATGTACTTGAACCACACCATCTCTTATTTCCATGAAATTTTCGGTATAAACATTTTTATAGAAAATTTTTTGTATAAAAATTCTTATAGAAAATTTTTTGTATAAAAATTTTTATCGAAAATTTTCGACTTAAACATTTTTATAGAAAATTTTCGGTATAAAAATTTTTATAGAAAATTTTCGGTATAAGAATTTTTTTAGAAAATTTTCGGCGTAAACATTTTTTATATAAATTTAAAAAAAAAAAATTTTATATAAAAAATAGAATTTTTTATATAAAATTTTTGGTATAAGTTTTTTTTAGAAAATTTTCCGTATAAACTTTTTTTTAACGGCTTAAAAATTTTTTATGGAAAATTTTCGGTACAAAAATTTGTTATAGAAAATTTTTGGTATAAAAATTTGTGATAGAAAACTATCTGATTTTACCCTGCGTTGCCCGGGTTGATAGTTAAAGTTTTTAACTTATTACTGTATTAATTTTATTTTTTTTTTAATTAATAATACAATATTTTTATTAATTTTGACTTTTGTGAATGGCAGTACTCCTCATTAATGTGTGATTTAAACGTTTTCGAAAGCAAATGGGTCCATAAATATTAAACAACATACAAACAGACGCGAACTTTTTTTATATTTATAGATTATCGAAAAACTATCAAGCAATCATCAAATAATCATTAAACGATCGTCAGTCAATCGTGAAACAACTATCGAGCAATCATTAAAAAATCATCAGACTACTGTCATAAAATCGCTAGTTAACCAAGAAACAATTATCAAACAATCATTAAACAACTTCAAACAGTCATCAGTCAATCAATCATCAAACAATCGTCAAACAACCATCAAATAATCATGAAAAATCTTCAAACAATCGTCAGTCAAACGATTATCAAACACCAATATTCGAGCATCCGTTTTCCTATTTTAGATAAATCAAAAAAAAAAAGAGATCGTAAAAGTGGGCATGGTAAATTTTTCTGAATGTAGAATTCTATCTTGTCTTCATTGGTCCAGCCGTTCTCAAGATATACAATTTTAAAGAAAAGGGGAATTTTATCCTCATTTTTCAATTACCAGGTTCTCGTTGCTCCATTTTCGAAAAATTCAAAAAGCGAAAAATTATCCTTTAGTATGAAAATATGCACATTTAAAACTTTAATTAATTGGGTTAAATCGTTTTCAACTTATCATCCATATTTGTCATTTTTAATATTTGACTTATATGGGAGATTAAAAAAGAACCATGCCCATTTTACCCACCGGTCACATACATACAATCAAAATTTCTCAAAAATCGGTCATCCATATTTGACATTTTCAATATTTGATTTATATGGGAGCGGTCACGCCCACTTGAGATTTCAAAAAAAATCTGGCCTATTTTATCCATCGATCACACCTTAACTTTCAGAAAAATCGGAACTCTCGGTCACCTATATTTGTCATTTTTAATATATGAGTTACATGGGAGGGGTCACGCCCACTTGAGATTTAAACAAAAAACCTAGCCTATAGTAACCACCGGTCACACCATACCACACTGTCAAAATTTCTGAAAAATCGGTCCGCTAGTTTCGGAGATCCTTCCCAACAAACAACATACAAACAGACAAACAGACGCGAAGATTTTTTTATTTTTTATAGAAAATTTTCGGTATCAAAATTTTTTATAAGAAATTTTCGGTATAAAATTTTTTACAGAAAATTTTGGGTATAAAAATTTGTTGTTGAAAATTTTTGGTATAAACATTTTTTATAACAAATTTTCGGCTTAATATTTTTTATAGAAAATTTTTATTTAGAAAATTTTTGGTATAAATTTTTGGAATAAAATTTTGTATAGAAAATTTTCAGTAGAAAAATTTTTTATAAAAATTTTTTTGGTATAAATTTTTTTTTAGAAAATTTTTTCGTATGAAAAAATTTTTTATAGAAAAAATTGGGTATACAATTTTTTTATAAAAAATTTTTGGTATCAACATTTTTTATAAGAAATTTTCCGTATAAAAAATTTTTACAAGAAATTTTTGGAATAGAAAATTTTCAGTAGAAAAATTTTTTATAGAAAATTTTTTGGTATAAATTTTTTTTTTTATAAAATTTTCCGTACGAAAAAATTTTTTATAGAAAGTTTTGGGTACACAATTTTCCTATAGAAAAATTTCGGTAGAATAATTTATTATAGAAAATTTTTGGTATACATTTTTTTTTAGAAAATTTTCCATATGAAAATTTTTTATAGAAAATTTTGGGTATAAAATTTGTCTATAGAAAAATTTCGGTATACAATTTTTCTATGGAAAATTTCGGGTATAAAATTTTTCAATGGAAAATTTTGAATATAAAATTTTTCTTTAGAAAATTTTCAGTATAAACATTTTTTGTAGAAAATTTTCCTTATAAACATTTTATTTTTATAAACATAGTAAACCATGCATTTGATCATGTTGTGCTCTTTAGCGAAGATGTTGCAGATAAGCCGGCGAAGTTTTTTAAGTTACTTAAATGGTCTATGTTTTTTAAGTTTTAAGTTTTTTAAGTTGGTAAGACTAATTTCTGACAGGTGGCGCCGCTGCAAATTACTAAAAATTAATTAAATCATAAACTGTGCATTTGATCATGCTGTGATCTTAAGCAAAGTTGTAGCGCAAGAGCCGACGACGGTTTCTTAGTTGAACAATTTCCGACAGGTGCCACTATTGAAAATTACTCAAAGTGAGTTAAATCGTAAACTGTTTATTTGATCATGCCATGATCTTTAGCAAAGTTGTTGCACATGAACCGACAAAGGTTTCTTAGTTGGTATGGACAAATTTCGACAGATGGCGCCACTGAAGTTTACTCAAACTCAATTATATCGTAAGCTCTGCATTTAATCATGCTATGATCTTTAGCAAAGTTGTTGCGGATAAGTCGACAAATTTTTATTAATTGGTTTGTCTAAAGTCTGACAGGTGGCACCACTGAAAATTACACAAAGTTATTAAATCGTAAACTGTGCATTTTATCATGATATGATCATTAGCAAAGTTGTTACGCATAAGCAGATGAATGTTTCTTAGTAGTTATGACCAATTTCCGACAAAGTGGCAGCACTGAAAATTACTCAGAGTGAGTAAAATCGTAAACTGTGTATTTGATCATGCTATAATCTTTAGCAATGTTGTTATACATGAGTCGAAAAAGGTTTCTTAGTTGGTATGAACAATTTCCGACAGGTGGCGCCACCGAAATCAGCAAAAAATTAATTAAATCGTAAACTGTGCATTTGATCAGGCTATAATCTTTAGCAAAGTTGTTGCACATAAGTCGACGGAGGTTTCTTAGTTGGCATGACCAATTTCCAAAATTATTCAAAATAAGTTAAACTGTAAACTATGCAAACTGTGTGTTGATCGGACAAAATAAATAAAATAATTCAATATTTACTGAATATTTGTAAGACATATAATAAATTTATTTTAGTACTTTGTAAAATAAAATATTTGGAAACTTTAAAATTTGCCTCGAAATGCTTATCATAAAGCTCCGAGCAAGGCTCGGTCAAGCAGGTACTATGTATCTAAATCAGCAAAATGCATTATTTCCGTTCATATGTCATTTGCTGTATAAGTTGTTGTTGTCATACATGAAAATTGTCATTGTGCTCCCCATCACTTATTTAAATGTATAGCGTTACTGTCTGATTAATCATCTTCTATTACAAACAGCAAAAGGTACAGAGCTAAAATTTGAATAACCTTAGCCGAAAAAATGTATGATTGCAATTTACAATTATTTAAATAAATTTTTACATTTTGAAAAATTTTGCTAAACATTTTTTGTACGGATACCTCATAAAAAAATGGTTCCGAAAAGCAATTTTTCGTGTTTTCCTTAAAAAGCACATAAAAAAGTATCCAGTTTATTTGGAACAAAATGGTCCAATTTTATCTAAATATTTTTCTATATTAGATTAAATTTGCAGCCCAACTGTCATTTGGAGCTATGCAAATCAGTGCGTTTGGATTTTTTTAGTAGTCAAACAAAATATTTTGTAAATGGCGAATAAAAAGTCCGTGACCTTAAACTTTAAGAAGGTTTAAGGTTCAGATATTCAAACCATTAATATATTAATGTAAACATGCATAAATTTAAAATTTTATAAAATAATATTTGCACAAATTTTATTAACTTAAACAATAGAATATATTAATATTTTAAAAGCGATCTAGAATTATATAAATATGTAAAATAAACTAAAGATTTTTCAAATTAAATTTAATAGGCCAAAAAAGTTCCATGGAAATATTTAAAAAGTTTTAGCCATTTAAAACAAAAAATTTAGAAACCAATAGAATCACACAACGAAATATGAAAGAAATGCAAATGAGTTTTTTTGGTATATAAACCTATATAGACAGATAGACAGACAGACAGACAGTTAAACTCATGTTTTATTACCTATTTCTGATTTTGTTCAATGGGTTTTAATTCTTTGTTGGTTTTTTAATATTTTTGTTAATATATTTATAATAGAGATTTTTAGCATTGACCTTGAATCGGACAACCAACGACGACGGCCAGCAACATTTGAACGAAAAGAAAGAAACTGAAAGATTCAAAAATAATTAAGACAACCATTGACAGCGAAGATAGATAAAGTGTTGGACTAATTCAAAAAACCATCTTCTAAATACTCAAGACATAAACATCAAAATAATTATTTAATCATGTGTACGAGTATTTTCGTTCAAGATTTATTTCCCAGATACAGGTTTAGAAGCTCTCAAGCGAAGCTTTAGCTTAGAATATACCAGATTATGAAATAGTTTTTGAATAAGTTTCGCGACTTGTGTTTCATAGATTTAATTATTTTACATATGTTAATTTGGTATTAAAGTATTTATTATTAATGTCTTTTTTTTTGGCTAGTTTTTTGGTTAATAGTCCAAACAAAAACCATATAATAAAAACCTTTAAAATCTTTATGAGAATCTTAAAACGGGTTATAAATGGACCGGAAGATTTAGAAACCTGCTTTATGTTGGTTTGTTTGAAAATAAAAGTGTTTTTTTATTGTATTTTATGGTTCTTTAATTGCATTGAAGAACTTATGACTTTTATTGAACCCCAGATATATTTACGTTTTTCTTAAAATGGCTGGTATTGGTATTAGTTATAGGTTAAATACATAAAACTATTAATGAAAAAAATTTCATAACAAAAATTTTTCTATAAAAAAAAATTCATATCTAAAATTTGTCTATAGAAAAAATTTTTATAGAAACAATTTCATAAAGAAAATTTTTCTATAGAAAAAATACCATAAAGAAAATTCTTCTATAGAAAAAATTTCATAAAGAAAATTTTTCTATAGAAAAAATTTCATAAAGAAAATTTTTCTATAGAAAAAATTTCATGAAGAAAATTTTTCTATAGAAAAAATTTCTTATACAAAATTTCTTATGAAAAATTTTTCTACAGAATAAATTTCTTATAGAAAAATTTTCTTTCAAAAAAATTTCTTATAGAAAAATTTTCTTTCAAAAAAATTTCTTATAGAAAACTTTTCTATTGAAAAAATTTCTTATAGAAAATTTTTCTATAGAAAAAATTTCATAATGAAAATTTTTTTATAAAAAAAATTTTATAAAGAAAATTTTTCTTTAAAAAAAATTATTACAGAAAATTTTTCTTTAGAAAAATTTTTTATAGAAAATTTTTCTTTAGAAAAAATTTCTTATGGAAAATTTTTCTTTAGAAAAAATTTCTATAAGAAATTTTCTATAAGAAATTTTTTTATAGAAAAATTTTCTATACGAAATTTTTTCTATAGAAAAATTGTCAATAAAAAATTTTTTCTATTAGAAATTTTTTCTATAGAAAAATTTTCTATTAGAAATTTTTTCTATAGAAAAATTTTCTATTAGAAATTTTTTCTATAGAAAAATTTTCTATTAGAAATTTTTTCTATAGAAAAATTTTCTATTAGAAATTTTTTCTATAGAAAAATTTTCTATTAGAAATTTTTTCTATAGAAATTTTTTTTATAGAAAAATTTTCTATAAGAAATTTTTTCTATAGAAAATTTTTCTGTAAAAAATTTTTTCTATAGAAATTTTTTCTATAGAAAAGTTTTCTATAAGAAATTTTTTCTATAGAAAAATTTTCTATAAGAAATTTTTTTTATAGAAAAATTTTCTATGAGTAATGTTTTCTTTATGGATAAGTTTTCTATAAGAAAGTTTTTCTATAGGAAAATTTTCCATTACAAATTTTTTCTAAAAAATTTTCTATAAGGAATTTTTTCTGTACGAAACTTTTTTTTATACAAACAAAATCTTTTAGAAAATTTTTCTATAGAAATTTTTCTATAGAAAAGTTTTCTATAAGAAATTTCTAAAAAAAATTTTCGTAAATAAATATTTTATTTGAAACTTTTTCTTTACAAAAATTTTCTATAGAAATTTTTCTATAGAAAAATTTTCTATAAGAATTCTGTTTTAATAGAAAAATTTTCTATAAGAAATTTTTTCTATAGAAAAATTTTCTATAAGAAATTTTTTCTATAGAAAAATTTTCTATATGAAATTTTTTATAGAAAAATTTTCTATAAGAAATCTTTTCTATAGAAAAATTTTCTATAAGAAATTTTTTCTACAAAAAAAATTCTATAAGAAATTTTTTCTAAAAAAAAATTCTACAAGAAATTTTTTCTATAGAAAAATTTTCTATAAGAAATTTTTTCTATAGAAATATTTTCTATAATAATTTTTTTCTATAGAAAAATTGTCTATAAGAAATTTTTCTATAAAAAAATTTTCTATAAGAAATTTTATCTATAGAACAATTTTCTATAAGAAATTTTTTCTATAGAAATATTTTCTATAATAAATTTTTTCTATAGAAAAATTGTCTATAAGAAATTTTTCTATAAAAAAATTTTCTATAAGAAATTTTATCTATAGAACAATTTTCTATAAGAAATTTTTTCTATTGAAAATTTTTCTATAAGAAATTTTTTCTATAGAAAAATTTCTATAAAAAATTTTTTTATAAAAAATTTTCTGTAAGAAATTTTTTCTAAAAAAAAATTTCTATATTAAATTTTTTTTTATAGAAAAAATTTCTTGTAAAAAATTTTTCTATGGAAAAATTTTGTATAAGAAATTTTTTCTATAGAAAAATTTTCTACAAGAAATTTTTTCTATAGAAAAATTTTCTACAAGAAATTTTTTCTATAGAAAAATTTTCCACAAGAAATTTTTTCTATAGAAAAATTTTCTACAAGAAATTTTTTCTATAGAAAAATTTCCTATAAAAAATTTTTTCTATAGAAAAATTTTCTATTAGAAATTTTTTTTATATTAAAATTTTCTATAAGAAATTGTTCCTATTAGAAATTTTTTCTATACGAAACTTTTTTTTATAGAAACAATTTATTATAGAAAAATTTCCTTTAGAAAAATTTGTTATAAGAAATGTTTTTCATATAAAAATTTTCTATTAGAATATTTTCTATAAGAAATTTCTAAAAAAATTTTCGTAAATAAATTTTTTATTTGAAACTTTTTCTTTACAAAAATTTTCTATAGAAAAATTTTCTATAAGAATTTTGTTTTAATAGAAAAATTTTCTATAAAAAATTTTCTGTAAGAAGTTTTTTCTATAAAAAATTTTCTATAAGAAATTTTTTCTATAGAAAAATTTTCTATAAGAAGTTCTTTCTATAGAAAATTTTTCTATAATAAATTCTTCTATAAGAAATTTCTAAAAAAAATTCGATAATGAATTTTTTATTTGAAACTTTTTCTGTACAAAAAATTTCTATAGAAAAATTTTCTATAAGAATTTTTTTTAATAGAAAAAGTTCTATAATAAATTTTTCCTATAGAAAAATTTTCTTTAAGAAATTTTTTATACAGAAAAACTTTTTATAAGAAATTTATTTCATAGAAAAATTTTTTTCTATAGAAAATTTTCAATAAGAAATTGTTTTTATAGAAAAATTTTCTATAAGAAATTTTTTTTTATAGAAAAATTTTTTATATTAATTTTTTCTATGGCAAAATATTTTGTAAGAAATTTTTTCTATAAACAATTTTCTATACGAAATTTTTTCTATAGAAAAATTTTCTATGAGGAATTTTTTCTATGGAAAAGTTTTTTTTAAGATTTTTTTTCTAGAAAAATTTTCTATAAGAAATTTGTTTTCTAGAAAAATTTTTTATAAGAAATTTTTTCTATAGAAAAATTTTCTATAAGAAATTCTTTCGATAGAAAAATTTTTTTGAAATTTTTTCTTTACAGAAATTTTCTATAGAAATTTTTCTATAAGAAATTTTTTCTATAGAAAAATTTTCTAAAAGAATTTTTTTTTAATAGAAAAATTTTGTGTAAAAAATTTTTAGAAAAATTTTGTGTAAAAAAATTTTTCTATAGAAAATTTTTCTATAAGAAACTTTTTGTGTAGTAAAATTTTTTGTATGAAATTGTTTCTATTAATAAGAATTTTTTTCTATTAAAAATTTTTAAAGGAAATTTTTTCTATAGGAAATTTTTTCTATAGAAAAGTTATCTATAGGAAATTTTTTTTAAAGAAAAAGTTTCTATAGAAAATTTTTTATAGGAATTTTTTTTATAGAAAAATTTTCTATAGGAATTTTTTTCTATAGAAAAATTATTTATTAGAAATTTTTTCTATAGAAAAATTTTCGATATTAAATTTCTTTGCGTACAAAAATTTTCTAGAAAAATTTTGTTTTAATAGACAAATTTTCTATAAATAAATTTTCTATAGAAAAAATTTCTTAAATAAAATATTTCTATAACAAAAATTTCTTATAAAAAATTTTTCTAGAGAAAAAATTTCTTATAGACAAATTTTTCATAGAAAATTTTTCTATAGAAAAAATTTCTTATAAAATTTTTTTTTATAAAAAATATATAGAAAATTTTCTATAGCAAAAATTCAATATAGAAAATTTTTCTATAAAAATAAAAATAAATTTTTGTTTACTAACCCACTGTGCATTTCAAATTATAAAACGTTTTGCATTCATAAAATGATGGCGCTAATTTTTTTAATTTTTAACACTAACCACTCTCAACATCGTGATTATATGCTAATTTTGGCTAGAATTTTTCGCTAAATCAGGAAGCAAAAATGGGTTAGAGGTTGTTTTGAAAAGCAAAACTAATATATCATTAAAATTGGAAAAAAAAATTATATACGTTTGATTAAAGGTAAATATTGTTTACTGCCATTCTTTTACGTCATTCACGGGTATTTAGTTATTTTAGAAAGAATGAATTATTTATCGATTTATTAATATTTTGTATTCAGTTTGACCTTAATATATAGAGTTTAATACGTCTTAAAATAGGATTGTTTGAATTTAAATATAAATTTTAAATTTTGAAGTGTGTTTCAAAAAAAAAAAAAAAAAAAGACAGGTCTTTCTGGTATATACTCGTATATAGTTTCATAAATGCAGAAAATTAGAGTGAACAAACTTTTTGTTAGTTTTAATTAAGAAATTCAAGAACATATTTTGAAAATTGTGTTTATAGTGTAAAGAGTACTTTTTTAAAAGCAACCCTGGCTTTTGTTTGACATTTATATTAGCAACCCCTCAAAATTTAACCCCTTTGACAAAATGTCAAAATAAACGGTACAATGAACTGTTAAAAAACGTTTTCATTTAGCAACAAATGTTAAGATTTGTTTACTTTTTGCTGCTTCTTTTTTCTTACTTCCAAAAGTCGTGTCTAATGCGCAAGTCCTGTCAATGTCAGTCATTTTATCTACGTTATATCGTCAATAAACGTTAAGAAAAAGAACCGAGAAACACGGAACAGCATAAGCATGAGTTTATTTTTGCAAAATTTTGAGAAAAAATTAAAATCGCAAATAAAAAATTTAAAGAAAAAATTCATACCCAAATATAATAATCAATATGTAAAATTAACATAAATTAAATATAAAATTGGGTAAGAGGCTACGAGTTAATAATGATCTTAAGGAAAAGAATTAAAAAGTTTTTTTTAGAAGCTAATTAATCAACTTTAGAATTGTCGATATATTGCAAAATATTTTTTAAGTGGAAGGAAGGAAGTTTCTTAACAAAAAAGTCTACTAGTTCTAGAAAAAACGAAATAATTCTAAAGAAAAAAAAAAGAAGAAACGCTTCTGAAATGACCTTTTAATGATGACAGCATAAATTAAATA